>JAFBJR010000099.1:1876198-2033652 GCA_016785285.1 Brachirus orientalis | reverse complement strand
AAGACTGACTTTTAGTCACATCTTTCCAATCTAAACGCCAATGATCACAAAAGTGACATAAAACCAACAAAGCTGATGAACCAACAAGATATGCTATGAATGCACGGTTTTAATCTTCACTTTAACCCAACAGTCTGCATGGGAAAATTTTCCTTGTAATCATTTCATATGACATGAACTTAGTCATTGTCAAACAGCATTCGTCTGATCTCAAGCCGCACGTCGACTGATGCAGAATATGACTCTTGCTCTTTGAGCGTGTGAGTGACTGTGTGAAGTGAAGTTTGTATCGGTGCAGCATGCGGGAGTGATTTGGTGATTAAGTGAAGGCTGTGTAATGAGCTGTAGCTGGAGGCCATGGTGTGGGGAGTGGACTGGTAATGATACATCAGTCCGTGCACTGAGAGGTCAATGTGTTACCGCTACTTGGCGATGAGTGACAGAATGGAGTTAATGTGGCATTCGGAGAACATAACTGGTGCAAGGTAAACATTGGTATTCGCACATATGTGCGTGTGTGTGTGTCCATGTGTGAATGGCAACAACAAAAAGGGTGGAGCGGATTCAGAGAGAACAAACTCTAGAGTGAGACTTAATCCAAACATCTTTACTTTCTAAGTCAGTAGGGCACCAACAGGAACATGTAATTTTCAGATATAGTCCATACATGTCTGTTTATATGAATACTTTTTTTTTTTTTTAACAGTTAGACACTTAATATAGATTTTTTTTTCTAAAACAACCATACTCTCCTGACCTTATGATTTCTTATGAGGTTGAAATGTATGTATTGTGATGCTGCTTGCAATTTTATTTTTTAAAGTTTCAGTTTTATTCAATTTATTTCATTTTCATATCAAATATTACATATTCATCAAATTTTGGCTTCTCCTTAAGTGAGACTTGAATTTAAAAGAAAAGTTGTGCGTGCTTGTGCACGCACTATTTTGATGTCAAATCCTTGGGCTATTATCAGTAAAAGTACTGGACCTTTCCACCTGCAGACTAAAAGAGAACTTATCTCGTAATGAGAGTATGTGTGTTCAAAGCCCTGGTTCCCTGGGAAACATTATATACATGTATATAAAAGATCCTCATGAATAAAAATGAGAGGGGTGGCCTTTTTAGTAAAAAAAAAAAAAGATAAGATAAGATAAGATAAGATAAGATAAGATAAGATAAGATAAGATAAGATTGTCCAGGGCCATATATATATACTGATATACTGTATGTACTTGATCAGCTGTGTCACATGGTCACTCCTGCTCATCTCATCCATGACAAATGTCTCCATTACCATTTTAAAAGCTTTCTTTTCCACACCGCCATGTCAGAAAGTGAAGGGGGGCTTTGCGTTCTGTTTCCCCATTGTATGTGAGGCCATGTATATGTGTGGTCAACCCCCTACTTCAGCCTAACGATCTGACCCCATTCAGGTGCAAAAGGTTGCAGATTTTTACAGCCTGTCTTTTACAGGCTGTTCTTTACAGCTTGCTCTGGTTTTCTCTCAGGGCCTGTCCACACACAAATAAGTGTAGGCGTATGCGCATAGGATTTTTTTTAATCATATTGGCATTTCCTCCACACATAAATGGCATTCTGGGAGATCTGAAATGGTAGTTTTTGAAAATGGGTCCAAGGGTGGGAAAATCTCAAAACGGTGCCTCTCTTGCACTGGCATCAACTGTCCCATTGTTGTTTAGATATGTTTAGATATGTGTTAAAAGTGTTAACACTGAAATTAAATCATAAAATAAGGCGAGGAGAAAATAAAACCTTCTTTTACCAGACACTGATTCTACTTAAATGAAGAGAAATATTATTTTACTGTGATATATATCGAATCATGTAAAAAAAGTATATCGCTTTTTTCCCATGCCGCCGAACCTTAGCAACTCATCTACAATTAAATGGGACACCCTGTTTCACTGAGGCTAGTTTAAGACCCATTTTAACATCTTGACATCTCCCAGGCTTTTTTTCTGCTGAACTAAATTCAGACAGACAGCGGGATGTGCACTGGAAGAAACACAATGCTTACCAAATGGACCAATTACAGCTGTCTTGGGTTACCAACCAAAACCTCAATTATACTCATTTACAGAGATACACAAGGACTCTGGGTTCCTTGTTTGGATGACACATGTTCAGTTAATGCTCTTTATAGTGTTTGAAGCATGAATTATGACAATTTGACCCGATGGCAAAGCATAACAATACCTTCACACATTCAGGAGAGAGGCCATGAAACCAAAACAATGAGCAAAACCTGTCTCTCATTAATGTGAGTGACATATTACACATGCACTCGTATATATGATGGACATGTACCGTTAACCTTTAACATGCTCTGTATTTTTCTGTTGTACTATTTGCTATTACAATGGTGCTCTTGGGGGTCTGACCCGTGTCTTTCAAATTTAATTTACTGCTTTACATGTTTTCCACAGGTAGGTTTAAACAGTCCTTTAAATTCAAACCACATTTGATATCATCTTTCACTGCAATTATGCAGAGGGATGCTCCAAGTCACACATTCACACACTGCCTATTTGTTTTGGCCTCTTAATTCAATTTTGGCCTTGGGAGACATAAACTTTATTAATGCTATTCATTTCAAATCTTAGCTGAGGTTAACAGTTTTCTCAGAAATGAGATTCAACTTCATTAGGACCAGGTTCTGGTCTCCATGAGGACTAGTGGTCCTGATAAGGTCAGTGTTTATGCTAAATTGAGCTCTTCCTCCCTCACATGCTTGAGTAACATCAATCAGCGTGGCGTAGATTCTGGAGCTTTTCAGGGGGAAGGGAACTGAATTTGCTCACAAATAGTCTGAAATGAGAGCTCCAACCAAAAAAAATGAATGTTTCAAAAAACAATGTCAAATCTTATTTATTCTTCAGTGTCATTAATGAAAGTGTAATGATCACAGCGTGTGCTGTTAATGTGACACAACAGTTGTGGCCCCTGATGGCACAGCACAACGCACCCGAAACACAACCGAACGCAACCACGTAACTTCTGTCGTTGTGTGATCTCTTCAAGGGTGTTAACCATTTGAAAAATCAGTCATGCAGTCAAATAAGCTCATTGCCAGTTTCAAAATACCAGTTAGAGCACCAAGGAATGGCACAAAGGGAAATTCACAATCGGGTTTTTAAATTAAAGATATTTGTGAGTTGTGCCAAACTCTTCAGTTTTGTTTCACATTATAAAGAAGTAAAGAGATAGTTCAGTCACTTCAGAAAATGAGTAGTGAAAGTCATTTGCTCAATTTTGCAGGGGCCCCAAACTCAGGAAGAAGCCAGTCAAGTGAAAAAAGTCCATCAGTTTGGGAAAAATCGGCAGTTTAGTAGTGGTGGGCAATTTGAGCTTAAAATTATACCTTATATTCCATCATGATATTGAAATAAAAATAATTCAAGATGATATGGATAAGGCCTACAGTTTTAAAACAAGACAAAATTCCTTTTGAATTGTCCATCCCCTTTTCTCTCTTTCCCCACTCATTACTTTAAATTGAAAAAAATGAGTGTTCATCCTCAAAAGCAGTTAGAAACCAGTCTCACTCTTCTTTGGCTTAAAACAAGTCCTGCAAACCATGTACAGTATAATGCCTCATACAACTATTCGTCAAAAAAACTGAATGACCCCTTTTATTTCAGAAACACAATATTTACTGCAAATTGAATTATCAGTATGACACATGAACTTTATAATGTTAATAACCGTAAAACTTTTTTATCCAAAAAAGGGAATTTAACAATATTTCACACAATTCTACAAAGAACCAAATTCTATAGGTGGTGAGATCTTTTATACAGATTTTAAGATCCTGTTTATTATGAGTGGACTTTCAGGTAGATTCAATTATAGGCTGGATTATAAATGTGGACTTAAAATCACCACTATTCCAAGGGCTACTATTTCACACCCTGTATTTTCTCTTTAACAGTTTCCAGCCAGTGATGCTTTTTTTAGGCTCCAGTTGGTTTGACAGCAAACTCAGAGCCTGGTTGTTGCCAGCACCTAAGTGCAGGGGAAAAGAAAATAGAAAAGATTTATTCTGTACATCAAACATTTATTTTATTTAATTACTTATTTACAGTATCTACCTGTACTTGATGTGATTTGCTCCAAGGCCTTCACTAACATGATCTAGCAGCTGTGCTAAAAGGAAGCAGATGAGCATAATTAGCATCACCTGGAACTTTGCCACCACAGTACCAGTGAATTATCCACACCATATCTCTTTTCTCTCTCTCTCTCTCTCTCTTGCACCCCCTCTCTCTTTCAGTTTTCAGACCATTTTCTTTTTCTTTCTCAAATGTCTCAGGCCTTATCTACATGGAAATAGAATATTTCTTATAGTATCTTTTTCTCTTATGGTATTTAAAGACAGATTTTTGCAAACACAGCATTGTTTCAAGAAACACCCCCAAAACAGTTCTTAGCACTGTGGTATATATGCCAGACCCGAATGTGGCGGTATAATGTTGCTGCAGCAATACACCAAAAATGGCGAAGAAGACACTGGATGTGCACATAAAGCATGTCCGCTGTGTACAAACCTTTTTAAATAAAGCTTTATTTCAATAAGTATACATTGCAGTACAGTCACAGAACAAGAGACTGATTGAACTAAGTCAAGGCGACCAAGGAAAGAAAATAGAAATGACCATGCATATAGTCAATTGACCTAACAAATTCAAAATACAAGAGGACAACATCGATGAAGATAGCAACAGTGAACGCAAGGCAGAGAGCGCGGTGGGGCTATGACATGACAGTAGACAATAAAATGAAAACAAATTGTGTTTTACTGCTCCCACAATGTATATGTGTGGATAAAAACGATGCAAAACCTTTGTAGATTCTCTTAAAATTGTTTTCATATAAACTGTTCCTCGGTCGTCTAAATTATGCCGTTCTTTTTCCTTCTCTGACACCTAACAACCCTCTTTTCTAACAACATCTAACAAACCTCTTTTTGGTTGTTTGTATCTGTGAGATGAGCCTCCTGAGCAATCTGGCGATGAGTGGAACAATCTGGCGATGAGTAGAGGAAGAGCTGAGGTTCTTGTACTGGCAGGCGATTGAAGATTATTGGACTAGATTTGAAGACTAATCAGGCCAGATGAGGAGCAGCCACAAACACAGAGGGGGAGGGGAAATGGAGAACCACAAAACCCGAATTCACAGCAGAGGGTATTGCACGTCAACGTCATGCCAGGTATCACACTGATGCAGCCATTGGGCATAGTCCACATCCACCTACCAAATAAAGGTACTGTTCTCAGTCGAAACGTAAGCCTGACCCAAGACTTTACCATTCCAAACCGTACTGTACCCTAACCGAACCATACGATGATGGAAAAAAATGGCATTATGGTTTCTTCTGTTGGTTGGGTAACCAGAGGTAGACACCATACCAAACTCTATCCTGTCCATGCAAAGATTCCACCCACTTGGTCCAATGCCAGATGAGAAATCACACAGCCTACTTTGCATATTCTTGAGAATCAAATCCACATTAAGGCTTGGGAAAGGTGCTGGTCAGCCGCCGCAGCACCATGTTTCCTACTTGTGTTGTTTAGATTGGCTATAAATATGCATGTAAGAATTGTGTGAGATATATGTACTTAGTGGGAGGAAACCAAAAACCCTGACAAAACCCATGCCCACGTGGGGGGAACATACAAATTTCATGCAGACAGACATACAGACAGACCAGAGTCTTGAACCTGTCGTGTGACCCAAACTTAGTATATCCAATGTAAAATAAAGAGGCACAGTGTGTGGTACTGGTAACCTTCAATTGTCGTTCTATAAACTACGCTCGCAAAAATGTACACATTTGCCTCTTAGCCTCTAATTTGCATGGTTCTGGCTCGAGTGCGAGGTGAGTAAGGAGTCATGGTATAAAGATTGGAGGGACTGACCTGACAATCAGCTCATACTCAGACCAGCTCACCTCCTGCATCACTGTCTTACCAACAGAGAATCTAGCAAAGAAAGCACTTCTCATAAAGTCAGGATGGTAGCTCCATCTCTCAGCAGTCAAGCATTCTGAGAGATTCAGCGACCAAATTGTTTCCGATCTCCCATCAAACCCTTCAAATCAGATTAAGAGAAAGAAAGAATGAAAGGAGAAGGGCAAATACTGATTGGCACAACAGCGTTTTTCCGATTTGGAGCAGAAAATTCTGTTTCATGGTGATGGTGGCATTCTGTTCCAATAAAACCATTATCAGCTCCTTCATCTGACTAGCTGAGGGATCTTTTCTAATCGAATGCACTCCTCATTCTCTGCAGCTTCCTCTCTCAACCTCGCATTTCAGCAAAACAGCACAGAACAGCAGACAGTGCATGATTCTTCTGCATTCGTTTTTGATTTCCAGTCATTTATGGCTCACTATTGCACCTTAATGGACTGATTGTGTTGCCAGATAGAGAGATTCAGAGTAATTGGGGAGATTAAAACTTCCTCCTGCTCTCATTTGATAGACGTGCAGAAACGGAGGTATAGCCATTAGGCACTTGAACATTGATTAAAGAGATCAATCTGATTTCTAGATAGCTGATGACAGGCGAGGTGGATTTTCAGTATTTCACAATGTCATGTAGTCCTCATAAAAAAAAAAGGGAAGAAATGAGGTTTCAATTTAGATGACATGATTATAACATTATGAAGAGCCATCAGACTTCTGGAAGAACATCAAAGGATGAATGGTCATGGCTCTAAAATTGAGGGGAACCCGTGATTCTGCCTGATGTATTGGTTTTGTCAGATGCTTAAAAATGAGGGAAATTTTGTGAAAGTTGTCTGCACTTCCCGACAAAGTCAGTCATTTTTTCCCCAAAGTTCCCTGCCTGGTCTTACTTAAAAAGGAGTGTACTCGGAGAGCCCGGACGTCCACCAAGGCTTGAACACTTTCTGTATCGTACTTCTTCTACAACATAGATATTATCAACTAAAAATTATTTAACAGTAATTATCCTTAGATTTTTACAGCAATTAAAAAGAAAATTTTAAAATTACAGACAATATCTGTAAATCAACAACCTGCCGGTTATTTTAACACTTATGCCAATAGTGACACACGATGTGTATTTGTATATTTTACAGTAAATTTGCATTACTATTGTATCTCCTCAACATGGGCAGGGTTGTCTTAGCTGTATGAAACTGCTATGACATGGTTTTATACATGACACACACAAACTAGTGTAGAGCAAAGCAGTACTTTTCAGTGTAGACTCATTCAAATCAGTTCATTAAAAATATGAGTTAAATATTGCATGAGTGGAGAGCAGATTCCATCTGACACAGTGCACTTTAGGCAGTGGGGGTTGGCAAAATTAAAAAAAAAATAAAATCAGGTGTTTGCAATAAAGAAATTACACAAGAACAGTTTCAAATTTTAATAAAAATAATATTACAAGGACTTTATCCAAAATCAACACTAAATCCCACTTTCAATGGCTACTGCAGTGTCAAAATCCCCCTGAATAGACACATCTGCTAATCAAGTGTTGCCTAAAGGATTTCCATAAATTGCATCAGGTGTGCTTGAGACAGATCATCTCAATTACTTGGATTGTTGACGGTCACACTTGATTGCTTCTTAGAAATATGGCTATGTCAAGAGAATTGTCCACAAACTTAAGAGAAGAGATCACCGCCTTGCACCAACAAGGAAAAGCATACAAAAAGCAAAGGCATTGAATGTTCTTAGAGACACAATTAGAAGGCTACACTACCTGGACATGGCAGAAAGAGGAAGCTATCATCGCCTGCTACCAGAGTCCTGGGGAGGCAGAATGTTAAAAACCCTTGACTGACTACAGAAGACCTGCAGCAGGCACTGATGCTTCAGTTTTCAAAGTAAGGAGCATACCAAACTCTGAAGAGCTTCATGTCCAAACTCCAAGAAATACACTCACAAAAATACAAGAAAAATCAACTCCAATTTGCTCAAAACTATATAAATTAGCCAAAGAGGTTTTGGGATTCTGTTCTGTGGAGCAATGAAACAAAACTATTTGAGGCCTATGGATCAGCAGTATTTCTGGAGGAGGAAGAACAAAGTATACACAGAAAAGAACACCCTGCATACAGTGAAGCATGGCAGTGACTCGGTGATGCTTTGGGGCTGCTTTGCTTCCTATGGAGGGCAAGATGGATTCAATCAAGTATCAGGAAATCTTTGGGAGAAAATATCATTCCATCTCTGAGGAAACTGAAGTTTAGGCATCATTGGATCTTCCAACAGGACAATGATCTGAAGCATACTAGTCCACCAAGGCTTGGTTTCAGAAGAAGTCCTGGAAGATACTAGAGTGGCCATCACAGTCACCTGACTTGAACCCCATTGAATATTAGTGAACTGGAGACCTTTGCCCATGGGGAATGAGCTGAGATTCTTCAGGAACACTGCCAGAAGCTGGTGTCTGACTATGGATCACATTCGCAGCAAGTCGTAACAGCAAATGGTGCTCTACTAAGTACTAAAGATGCTTGTCATAAAGGGGTTGAATCATTTTCAGACTGCATTAGTCATTAAAAGTGTCATTTTGTGTTGAATGTGGAGAAACAAATCTTGTTTGATTTGTTTACTGTAAACATCTGCTAGTTTGTACGTTTTGTCAGTAAACCTAACTTGCAGTGGGGGTGGAATAATTTGGATTGCAACTGTATTAATTAATCCTTTTGACCATTTTCTACCAAACTTCCTCCATTGTAATATGGGCATCCCTGTTTGTTGTCTGTTTATGTTTCATTTGTTCCCATCTGTCTCTCAGTGCCATAATCTTCTCTTCTCCTTTCAGAATTATCCAATCAATACAATTTATTACATATGCAATGAACAAAATGTTTGTCAATCGCTTACGCATTAGTAATTTTCCAGATTGTTCTGCCTCTGGTCTCACATTTTGGTGTATTTTTTCATTCCCCCTCTGTTGGCCTTGTACCTTTTCACTGCCTCTGTATAGCTGCATAGCAAGTTGTTTACTCTTTTCACACACCGAATTTCTACGGCTCTCTTACTGAGCTCAGCACCGCTGAATGTTGCCCTTTGTTGCTCGCCACAGTTACATTTTACATTTGTCCTGTGCCTTGTCCCTACATTCCTCTATTTTGTGCTCCCCTCCCCATTTTGAAGAGCTCTGCTCTCCCTTACAAACTTTTGTAGACGTTTGTAGCAATGGAGTGGAGGGGGAACAGCTCTGTTTTAAACACTATAAATTAATTTCCATCTCTTAGAATTTTAGCCATTTCCCCCTCACCATGTTTCTTTTTCCAACTCCCTTGAAAAAGCTATCGGGCTTTAACTTCTCCCTTCACAGTCTTCTTATGCACATTATTATTACCGTCATCTGAGCTGTTATCTTCCAGGTAGCTTTTACCACTTTGACTCAACAAACCACCATCCACCGACATTTTTACTTTTGTTATTGACAAATGCTCTTTTTCCCTCTCCCTTCAGGCTAAGAGACTAGGTGTCATCCTTGAAAGTACTCTTTCTTTCCAATCCCACATCAGTAACATACTTTCTTCTACTTAACATTAACCGCCTCTGCCCTTGCCTTAAACACCATATTGCTGCTATCCTTGGTAACAGCCTGGTCACTTCTCACCTGAACTACTGTAACTCCCTCCTCTTAAGCGCCAAAAAAGCACCAATAAATAAAATGTATACTTATTTTATTTTTTCTCCAAAGCCCTGTAAAATAATAGTGTTTTTCTGTAGAAACACAAGCATTATTATTTGTTTGGCAGCTGCAGTTGCCAGTCATTTGACCCCCTTTTTTTAAGATTTTTATTCTAAGCATGACAAATTTCATCCTCATCTGTTAAAATGTTGGTGAACTAAGCCATTTTAAAATTTAATTACTGCCAAATCTGATGGTAGAGTGTCTGATCCTGCACACGCAAAGCGAGTTTCGTTGGAATCCGACGAGTTTTGACAGAGATATAATTTTGTCTATTCATGTATTTTACAGTTTTTTTCCCATTATAATAAATATGAATTTCTTGAAAATATATCTACCCATCACAACAAAACAATTCAAAAATTGCAAACAGGAAGTTGCTCAAAGAAGGACAGGGAAAACAGTACAGAAAAGGATGTTGAATTGTAGCGATGAATATGACATTTCTGCAAATGGTTTGACATTAGTCTTATCATTATTTCAAATGTAATGTAGATCCTGAGCAATAAGTGAAGGAAGATTTGGTGGGGGGCCTGTACAGGCTAGTTTTGATATTGTGATATATTGCCCCATACAGACACATACTCTATATTTGGGGGCGACCATGGACAAACCCACTTGGGACCCATACTGTAACTCTTATTTGGCCCACATGGATGTGCTGGCTGGGTAGTATGTTTAAACACTATCATGGTGTGCTGCAGTGCTGTAATGAGGTGGTGCATTTTAAAGCTGTGATGCTTTTTTTCCATAGCCCTAACCAGGAAATGTTTGTGCCTAATCCTAAACACAACCATAACCAGGAAAGGGTATCTATCTCTGCCACTGTGTTTCTTTTGTCCTCTGCTTATCCTGTGGCTGCTGTGTGACCTTCGACCCTGACTTTGGAAGTGCAGGCTGGTCAATAATCCTCTCAGTCCCACTCTGAGCTTGTTCTCTCATGCCTGGTCATGCACACCAACGCCAGCCAACTGACAACCCTGCCAATATTCACTCCTTATTTCCTCTGTCCTTGCTGCACACACACACGCACGCACGCACACACACTCTACTCTTGGTGACGAGTGACACTGCAGTCGCCTTGACACCTCTGTCAAGGAACTGAAAAATTGGTGAATGAAATTTAGCTCTACGGTTTGGCACTCTGCCCCAAAGTTGTTAAATGACATCACCGCTCAGTGCATGTGCATAGGGACATAAACGTAGCGCATGGTTGCTGATATGAATGTTCTCGTCACATGGCCACATATCTAATATCTGATCTAGAATGTACTAGAGTGATACAGAGCTTTTTTTTTCATTCCCCTTGTATTATTTCAACCTTTTTTAACCAGTAATAAAACAAAAATCTATTTCGCAAGAGTGTTCTGGCTCGGACAGGTAGCAGTACATACAGGTTAGGGCATAGACACAACTACTCAGTCACACAGCATCCTCAATACAATGTAAAAAAAAAAAAAAATAATGTTTCAGTTTCGAACATTTTTTTCCGGGAACAATTCAGTACAGTTCTGTACCGAAAATATGACAAGAACAGACCCAGGATGGACTTATACATCAAAATATGCCAGTGTTTGTTGGATCTGTGGATGAAACATTCAGACCATCCAACATTAACATGCAACACGCAGTGATGTGTCAGCATTTCATAGTTAGTGATGAACCTCAAAGCTCCGTCATAAACAGTATCCAGCGCATGTGGGCTTAAGAGAACACAATATAGCACATAACCATAATCAAAAATGTTGATAAGGAGTGACACTGCAGTCGCCTTGACACCTCTGTCATAGGTGACCCAAATAAAAGTTCTGAATATTTTGCTACAAACACACAGAGGGATTTGTTTTCAGACAGAGGCTTTCAGTTGAAGAGGTGCTGAGGAATTTAAATCCTTGATACTCGTGCGGTGGAATTCATATGATGTTGGAAACTACTACACAAAAGCTATATAGTATAAAACAGAGACAATTATTTAAACTAAATATCCAGCATTCTGCAGCATTGTATTATTTTCAAAGCCTTGATTTTTATGGTTATTAATTCCTCCCACTCTTTTGTTCCCAAACCTAAAGTCCAGACTATTCCATCAGAACCTCTGTTTTCTTTCTTTCTTTTTGTTCTTGTTCTTAGCCTGGATCAACTCTAATGCTCAGCCTCTATTTGTACTAAACACATCACTTGAATTCACCTTTCCCAAGGTTAATTATGACTGTTGCTTTCTGTTTGAGGCTCTTCAGATTGAAACAAATGCTAGTGGAAAGTTTCATACAGAGAGGTTAGTGGCAAAAAGAAAAACAGGCGAGTGAGTGTTGAAGTCAGAGAGAGAGAGATTGATGAAATGTGTCATGGAATGCAGATGGAGAGCGAGAGACAAGTGTGAAGACATGTCTTCTAATCTCTGAGTCAAAGTGTGCTATTACAAGTCACATTCAGGGAGACTGATTACTAACAAATGAATTTTCAACCAAGTCTTCGGGATCACGTGTTACCATAGTTACATTCACCAGGTAATGGATGAGGTAATGTTTCGATGAGTGTGGGTTTATTACCTCCGCCAAGGAGGTTGTGTTTTCGCCAGCATTGGTTTGTCTCTTAGCAAAATAACTCAAAATGTTATGAACAGATTTTGGCGACAGCGATGACAGGAAAGGTGTGTCCTGGGACAAGGAACAGGTGAGTTGAATTTGGTGGTGATCCGTATCACCAGCTGGCATTTGTGTATGTCACTCCACAATAAATGGCCAGGGCCCTTGAAAAAAAAATACAGAATAAAAACACAATAGGTTCTATAATATATCAAAGATTGATCCAGATATCCTGTAAACATTCCAGATATTACGATCCAGAACAGAAGAAAAATAAGGGGCTTGTGGGATTTTGGGCACTGTAAGATAATAAATAAAGACATGCAACTAACACCGAATTGTAGCTGAAACTCTGCTGAATCCGAATTTTCCGGATTTGCGGTATCTTTAATAGATACTATATGGAGCTAGATCCAGAAGAAAACCACCATTACAGAAAAGCTCAATGATGAACAGTATCCAGTGCACGTGGGCTTAGGAGGACACAATATAACACATAACCATAATCAAAAATGTCGCAGCAACAAGGACGTTTTTGGCCTCAAAAATTTGGATTTGGATCAGAATTGAATTGTCTGTGTCCAGACAATGCAGATTTTAATAAACAGAAGAAGAAAAAACATTCCAATATGACTCACTTCAGCCTGGTAATCTCAGTATGGCCTTTGTGTCAACATGGTCTTGAACTGTGGTTCATTGATACAAATTAAACAATTTGCAATAGCTGAACTCAAACACTGCTGTCTGTGAAGACTGTATGAATACAAATAAATCATTGTAAATAAGTAAAATAGCAAGTTTTCAGGGACACCATGCTGAGATTTCTGCACTTTTATTATTTATTTGTCTAAGAGATGACTGGATACAAGAGGGAGGTTGTAATGTGCAACAGATGTCTCAGGCCAGACATGAGACATGGCAACATTAAGGTTCAGGGTCAATGGCTAAATCCAGAGTCAGTGTGTGTGACACAGCTGGATGTCCTTAGAGAACTACATGAATAATTGTGGTCTGTGGAAAAATGACCAACAGTCAGTGATTCACTCTCTGTAGGTAACAACAAGCGTCCTGTTTTTTAAGCTCATCTGTCTCTACATTTCTCAGTTGATTATTAGCACTCCCCATTCACACTGGGCCTTGAAAACAATCACTGGATTGCTGTAATATTAAAAAGAAGTTTAATTATTTCTCAAGTGATGATGATGTCCTACCAAAACGATACCAACTGTGGCCTCTGTGTAGTGTTTATATGTGTGTTTCTATGTAAACCTGCATAATTACTTTTATTTAATTTATTTAACCTCTGTATTAACACACTTCCAAAAAAGTTGGGACACTTTCTCAAAATACAAATAAATAAATCAAAACAAATAACATGACATTTGCAAATTCACTTGTTTTTTTTTATAGATTAAAGTACAAAGAAAAGATTTTTTCACTGTCAAACTTAATTCTATTTCATCAACATGAAATAAATTTAGAAACTGATGGCTGCAAAACACTCTAAAAAAAAAGATGGGACAGTGCTGCTCAACAGTCTGTCTTTAAAGTGCATCATACGTCTGCATTAGTCAGATCTGGTCTGCAGACAAACCAGTCAAGCACAAACATCCGTGAAGCCGCGCTGTTGTAACTTGTGCAAAATTAGATCCAGCATTGTCCTGCTCAAATTGTCATGATATTCCTGGGAAAAGACCTCCACTTTAATGGGAGCATACATATCTCCAAAATTCCAGTATAAACCTCTGCATTAATGGGTAACTTCATATGGAGGTGACCCATGCCATGGGCACAGATGCGCCTTCAAACCATCACACAAGCAGTTTGGATTGTCTTTTCCATCCTTGCCACATAGAAACCAACGTTTTGGTTTCCATTTTACCACCAAAACAAGCTGAAACCTGAAATTCATTTGACCAGAACATGTTTCCAATGTCTTTCAGTCCATCTCAGATGACTTCAGGCCCACAGAGAACTCAACAACATGTCAGCACAAAATTGATTTATAGCTTCCTTGCGTAATACACTTTCAGGCTGCACTTTTTTATGCAGTGCACTGCGTTTGAACTTGTCAGTTCTATCAAAACATTTGCCATTTACGGTAGTGAGACCTGGCACTGTGAGGACTGGGCACCCCGAAGCTCCCTGGGCCATAAACGTGACATGGTGAGGCTCCATGGAATCCTAAGGGTAGCAGAGGACTTGTGTGGCTGGGCAGGGGAGTGTGTGGCCTAGGTAGGAGAGAGGACCGGGCACCCTGGAGCAGAGTGGAGGTCCATGGAGGTAAGGGGGGCATGGCAGACATGCTAAAAAAAAGAAAAACTTCCAACCTTTAGAGGTGTATGGTCACATTTATGACCATACATCATAAAATATTCATTGCCTTGTGGTTACTTGTATTAAGCAGCATCAGGAAAATGGTGTACGTGCACCTCTGGGGTGCATCAAGACATTGCAAAAGAGGCATACTATGATAATGGACAAATGATGTTATGATTGCTAATATTATGTTCAAATGAGCTTTTCATTTTATAAAAACACATGTGAAGAGGATCCTTTGTGATTTTTTTTTTTTAGTTATACACATAGTTTCTAGATGTTAAATTACAATATGGTTTTAAAATCATTCTTAATTAGATCATGTAATGTGAAAAAAATACTGTCGATGAAGTATTGTTTGAAAAGTGTTGTTTGAAAAAAATAATTCGTAACAACCACAGATTCTCGAGCCTTTCCAGTCTTTAGCAAATACAACTGACTTAGCTATTTTGCTGTATGAAGAGACTTAATAAAAAAGACTAAATAACAATGCAATATTTATAGCCTAGCCTGTATTATATTAAACCTCATCACTTACATAATAGAAATAACAAATGGGTATGTAGAATTTAGTTTTTCTTGAAGCAGCACCATTCACCATCAAGTCACATTCTTGAGATAGGCTATAAGATTATTAATTAGATGATCTGTTCAACTGTGGACAAAGGCAAATTTACCAAAGGTGGCAAGCATCGTGAGGAGATGATTTAGGCAAAAAAAAATCTGGCTAAGGCCATTATTTTAGGAAGGTGACGAAGGGACAGGGAAAGGCAGATGGTCCACTGTGGCGACCCCATAGGGGAAGAAGAAGCTGTAAGAAGAATTAGGCCTGACAGTGAAAACACTGAAAATCATCCCTTTAGACTTAGATCTGTTAAACAAAGGAGCAAGTGATTAAAAAAAAAATCACACTTTAAAATGCATCCAAACTTGGGCTTTGTATATTCTGCTACTGTGCATTAATTCTAATTCCACTTTAGCTTTGAATCATGAATCATTTTCCCCACCAGGCCTTGATCAGATAACAGGTACAGTTATTGATATGGTCTAATGCAGAAGTGAAGGATGGCCTGTGTGCATGTAATGGCATTACTTAGGAGGATCAGTAATCACAGCTAATCTTGCCTGTTGCCACTTGGTCTTAGATTGTGTCACTGTGTCTTCACCTTCAGGTTTTGTCCATTTTGCATTTAATTTCCTGTTAAACACAGAGATACACTGGGCGGCGATGGCTCAGTGGTAGAGCAAGTCCTCTTTACTATTTACTTTGCCAATAGAGCCTCTGAGGTGATGCATTCATTTTGGGATCTAACAAATTACCAGTTTTCAGAATAGATGTTTATTGCCAAGTACATTTAAAGAATAAACTAAATTTATTTAAAAAATTAAAACCTAAGACAGCAGAGGGGAAGAAGCTGTTCTCGTGGCTTGAGGTTTTAGTCCGGATGGACCGCAACCTCTTGCCAGAGGGAACGGTCTCACGGAGACAATGTCCGGGATTGGCCATGATTTAACCTGCATGCTTCAGGATCCTGGAGGTGTACAGCTCATAAAGAGATGGGAGGTTGCAGCTGACCACGTACTCTGCAGAACTGCTCTTGTCCCTCGCAGTGGCGGCAGTGTAACAGACTGCAATGGAGGAGATGAGGATGGACTCAATAATGGCGGTATGGAAGTGTACCATTATTGTCTTTGGCAGGTTGAACTTCTTCAGCTCAACCTGCCTCAGGAATTCTGCTGATCCTCTGCTGACCTTTATTGATGAGGTCCTGGATGATGGGCCCCAGGAAGCGGAGAGAGTCCATGGTAGAAATGGTAGCGTTTCAGAGGGTGATGGGGGCAGGGCTGACAGCGTCTTTCTACAGTCCACAGCCATCTCCACTGAGCATTGAGTTCTAAGTTGTTTGGCCTGCACCAGGTCACCAAATGGTCAACTTCCCACTTGTAGGCAGATTCGACCCACTGGAGATGAGTCCAACGAGCATGGTGTCATCCGCAAACTTCAAGGAGCTTCAGAGACAGTTTGATGGAGGCGAAGAACAAAGGAGAAAGAACGCAGCCTTGTGAAGAGCCGGTGCTGATGGTTCTGCTGTCAGAGACATGTTTCCCCAAGCTTCACCTGCTTCTTGTCTAACAGGAAATCTGTGATCCACCTACAGGCGGAGTCGGGCATCTTCAACTGTAGCAGAACTGGGATCACTGTATCAAAAGCAATGGTCAACTTCCCACTTGTAGGCAGATTCGACCCACTGGAGATGAGTCCAACGAGCATGGTGTCATCCGCAAACTTCAAGGAGCTTCAGAGACAGTTTGATGGAGGCGAAGAACAAAGGAGAAAGAACGCAGCCTTGTGAAGAGCCAGTGCTGATGGTTCTGCTGTCAGAGACATGTTTCCCCAAGCTTCACCTGCTTCTTGTCTAACAGGAAATCTGTGATCCACCTACAGGCGGAGTCGGACATCTTCAACTGTAGCAGAACTGGGATCACTGTATCAAAAGCAGCACTGAAATCCACAAACAGGATCCTGGCATAGGTTCCTGCTGAGTCCACCTGTTGGCCCTGTAGGTGAACTGCAGGGGGTCCACAAGAGGGTCTGTGATGGTTTTAAGGTGGGAGAGCACAAGCATTCAAAGGACTTGATCACCACAGAGGTCAGGATGACAGATCTGATGATGGTGGAGGCCTTGAAGCAAGCAGGTACATGGCATGACATCATGGAGGTGTTAAAGATGTCTGTAAAAATTGGAGACAGTTGGTCAGAACAGTACTTCAAGGTGAAGGGGTTCTGCCCTGTGAAGGTTTTGTTAACGTCTTGCTCGAGGATGGACAGGGCTGTTGTTGTTGCTGAGGTGTAAGGGGAGGGGTTGGCTGGGCTAGATGGCCTTAGCAAGTTCCAGGCCACTGCTGTGTCAGGGGAGGTAGGAACAAATTGTCTTTCAAAGTGGCAGTAAAACTCATTCAGGTTTGAGTTAAAGTTTTCTATACTGTATATATGTTTATATTGCTCTATATATTTATATATGTGTGTGTTGTATTTGTTTTCAATGTATCTCTTTTCAATTCATCAAAATGATTCAATAATAAATACTTAGTGCTTTCCCTGGTCATGAAAACTACAGAAGGCTACACATGCTAATGGATGAAGGATTATAGTGCGTCGTATGTGTGCCAGGAATTTCCATCACTGCCAAAAAAATAATGTAGAAATGAATGTTTTCACCCACATTCACTTGCACTTAAAAAGATAAAAACCCATGTAGTGCAGTCATTTGACTGAAGAGTTGTCACAAGCCCAAATAAACCTGGGTTTAAACCGGTTTTGACCAGTGTGGACAGGGTATCATTTTCTGGATTCGGCTTCACAGACCTCTGGATTGTGCATGAGCTGCTAGTGTCGTCGCTGGTGCACTGACTTCTCTGTTTTGTTTCTTGCATGGACACTGCCTTAGTTGCTGTTATGATAACAGAGGCGACCTCACCAGCTGGCCTCTTCATCCCCTTCGAGGCGTTCGAGATGGGAACCTTTGGGAACCATTGTTTTCGCCCTTGTGTATCTGTTCCTCTCCATCAACAGCCAAAGGCTTGTTTTCGTGCCTTTTTCTGTTCTTTTATTCCTTTCCTGCAGTTTGTGTTCAAACAGCTCAGTTTATTTACCTTGGCCTTCAAAAAGGACTTAAATTTTTCTGCTTTAAGGTCACAGTCAAGCTAGTGAGCCCCCACTGTGTGTGTTGCTTTTATTTCCAGAGCGAGTCACTGCACAGGTTTTTGGAGAAATAGAAATGAAATGAGGAGTCTCACTTTTGAGCATCGTGAGCTGAAGTGTCATTTGACGCTAATGAATATTCGGAAATCAATATTCAGACATGAATTGGCACATCGTGTCGCCATGTTCCTTGAAGTTTAACTCGCCCAAGAAACACTTTTCATGGACAACAAAAGCTGAGCATCATGGGAATCTTCAACGGATGACAGGGTAAAGAGATAAGAAGATTAACTCTTTTAAATAGACTCTTATCACCTTGTATTCTCTTTCTCCACCTGTCCATGTGACACCTCTATGTTTGTGTTTACAGCACAGCTAATCCAACACAGCCACTCCCAGATCACACTTCCTCTTAGGTCGCTCAGGAGAGCATGTCATCCATTTACTCAGAGGGGATGGTGGTTTGATTCCTGGCTTCTCCAAATTCCAAACTGCCCCTGATGGCTCTGCAAATAGAAGCACTATAAAGTATGAATTATTTCTTTTCCACATTGTTGATTTAGTGTTGACACATATGCAGCCAAAGTCACTGAATTACTCGATTTAATGTCTACAATCGGCACCCAGTAAACACATAGAGACCCAGAGGTCATGTGACTCAGTTTGCTCTTTGTGCCATGTTAGTGGGCAAAGCTTCAGAAAAATGCTGGTTTCAAACTTTAAGAGTTCACTGTTCACTTTAAATCCACAGCGATCGAGCATTACATCACAGAACCTGACAGTCTGAAGATATTTGAGTCGGATTTTTACAAAGTATCGAAACAGCTGAATCTGACATTATTCCAGCCCTTTATTTAAGTTAATAAGTGTTCACTTCATATCACTTCATACATGACATCATAGTGTCTCCTAATACAGTAAGACTTTATAAACGTGCACTTTAACATCAGTGGGAAGTGTTAAGATGTGACGTTTGCCATAAGTTTACCCTTAACTGCCAACTGGGAAGCTATGAATCTAGATTCATCGTGATTGACAACAGTGTTTGATAGGAAGCGATCACGACAAGCAGGATCTGTCGTAGGTTCCCATCCATCTTCTACACTCAGTCTCTTCCCAATTGTTTCATCATCCTGGCTCAAAACATCTATCCACCACCTTCAACTTACTTATGAGAACAAGTTGCCTGATTTATTGCCTGGTATATAAGCTGTTGGTTATATACTGTTTCTCTATGGACGTGAGAAGCGTCCCCTGGTATTAACATTCTGAGATGAGGGCCGTCTGTCCTTAGCTCCTCTCATCAGTTGAACACGGACAGACTCAATTTTTCTCATAAGCGACACATGACCCCGAGGTCATTTTCCTAAACTCTCTTTCTAAACTACACCGTGATTGATCAAAGTCCGCTGCCGTTACAGGCCAAAGTTCTCCAGGGCTGGAGAAGATGCCCAATCCCAGTGACCCCTTAAACCCTGCTGAACACTTGTGGATTGTTTTGCCATCACCTGATGAAAAGTCTCTGAGTGCAAGGTCACAAAATTATATAAATAAAAATGTGTATTACATTACAGTACTTAACTTAATATTGTTATTTTCTTAATTTTGGAATTAAGGGATTAGAAGACAGTTGAGGGTAAGTGCAAAAATTGTACACACTGTACTGTTATATGAGAGGTATGGAAGTAGGGATGGTACAATATCACTTTTTTGTGTCTGATACTGATATCACAAACTCAAGTATCTGCTGATACCTACAGTATATCGGTGCAGTACGGTCATTTTAGACCAATTCAACTATGACAGTGTTACCAACACATTTGTGCTGATGCATTTACCACCTACAGCCATTTCAAGCAATTTCAAAAGACATAACTCTGTATCAAATATTCTTCTCCCATTAAGAACAAATAAACAGCCTGACTCAGTTAAACGCTGGTGCTTATTTTTGCATGGTGAAAGACTTTTTGGATTGTACCGAATATTACAATTCTAACCTTACGATATCTATACTAGGTATTGTATCAGCCCCATAAGGAACAATAACATGGATGGAAAAAAGTACAGTATGGAGGTCTAAAATAATAAATCCTGGCTTCTGTGTGTGCACAATACAGTATAAGGATAAAGACTTTACATATAACTTTACCTTAATGAAAACTTTGATTAAACTTGCAAGATACTGCATATATGCTCTCTGTTTTTCTCAGATTATTAATTATAAAATTATTGATCAGTGACACCAAAAATAGCTTACACCTTGAAACTAATACGATTTTATCTAATATATTTACATTTATTTACAGTAAATCTGTGAGTAATACACACACTCATATTTGTGTGTGTATTGAAAAATGACCAACAGAGAACAACATTTTGCTCTGTAGCATAGATTTCCATGTGTTCCTGCTTCATCACACCTGATTCAAATGAGTGGGTCATTACCAGGCTTTTGCAGAGCTTGGTGACAGGTTAATTAATTGAATCAGGTGTGTTGGAGAAGGGAAGCATCTAAAACAGAGGTCTCAAAATGCGGTCGCCATCATATATCAAGTTATGAGTATTTTCTGCATGTTTTTTGTCATTGATAGACATATTTTTTTTGCACCATTTTATTAAGAAATTCTGTGAAATGTCACATTGAATATCATTATTGCAATATCATCACCAAAAAAAAAAAAGCTGGACTTCTTTTCAGGGATCATACAGGTGCTTGAAATCCTTGAAAGTGCTTGAATTTTAATGTTGTGGATTGGCAAAAGTGCTTGAAAATGAATATAAAAACTAATATCCAAAATAATATTTTGCTTATTAGATGGAGAAATATAATATGTTTCTAAATTAAATCAAAACATCCTCCCTGCATGAGTGCCTGGTTTTTATCAACAATGATTTTGACTGTTTGTATTGTTTGAATTTTAATGTGATTTGAAATTTAAAATAATAATTTTGAATATGTGTGTACAATTGTATTTGCATGGTTAGTAATGAATTTACCACAGCTTGTGAATGTGCAAATTGACACTGAAAGTGCTTGAAAAGTGCCTTAATCTGACCTTGGATAAGGTGCATAAACCCTGCTTTTCACTTGACCGGCCCCCTTCCTGACCAAATAAAACAGTTAGTGGCCCCTGTTTGAGTTTCTAAAACATGGCAGGGCCAGTACACCCAGAAGACCGGGATTGAAAAACCTTGCACTGTCATATTGCAAGCCTAAGTCCAGACTCTACAGTACTTGTTTTTGTACTTGTCCTGGAGCACTTCCCATTCTTTGTGCCTATATTACAACTGTGGTGCTCATCAGGGATTTCTGTATCAAAACCTTGTAAATTTTGAAGAGTGCACCATCATCAGGGGTGGAATCATTTTATCGCTCTAATCAGTTTGGTGAGCCTGGATCCAATCAGGCCTGCAGCTTTTGTCCACCCCCCCCCCCACCCCCCGCTTCCCCCGTGCCCGTACAAATGGCTTCATTGTAACAACATGCTCACCCAAATAATGACAAAGTGAAAACAGAGCTGCCCCCGAGTGTAAATTCCCCATACAGTAATATAAACATGCTCCGCTGGTTCGGGATGTTGTTGTGGTGCTGAAACTATGTGTTTCTTTTTTGCTGTAGTAAAAGAAATGAGCACATGATATGTTACCATTCGCACTGTGCATTAATTCAACAGAGTTTACATGAAGGAACAGAAAACACTCATCACATTAGAGCTGATAAATATCCATTAAATGGTATCATGTGTCTTAACACGTGCCAAACTTCAGACTCCATGAACACCATGCATGTAAATGAATGCCCCCCTCTTCATTTTGGAGATTTTGGTTTCAATGCAGTGTTTCAATAGGATGTGGCTACATCAGTCCATGGGTGTGAGCTGCAGGTGGCTCTAATCTGTATAAACGAGGCTCTGTGTGTGTATACTGCTCAGTGAGAGTGATGGCCAACACACCATGCATCTACGTATTATTTGGTTTAGTTAATGCAGATTCCATATTCCATATCTTAAGTAAACATTAGATACACACACACACATTAGATACTCACCATCTCCAAAGAGATGCATTTCACAAGTGTCAGTTTTTTTCTCTCTTGTTTATTTACTCTTGAAGACATAGAGTATAATTCAGTTGATTTGGTTGATTATACAATGTGTACAACAATATATACAGTGACTTCTGGATAAGCGTGGACGCCACAAGCCCGGAGTCATTTCTTCTGTTGCATCTTTCTAAAACCACAGCAGAGATCAGATAAACAACTTGTTTGTGCGACAGCAACAAGCAGCCACTGTAAATGATTTAATAAAGATCACATATGGCTTTGACTTGTTTGTTGTTTTTTCTCTCTCTCTCTCTCTCTTCTGCAGCTGCTTTCATGTGTGCTTTTGTGAATTAGCCCACAGATTCTGTCTGTTGTTGTTGTCGTAGACCAACAGCACACAAGTGCAGCCTGTTAGAAAACAAAAACCAAAAAAAAAAAAAATCATAATTAATGCATGTTATCATTAGGCTTTTTTTAAATCACGCTTATTCGCGAATGCCTCTGCTCCTCACATTTGCCGAGTGATGCAGAGCACAAAGCAAGTGCTGCTGTGAAAAGCAGGATTAAGCATCTCTGCAGCCAGCCATGTGTGAGGAGGAAGGTACACGCCACAGGTCGACTAAACACTCACAGAATAAGCAACAACGCAAACACGGGCAGACGTCAGAGCGCGGTGTCACTGGTGGGGTTAACCTTTCACCTAGTTCAAGGTTCACGGAAGAGTTTTCGCTGACTTAACGGATCATAGTCTCACGGTGGAAACTCCTCTCTGTTCTGCTCGTGATGCAGCTGAATGTTTCCAACAGTGTCTCCTCCTCCACCTTTTTTTTCATCTATAAGAGAATAAATTATTTTCTATCGTCTCAACCACCTAATTATTGTGATTATTATTGTTTCCTTATGATTATGTATATATATATATATATATATATATACACACACTTCGTTATGACAGCAGTTAATTAAATCTGTACTGTAACAAATTGCTGTAAAAAAAAAAAAAAACAGCCAAATTCCAAAAGTAAAATACAGCTTCTCATTGGTACTCTTTTTACAGTTTCTAAAATGGTACTGCACTGTGGAAAACAATGCATTCTGAGAATTAGTTTTCATTAGTTATTAGTTTATCGTAAGGAAACAATAATCACATAAGAACTAGGTGGTTGAGACAATAAAGGAAAAACAAAATCACCCTCTGATTGACTATTTAGACTCTTAATAGTGTTCATATTCCGACAACACAGTTCTGCAGTCTGAAATTCACAACCCTGACTTCCTTCTGCAGCTCTGTGGTGCTGTTTGAACCTCCCACTTTCAAACACATAATTACATTGAAAATAAGTTGATAATTTGTGACATGGGACATTTAGAACAGGTTTTGATACCAGACCTGTTCAGGCTTTGACAGAAGGGATATTCACCCTGTTATAAGTTGATGTAGCGTCAAAATAATAATGGAGACATTATGTGAAGGTTGGATTCCTATAGTGTGTCATTTTACATGGAGCTGTGTCAAGCATTATGGAGCGTTCGCTTCACTTTACTCTCAATGCTTGAGGCATATTTAACTTCCCCAGCGGAAGAACAAATATGGACCAAGATATTAGCCGATCAAATCATGTAAAATTTTAACTGAAAACACTGCATGGCCCAAACAGAGCTTTCACAGCCTGTGGTTTGTTTGTTTGCTTGTTTCTTTTTGTCACATACATAGTGTGCCCGATAATGATGGACATTTCTTTTTCCACACTTTAACAACATTATATAGTAAGTCAAGATAGAAACTGCTCTGCTCGCCTCCAATAGCCAACATTAAGAGCACTAGCGCAAAACTTACATGTGAGGCGACTGTTGAACTCAGATATTATTCTTTTAAAACAAATACCTTTTTCGTGGCAGTGATCACTACTGAATAACTTGAATCGGTTGGAGAAAAAAAAAAACACCCCATCTAATCCATAAACACAGTCACGCAGCTCTACATACTGAGAATTACCACTATCAGGTGATTAGGTGATTAACTTACACATGTGTTGAGATCCTGCAGGGATTAATGGTGCTGCTGCTGACCTTTAAGAGGAAAAAGCCCTGCAATGTTAGCTTCCATTATCTTTTATTGATCCTCCATTTCCTCTCATCGGGGTTCTTAACAGGCAAGGCATTAACCACGCGGCGTTTTAACTCAGCCAAGCCTGACTTCTCCATATCTCTAAGTGCTAATGCAGCAGGTTGTCATCGCTGTAGGAAAGAAACTCTAGTGTGTGCCTGCTGCCGCTGCTGTAACACTAGACTAAGTTAGAGAGGGTCTAAAAAAATAAAAGGTAAGCTGTGCTAACACTCATCCTCAGTGTTGTTAGTGCAGCTGAGGCTGGCCCTCAGATTCCTGAGCAGGAAAATGTGACACTGAAATGATGGGATAGTGGTCACTTGTGATTAGCTGCAAGGGTCACTTGTCCATTTCCCGGGACAGACTGGACAGAGAGAAAGAGATAAAAAGAAATGTGATCCCACAAGAGAGACAGGGAGGTGAACCTGAAAACAGAGACATGCTTACAGGAATGGCTGGGAACGATTCAAGTCCATATTATTATCTTTCTGACATGGTTTGCTAAATTAAAAATGCAGAAATATTGATTTTCTGCTCTGATGTCCCTCTCCCCCACAAAGAGCCCCCTGTAATACCATAATCATAACAATAATAATGTCTTTATTTATAACAGAGTTTTGACAGAAGAGATTAATGAAAGTCAAACAAAGTAACAACAAGAAATAAAAAAGTACAATAATAATGTAAATAAAAAATTGAAATGTAGACAAAAAAGTTTAGAGCTTTTTAATATAAAGGCTTAAGAGCAGGTCGTTCCAAAGTCAAGGGTCCCTAAAAGCAAAGACTTGTTCTCCTCTGTATTTCAGCAGGGACCAGACCCGTATTCAAGCTTCAGATCAGTCGAATCTTAAAATAAATCTGAAACGAACTAAGGAGCCAGTGAAGAGCAGCCAGGACTGGGGTGATGCAACAACATCTGTTGATACCTGTAAGAGGAAAAAGAAAAATAGATGAAGTGAAATGAAGTAAAATATACTGACCCAATACACCTCTATATGTGTGTGTGTGTTTTCTTGTATGGGTATCTTAGTGAGGACCAAAAAAATTGTAAATCATGGGCAATGAGGACATTTTGTCTGGTCCTCACAACTTTGAAGGGCTTTTTAGGGTTAGAGATAAAGTGAGATTTTGGTTATGTTTAGGTTAAGGTTAGGCATTTAGTTGTTAGTTGAATTATTTCAACAGGAAGTGGTCACACACCTGCAGAACAAATCGGATTTCCGGCACAAATCGGGCAGTGACGACAGTTTTCAAACGACTGGACGGATGAAGCTTGGAAAATAATTAAAAATAAAAAAAAAAAGGTGGAAGGGAAGGGCAGAAAAGTACTGAGGGAAAGATTTAACAAACCACTTCACCGTGATGAGTCACGGTCAAGTGTGTTATGTAACTGCTGGCACCTCAGACATGTACAGCATGAGTGGGAATGTTGTAGGCAATCCCTGTTAATCTCTCTGTTAATCTCTGTGTCTTCCAAGACAGTAGAGGGAAACCACAAGACGTTCAACCTAAACCCGTGGACTTCTGTGTTGCCTCTATTTGATCTAGTCAGAGGCAGAAATTTCAACTTTTCTGCCAGTCAACACTGGAGCAAAACACAGAACTGTGGAAGAATTGTGTATTATTTTGAATAGTTTGTGCACAAACTTGAAACAATTGCTGCTGTGTGTTTTTTTTTTTTTTTTTTTTTTTTTTAAAGTTTTAAAAAGATCCACAAGATCTCCTGCTTTCAGGTCATAGGGTTAGGACCATAACAAAGTTTTACCAAAGTGGAGTATTTCATGTAGCAGCCTATGGCTGTGTATTATGTTCTATGTATTATTTCATATGGTGGAACTGGAATACATATGGTGTATTCCAGTTGCCTAAGGAGTTCAAGTCAGATAAAATGGACACAGCTCAAGTAAAATAAGATAAGATAAGATAAGATAAGATAAGATAAGATAAGATAAGATAAGATAAGATAAGACTCTTTCAGACACTGTTCCCCTGTGTTCACATTAACTAAATTTGCACCTTGTCTTTCACGATGAAATACTTTATGTGTGAAGAATGTCTGGGCTAATTAACAGCAACAGCCATGATTATGGTGAATAATTGGAAACAAATCGCTGGCACCTGCTCAGTGATGACAGGTTTATGGAGGACAACAGTGAAAGAAATCACTGGGCGGCACCGTGACCTCGCACACGTTCACGCAGAATAAATAAAATAAACCGGCGCCCAGCGATCATCCGTCTCTCTAAAGTGAGAGCTCACAATGTTTATTTAACGCTCGCACTGTTCTCAGAACTCCCTTTCTTTCGCTCTCTTTATTCTACCTTGCAGTTCTTCTCTCCGTCCCTCCATCACTGGTGGAGGAGGTGAAGGAGGAGGAGGAGGAGGAGGGGTGAAAAAGAAAGGAAAACATTATTGACTGACACTTGGGGAGTTAATCCCCAAGCAATGGCTCATGTAGAGGGGAAGGAGGCTCACAAAGCACAGGGATCAGTGACAGGGAAGAGGTGGAGATGGTAGGAGTGGACACAGAGATGGAGGAGGGTACAGGACAAGAGTCTTTGAAAGAGCAGCTGTTGTGTTGGAGACACTGCTAAGTCAAACTCGGGATGATTTACATAATCCTTTTTATATTTTCTTATACTTCATCATTTCTTAATTATTGTTACTATTTCAGTGAGAGGTCGGTAATTCCAGCAGTGTATCAACACGGAGCAAACATTTTGTGAGCCCTAAAACACTGCTTTTTTAAAAACAGTTCCGTGGAGGGAAAATTGAAAAACGCAACCCTTGCATTTGTATTTAGATAGCCAATACGCTACAGTGGGAAAGCAATTACACAGCAACACACCAAAGTGCTGTGATGCACCAGCTCACAATCACCTGCAGTCGCTTTGCTGTCTGGTCTTTTTTTCATGTGTGCAGCAAATCTGTGATAAATTACCTTTTTTTAAAAAAAAAAAATGTGGAGGAGCACCAATAGACCGTGTTCCCATTTATTAACATCCGTCTCAAGTCTGAACGCGCCCAGTGACCAGGTTTTATTGCACAAATCAGATTTAGAAGTGGTTTGAGGACACATGCGATCATATTGTTATAGAAATATGAACATAAACCATCCTAAAAACACGTGATTTGACCTGGTGTCATCTGACAGCGCTGCCACAAAGAGAGAACCTCAGTTGAACTGGGATTCGAACCAGTGACCCGCTTGCTGTGTGGCGGCAGTGCTGCTTTACCCAAATCTTACATCATGTGGTATACAGAAGCAGAAGTGCAGCCTGGCTCATGTGGTGCGTATATCATTCCCCATTTCATATTTTTCTCCCCATTTCACTCTTCATACATTAAAAACAGCAAAAAAAAGTCTAAAATATATCGTTTTATGTTGCAGTATTATGAGTATAAAGCTTTGATACATTCAGCTCTTCAGACTCTCAAAATTACAAGACAAACACTCAACAGCACTCTGACAACGGGCACATCTGTATAGTGAAAGAGGTCAAAAACATATTTTTGTCCACGCAAACAGACATGACATCTCGGTGTATTAATATATTTGGTGAAGCCTTGAGATTTGAGGAGAAATGCCTACAGGAGATGCATCCAGGAGGCGTTCAATGTCAAGTGTAAAAATTCATATCTGATGTTGTTCACTTGTGATGAGATCACTCGGGACAGATGTTAATACCGGATCTGAACAGGGTTAAAAAAAACAACATGGAAGACAATGTGACGACATAATATTAAACATAATAAAATATAGAACACCTAATTAACAGTTGGTATGACATGTGTAAGTGTGTGGTTGGATATTTGATAGTCACTCACTCACTCACTCATCTTCTCCAGCTTTATCCTCCACATGAGGGTCACTGGTGCCATTCATTCACTGTATGAACAGCATTTATCCTGTTACTGTGTGCTTTCCAAATATACTGTGTATTCAGTTTACATCTAAAGTACACACTTACTGTTACTTAAAGCAAGCGGTAGATGAGAAGACATTCACAAGCAGGGAAAGTCAAGGCATTGCAGAGAAAGCCTGATTTGAACACCCCTCATCGGTGCACTCCTTGCAAAGGGGTGGTACACTTAAAAGAGTGGATAAGGGATTTGGTTGCAGAGAGGAGAAGAGAAGAGGGTCCTTTAGCTTTGATTGACACTTGGAAAGTTAATCCCCTGACAATGGATCATGGGGGGGGTGAGGTGGGGTGGAGAAATGGGAAAGAGAAGACCACAGTTCTGATGAAAACACCATCACAAACAGATAACACGCTCTTATTCACACAGAGAGAAACGAAACCCCCCCAAAAGACTACGTACTGTATGCCAGGCCTGTACATGGCGCTGTAATGCTGCAGCAGAAACACACCAAAGATGGCGATGGCGATGTTGAGCATGCGCATAAAGCATACGTGTGTACAAGCTTTTTCAAAGTCTGAGAAGAGGAAGATGATGATGATGAAAAGAGAATGGAAGCATTCAGAGAGAGGCAGGACAGCAATGCATTATGCCTTCATCATTTTCCCAAATTAGTATAGTGGTTGTATTAAACTTTTATATATATTTTTTTTTTAAATTTAAAGCTTTTGTAACTCAAGAGTAGTGTAGACTCAAGACATTAATGCAGCAACACTGATGCACTGTACATAAAATCCAACTGATGGCCATATGGATATTTAATTGTTGTAACCAATAAGATCTCAACTCCAGCTTTGAAGCCTCCAAAATCTCAGTTTTGCCTGTGCATTTTTAAGAATTGAGGTGTCTACAGCCAGGCTCCTATTGGTCAATAGTGTAATCTATTTTCCTCTGAATGGTCACATAAAGGCTAATATTTCCAATTACTTCAAATTCTTTTTGCAGTCAGCAGAGTTGCCCCCTGGTGGCTTTTAAACATTTAGCTATTTTTCAGTTGGTGTCAGAGAGGAAACTGGAAGACATCCTACATTTTATATTATGTTTATTTTTAACAAAAATATATGTCTTGGATTCTGGGTGTTAACATATACACCTGAAGTGATGTGATCACATTTGAACACATCGTTGTGTCATGATTATTGATGACGGCATCTACAGTGTTTTCATTTGAAAGCGGTGTTTTAAGATGTTTATAGAGGTTTAAGCTTATAAACATTACTCTACATTTGGCATGATGTTCATGTACATTTATTAGGTAACAATTGGTTACTTGAGACAGTAAATGACACATTAATCAATAATAATGATAATAATGGTAACACACACGCACACGCACACTCATCACTCATACTGTCCAAATAAGATTATAACCTTACAAACAGGTAATATTAATAGATTAGCTTGTACTGTACATCATATATATATAGAGGGGGGGAAAGTGAAATCAGATCACAGACTGATGTTCATCCTGATTACATTACAATCCATACCAAATTGTTTAATAGGGTGTAAAAGGAATTAAAAGCTTACAAAGATTAAAAAAAAAGTACATAAATGAATAAATATACAAATAAACAAGTTATAAAAAAAAATATTAAAAATACACAGGTAAAATAAATACAAGGTACATTGTATTAAGAAATAAAACCTAATATAATTAAAAAGTTCAAGAAAGTTTTTAAAAGTTGAAAAAAGGACCAGAATTTAGTCTCCACGAGGACTACTGGGTCAGTGTTTATGCCAAATAAAAAAAATACAACTACACACACACACAAAGTCATGGGATTACTTATCCACAGTAAACACAGTGGGCCCCTCCGGACACTGTGGACGTCATTCCATCGAGCATCTCCCGCTAAGCTGCAGGTCCATCTGAAGCATCATGCACCATTAACAGTGCCACGCTGGTGTGTGTGAAGGCTACAGGAGGCTACAGGAGGTCAGACGTCCTGCTGCTGCAGCATCGCAGGGGTCTGCACGGTGGTTTATGGAGGTGCCTCGTTGAAGGGCTTTATGACTTAGAGACCTTTAATGAGGTGGAGCAAGTTAATATTTGAACACTTGTGGCTATTGTTAAGCCATATGTCGGTGTGATCCTGTGTGTGTCCTCTGCCTCTGAAGACAGATGGGGAGACAAATAAGAAGATAAGATAAGGGAGGAGGGATGATTTATGATTTATCTGCAGTTTGAAAATATTACACCCATAAGTCTGTTTGTTTCAGTGAGTGATATATATGTATGTATATATATATATATATATATATACAGTACTGTTCAAGATTTCAAAGATGTGACTAAAAGTCAGTCTTATACTATATGATCAACCTGTCGGTGAGTTGAACTTGTGCAACATGTGTATGTAATGCTCCAACATGTCTGGAGTAAACCAGGTATAATAGACCTTTTTCACAGCAGCTATTTGTTGGCATGAAATAGTAGGAGAAACACAGGTTTGACCAATAACATTAGGGTTCCATTCCAGGTTTTAAAGAGCCATGGTTGTGTTATCGTTCAAGTGTAAATGTAGGTCACACTGAATATTTGATATTATAGAAGCATTTTTGTTGAAAAAAGATGTTATTTTCAAACTGCATATGTGTTTCTCCATATTTGTTCCAATAAAGTGATTGAGAAATAATTGCACAGTATGGTCATTATAGCATTGCTAAAACAACAGTACTGTATATATGCACAGTACTGTATATATATTGTATATATTGTAGCCTTGGAATAATCCTGTATTTTATTTGCACTAGAACTTGGAAACCAGAACTGGGAGCGAATCACCCCTGAGTTCTTTCTCAGTTCATTCACAAAATTCCTTGTGTGTGTACACATGCGTATAAAGCCAAAGCCTGATTGTGATTCTCTATATGCTGATTTGGGACGGCCACAAAATACCGTTGAGGAAGAGGAAAATCAAAGAGGTGAGAAGACAGAGAAAGGTCATAGTTGTGGAGGGAGCTTTGATGATTTGGGACAGACACAAAACACTTCAGGGAAGGGAAAGAGAGAAGAAAGGCGGTGAAAGAAAGGGGCGAAAAGCAGTTACATCTGGAAAAGGCTCTTGACAGGAAGCCACCCATCTGTGGCCAAACAGCTGGGGGCCAGACAGAACAGACCCTGTCAGTATAAGTGTGTCCGTGTGGGTTTGGTGTGCGTTTGTGTGCAGTGAGCAGGTGGGGGTGCAGGAGAAAGGCTAATCAGCGGTCTGGAACGCTGGATGTCACAAGATGTCTTCACGGCACCGTGTGATCCCGGGAAGAGCCGCCTTCTTTTTTTTTTCTGTGGGGCGGGTGCACAATTAAGCAGTTTGAGCGACTGTCCTCATGAGTCCGCACATAAAGCCGAGCTCTGACACAGACCCTAATACCTCAGTGTTCTCATATTCCTGCTGCATCTGTCACAGATTACCCCACTCTGCACCTGTGAGAAATACTGAGAAAGAAGATGGGATCTGCTCAAACTTAGAATTACTACCCAAGTATACTAATTCATCATTTTTCCCAGCCAAGGAAATGGATGGATGCTGCTTTGATTCGGACCATGTGTTCACTCATAAATGTATCATAAATATGTGTTCGGACATAAATAAATAATGTGCTTCCAAAAACAGAGATGAATTATGGACATGATATCAAGGTTCATAAAAATGTCATTATGTAATTTGCTGTTGCATTTCTAAACTCATCTTAGAATTTGTAACCAGGTCCTTGTAGCTTTAATGACCAATCCAATCCAGTCCAATCCAATCCAACTATATAAACTGAAAAAAGTTGACACTTTTTAAAAAAAGGCTTTCATTCAAACTAAATTAAGTAAGTTGCCTTCATATAACTTGGTACATTTAGTTTGAATTAATTTAACTCAAAATTCAAATTCAGATTTAATCAGGTGGGTCCTTTGTTAAATGGCCAAAATAAGCTTATGTTGGTCCTGTATGGAAGGAAATAGTCTGGGTTTCATCTGTTGTCAGAACTCGGGATTTCTGAGGTCATGGGTTATTCTCCAAACTCCAAACTCGCCAAGGCCAACACACTGTAACACTTGCGTTTCAAAATTCAGCTTCAATTGGCTTCAAGACACGGGGCCACATGGTTGGTGTAGTGGTTAGCACTCTTGCCTTTTCACCGGCTTCCTCCAACAGTCCAAAAACATGCAGATTTGGGGATTAGGCCAATTGGACACTAAATTGCCCGTAGGTGTGAATGTGAGAGTGAATGGTTGTCTGTCTCTATGTGGCCCTGTGATGGACTGGCGACCTGTCCAGGGTGTACCCTGCCTCTTGAAAAAAAAAAAGCGGTAGAAAATGAGTGAGAGTGAGTGAGAGACACACACTTTGGGTGATCTGGCTGCGGTACGAAATGGTGGCCTCTCTAAAGCAGGGCCCTTGCCTTAAGTATATAAAAGGCTTATGTTGCATTCCTTGTTGTCGGAACTTGGGATTTCTTACTCAGGAAAAGCAACCTCATATAGATGGCTGCCACCATACAGACACTGCCACTTTTAGCATTAATAGCACTTCTGTCATACTTCTTTCACAGTAAATCAAGTGCACATACTGTATAGTACATGTTTCATTTTTAACTGCAGACATGTTGCTAATATACCATGTAGAGTGTTGTTATTGACAGGTATTGCTAACAATGACTAGCCAGTGATATGTTTGTGTCCATCCAAAAGTGTAGCAACAAAAAGGCAACTGGACTTAGTTGAATTTCTTGAAGACGTTTCGCGTCTCATCCAAGACCTTCCTCTCATCCGAGACGTTCCTCTCATCCGAGACGTTTCGCCTCTCATCCAAGACGTTCCTCTCATCCGAGACGTTTCGCCTCTCATCCAAGACGTTCCCTCAGTTCGGAAGAAGCCTCTTGGATGAGACGCGAAACGTCTTCAAGAAATTCAACTAAGTCCAGTTGCCTTTTGGTTGCTACACTTTTGGATGCCATGACCTGCATGACTGAGAATCTTCACAGACATGTTTGTGTCCATGTTTTTTTTTTTTTTCAACTCTCTTAGTACTTCTGAATTCAAATGGAAATGCAAATGGATCGCAGCAATAGCACACCATGTGCTATATAGTTGCCAATGACTGTGCTGTACATTAGTGGCTATCGATACCTAATACAACCCCACTTACAAATAAAAAAACCCTGAACCATCCCTTTAACTTTCATTAATCCCAGAATATGCTTTTAAGAATTAGACAAGTATATATAGTATGTACTGTACTGTATGTTCACACTCTACATGTTTGGCATGTGCTTCATGACTGGTAGTGTTTAAACACCTATTATTTATCTGTTCTGTGAAGAGTGAAAAAGCCTTTTTGTCCTTACATGTCATAATATTGCTTCAAGCCAGACAGAGTGAGGCGGCAGCTGCTCACGACTTGGGTTTCCGTCTGGTTAAAAGCTTTTCTTTTCAGGTGTGTGTGTGTGTGTGCTGCTTTCCCTTGTGTCAGCTTCAAATGAGAATTTTAGCTCCTGCAGGTTTTTAAGTTGTGACACACAGTGTGTTGTGCATTGCAGGGTGAAGCAGAGAGTGAAGGAGAGGGATCTTTCTCAAAAGTGAGGAATGATGACTTTTGACCGCACCTGAAATTTGATCAGATCACTTTAACAGACTTCTGTTTGTGGTCCTTTGAACGCATTTTGTGGGTGGCAAAGATGCGCGCACACACAAGAGAGAGAGAGAGAGAGAGTAAAATGCCCATGGAATTTATTTAGTTCATGGCAGAGGTGCCAGGTACACAGACTAAAGCATGTAAGACTTTCTCATGTAAGAGATCATTGTCATCACACTCCACTCATGACTAGCTGCAACTATAAAAAAAGGATCTGGCTGTCTTTGTGAACGGTTAAAAATGTATATTACAAAGTCGACTTGTACATACGCGTGTAGAAGCAAGCATGGAGCACGCAGTACTGTAAACAGCACTTCACATGGATCTACACTGCTGAAACACTGTATTTTCATTTGAGTCATACCATCTTCAAAGCCATGCGCGCAGAGATTTAGTTCTTGCATTAGAGGCGAAGATCCATCATCCCAAGTCTTCTCGGGAATCCATTCGCCTGCTATTCTGTGGCGTTAAAAGGCACATCATTCAGGCAAAGATAAACCTACAACACTCACGTTCTCTCACGTGCAAAAGCTGGCACTGAAGTTGAAACAAAGCTCTTTTACTGTATATAATTGTGACGTTGGGAACAGTTTGTTAATGGTGTTTCAAGGCTTTTGCCAATGTGGGGATATGCATGTAGAGCTCTCTCCTTTAATTCTCAGTATGATTATGCCTTCTCTGTCCTATCAGTGAAAGTCCTCTATATTCCTGAAGCACTCAGGCTGAAAGATCCAGGTACTTGAATCATCATAGCCAAAGCTAATGAAATCTTCTTTCCTTTCTCTTCCATGTTGAAATGCCCGCATCTCCCCTCACCAGCCTACTTAGCTGAGAGCTAAACAAGAGCTTGGTTTACTTTGAAGCTGTGGGATGATCAACTCGCTGCCGTAAAACCGAACAGCTACAAGTGCTGCTCTGCCCCTGCCTACTTTAACATAAAACTCTTTTTGCTGCTGGTGATCCTCTGCTGCCAAAGCTGTGCCAGGCCACATCAGAGAGAAACCCTATCAGAATAAATCACAATCAGTTGATAAAATGCATGTATCCTTTCTTTATCCTGGCCTCTATAGATCTCTCCTTTCCATTCTTCTTGTATCCCAACCTCTCCTTCACTGGATGCCAAACATAACCATTTGTATTCTGATGATGAACACTGTCAAACAAGAGTTGTCTGTGTACACTGTGGTGGGGAAGATTCAACTATGACCAGTTAATATATAAATAAATAATAAGAAGAAACAATGCGCACATTTGTCCATATTTGCCATGTATATAATCTGAATATCATCTTCTCTCTCACTCATGGTGAGGACCCTCATAGACATAATATATTCCCTTAACCTAACCTTAATCATCACAACTAAAACCAGGACTTAACCCTGGAAAAAACAGACAAATGTTCTCACTTTATCCTTTGTGATCCTCATAAAAATACAAAAACACACACACACAGTCAATTGTAGGCAGGAAAGAACTGTTCTGCTTTCCCAAGGGAAACAGTAGCACAGCCCTTCAATGGGCATTGTCATTAGGTTTTTCTTCTAGCAATCCTTCCTACCATTCTTTCTCCCTCTCTCTCTCATCAGCTAGTAGCTCCTAAAGGTGATGAACACACATGCAGTGTCGGTCGTTAGTGCTTTTTTAATTAGCCCAAAAACACGTTGCTTAAGTGATGAAAGTTCAAATGATGTCAGGCGTTAAAAATCCCCTGTTGTGTGAAACAAATGTACAAAATGTGAAGCACTATTACAAATCCCCAAAACAAACTAACAAAAGTTATAACAAACTGACATTTTCGAAAACAAAATGGGGAATGCCGGACATTTGACACCTACATTTGTTCTGGTTCACTTTCACACTGCACTTTTTTTTTTTAAGCGGACCAAATCACCTTGACTGCTCACCAAAAACAAGCACAAGTAGCTGCCCAGTATGAGCAGCAGTAGAGGTTTCTCTGTACATGAGACCAATGCAGTGGTACTGAAAAAGACGGCGGAGAGCGAGAGCGTATTACGACAAACTTCTGTGGTTACACAGAAATGGCTCTTTTGACAGAACAGTGAACTTGAGCCAGCCCAGAGATGGACTGTGGCCAAAGTTAAAATCTGTCATCATGTACTAAGGTCTATAGAATCTAACACACACACATACTATATACGTATGTATAACCTAACTTTAATAATTCCCAAAAACAGTCATGGGAGATTTTTGTTTTTTGCTTTTTCTTTTTGTTTTGTATTGTTTTCAACCTTTTAGATAAGAATTATATGTTATACAGTACGTTTTGATCAACATGCATGAAATTAAGTTTTGATACATTTACCAAACATCTCTTGGGAACGACTTATTCACCAATTGAAATGATATTACTTTGGGAAACGCACACACACGCACACGTGCAATATGATTTTTTGACCCACTGTATCCTCTGAGGCAAAGTGTGGATGTAGCAATAATGCCTCTGTTACGTTTGTGCCTATCTAAAACGGAATTTCACTCTTGCTCATTCAGGCATATTGACACACACACACACACACACACACACTAACATGGTACTAATGAGAGTGTTTCTCAGCCGGCCTGTGGAAGATTAAGACTCAGAGGAGCAGAATGGATCTGATTGTCAGAGGAAAGCAGCACAGGGGTGAAAGAGCGAGTGAATGAGTAAAGTAAATAGCGCTGACCAATGGGGGGTCAGCCTCCTTTCACCAGCTATCTCCCTGGGAATCAACCGTGACTCATTCACGCCTGTCCCCAGCTATTCACCTCAACGCACCACTGTATACCAGTCCCTTTGGGATTCAAATGATATCTCATTAGCTCTTATTGGATTGCATCTTTCATGGGATGCATAGTGTTTCAGTTTTTTTTTCTCTTTTACCAGTCGATAAATAGGACGGTGGCCTATGGAGTAAAGGACTCCATTTTTATTTTCCCCCCCTTCATCGACCGTCTCGCCTCATTTCCGCTTCTCCTCTTCCCCTCATTTATTCTTTCCCTCACCCCGTCTTTACCCCCTCTCATCCTTTTACTTCAAAACATTGCATCCCTCTATGTTATTTCTCTCTCATTTCAATACAATACTCATCCTTTTCTGTGCCTCTGCCCCTGCTCCCTCTCTCTGGCTTCTGCATCAACGGGATGTCTTTGTCAATTTCTAATGTGCCATTAACTCTGAGTGCAAGTCAATGGCTGTCACCCCAAAGGCCAGAGAATTAACCAAAAGTGCGATAGTGCAAAAAAAAAAAAAGGTAGAGGACAATTTCAGCCATCACTTATTTATTTGAAAGAGACAAACATTATGGGAGCCATCTGAGCTTACAGGAGCAGAATTACTGCACTGATGCGCCACAACATCAAAACCTGTAGCTTTCACTGATGTGATTCCCAGGTAAATATGAGTGTCCTGTTCTGAAAGTGTTAATTTTGTAGAATGAATAATTTACTGCTGTGGCCAAGTTTTAATGCAGCAGTCTCAAACCCGCAGCCCTCTAATTCATTTTATGAGGCCCTCTGAATAACATTAAGTTAAGTGTCATTTCTGCATGATTTTTTTAATGAAAATATTAATTTTGTATCATACATATGTTTTATAAATACATATAGTAATTATTGTTATTTAATGTTTTATTTAGAAATTCTCCAATCCAATCCAACTTTTGTATGTAAAGCACTTTAAGGAGTACTTTAATGAGAACCAAAGTGCTGTACAGAATAATAAAAAGAGAACAAATAAAATACATAAAATCTCACTTTAATAATATGCCTGTTTTCTCTTCTGAAATGGGGCTGCAAGAATTAATGGATTATTAATCAATTAATCAATTACTCAACTGAGCAGGTTTTTTTAATTATTAAAAACAAGCTCAGATCTATCGATCTTTGGTATTTTTGGTTTCTGGACAAAACAAGACATTTGAGAAAATCATCATTTCGACATTTTATGGACTAAACAATGAATTGATTAATCAAAAAAATAGAACAACTGAGTAATCAATTAAGAAAACAATTGTTATTTGCAGCCCTACTGAAACACATCTTCCTAAAGACACAAAAGTACCAAGTCTGTCCACTACTCTGAGAGCAAAATTGTTCCATCAATTTAAAATCTATTCAAACGTCTATGAATCATCTGACCATAACAACATATTAAGTTTGCCTTAGAACATTATCAATAATCATTATTAATAATCCCGATCCTGTTTCAAATAGCAGAGATGAACTGTTAACATCAAACCACAGATGGAGGGTAGGGATGACATGACGCCACGTTTTCATGCCTGATACAGAATCTTTATCACAAAGACCAATATCAGTCCAATACAGTCATTTAAGACCTTTTAAACTATAAAGCCATTAAAAACACACTTGTGCTCGCCATTTTAAGCTATTTCAAAGACATGATGCTCCAACTGTGTAACAAAGATTCTCCTCAATTTAACAGTCTAGTGAAGCATTGCTATATATAGGATTTTTGGATTATATCAGATTTTATAATTCTTTTTCTCTGTTTTTTTTTCCATTATCCAATCCAGTGATTTTGACCAGTAAAGCACCAGGCCACCTTACAACTTCATTAAGAGCTCAAATCATGATATTTATAATATAAAGAAATGTTTTAATAGCAGCATTTGTAGCTACAGTATAAAACTGTAGACGTGACTATATCATTTCCTGAAGGACAGATGATGCAGCTGGCTGAATTTTGCTGCTTTTTCTTTGACCATTCCAGTTGTTATTGACGTTTTGACCTTTCAGTGTAATATTTATGAGGCAGATTTATGCAGAAAGTCTTGCAGTTCTTTTTTTTTTTTTTTTAAATTTTGCATATCAGTAGGTTTTTTTTTTCTCTTCTTTTCTTCCGTTTGACCTCCAGTGCAGCCCTCACCGAAAATATTATTGTAACTCTGAGGAGCCTTTCACTCCTTCTTTGTCTCTGTCTCTCTCCCCAGGACATCTGTAGGCTTTACCGGATGGATTAACCCTTTATTCGACTTTTCTCCGTGGGGACTGAGTCTGTTTGTGTTTGTGGATGACATGAGATCATCTGGGATCAGCACTGTGCTCTCACTGCCTCCCTCTTCCTCTCATTAGATCCATTTGTATTTTCTCATATATTCCCCTCACGTGTCCTCTCTTGACCTTTTCAATGGGCAGTTTATTCCCTGACATTGTCTCTGTTGAGGAGAGAAGAATAGCGGGCACGAATAAAGTAATCACTTCATTGTCTCTGTTTGTTGAAAATGGCTTCATCCTACACTCGTCTCGTCCTAAGAGGTGGAGGGGGAGTGTTTTTAATGATGCAATTCAGCAGAGGCATTTATGAAAAAGCAGCCATGTACTGTTGTAGTTAAGGGAGAACTCGGGGATTTTTCAACATGAACTCTGTGATTATTAATGTAAGTGAATAGTAGTTGGAACAACTTCATTTAATTGGTCCTGTAGAGCTCTGACAACCTTAACTAAGTGCTGTATCTTATGGGTGATGGTGGCTTAGTGAGTTTTCCAGTGAGTTTCAACTGAAATATATGGGTTTGATTCTACATGCCAATGTGTCCTTGGGCAAGACACTTCATTCCCCATGTTGCTCCTCTTGCAGCATGTGAATGGGTATGAAAGATGCATGATAGAACGTGCACTGCACATGTATGTGTTGTAAGAGTGTGTAAATGAATGGGTAAATGGCAAAACTGTGGTATAAAGCAGCTTTCAGTGGTTATCAAGTCTAAAAATGAAGACCATTTACTATAGTCACTCAACCCCCGCTCTAAAGAGTGTTGCAGGAAGGACAATGTGGCAGACATGAATGAAAAACATGAACGTTGGGGAGAGGATTTTAGATTCTACTGTGAAAAAAGTTTTTTCTATGGCTACTTTTGTAGGTGATATGGACAGGCCAATTTCACACATGCTGTGGCCAACACCCCTTTGACCAATAAGCGCGAGTTTCCACATTCCCAAGACGTCAGGAGAAAAGCCATGGCATGAAAAAGAATCTTCCAGTCATGAACATCATATGTGTTTTTTTTAAGGTTTCAGAGGACAGGTAGATTGTTGGTAGAAGAAATTTATAGATGTTACCAGTTTATTACTAAATTAGCCAGAGTGGGGAAAATAATAAATGATTACACAGTACATGGAGTGATGTAATTCTTTGCTCCGAACCCAGCAGCAGGTGCAGAACAAAGCTCATGCCATAAAGAACCATGAGGTGAACACAGTGACAAGCACAGCTCAAGCACACTCTGTGACTGAAAGGGCCATAAAAAAACAAATACTAAATCTATACATTATTTCTACTACTACAGCTGGGCTCAGACTGTAGGAAACTTTGGTTGGTACACCTTATGATATTATAATGGGCCACACAAAAAGATCTGGGTTTGTGGTCCAACCTTTCTGTGTGGAGTTTGCATGTTCTACTGTGTTTTCTCCACGTTCTGTGGTTTCCTACCACACTTCAAAAACATGCAGACAGTGGACAATATGAATTGAACATTGATGTGAATGTGAGTGAATGGTTGTTCATCTCTAATAATAATATAATAATAATAATAATAATAATACATATATGTACAGTCACCTTTCAGGGCTTTCAAGGTCATCCTACATCAGTACATAAGCAGTAAAGCGTGGGTAAAACAAGATACAAAAGACTAAAAAAGATTGGGAAACCGAGGACAGTGGAGTAGGATCATGGGGGAACGCCAGCCAGAACAGATGAGTTTTAAGTCTAGAGTTTAAATTGGGGAGAGAGATTCAATATTTCTGAAGTCAGGTGGTAGAGAGTTCCAGAGGGGGGGCAGAGCGGCTGAATGCTCTGCTCCCTATGGTGGTGAGGCAGGCGGATGGGGGATCTGAGGGAACGGGAGGGGGGTGGTAACGTGGAGGAAGTCTCACAGATATGGAGGGGCAAGCTTATGGGTGACTTTGAATGTGTACGGAAGGATTTTGAATTCAATGCGGAAGTGGGACCAGGAGCCAATGGAGCTGGTGCAGAACGGGGGTGCTATGGTAAATAGAGTGGGTTTTGGTGATTATTTGGGCAGCAGCATTCTGAACCAGCTGAAGTTTGTGTCATGACTTGTTTGGAAGACCAAAGAGAAGTGAGTTGTAGTAGTCAATCGAGGAGGTGTTGAGGCTATGGACAAGGAACGTAGTGGTATGGCGGGTTTATGTTACGTAAATGTAAGTAAACATGGGTGATGTTACTGACGTGAGAGTGGAAAGATAATGTACTATTGATGATGACAGCCGGACTCTTAACCCAAGGGGAGGGGGAAACTAAGAAGTTATTAATGGAGAGGGAGAAGCTGTCAGTTTTGGATAGGGTTGATTTGGTGCCAGTGAAAAGGAATACAGGTTTGTCGCTGTTTAATTTGAGGAGCTTTGTTGGAAACCATGATTATTTTTCATTGAGACAGTCTGTGAGGGAAGAGAGTTGGAGGGAGGAACAGGGGGGCGGTGGATAGATGGAGAGCTGGATGTCATCCACGTAGCAGTGGAAGTGGATATTGGCCCCATGAGACATCCCTGGGGGATACCTGCAGTACTGGGGGGTGACTGGGAATGGAAGGATTTTAGTTGGATGCACTGAATGCTGCCGTTCAGGTAGGATGTGAACCAGTATAGAGGAGTGTGGGAGATTTTGATGAAGCCAAGTCTATTGAGGAGAGTGGTATGAGAGATTGTGTCAGAGGCCGCACTCAGGTCAAGGAGGATCAGGAGGGCGAGTAGGCCAGAATCTGCTGCCATGAGGAGGTTGTTATTGCTGATTTAGTACTGCGAAGGAACCCGAATTGGAACTGCTCCTAGAGGTTATTGAGTGTCAGGTGAGAATGGAGCTGGGTGGCAACATGTTTTTGTGAGTCTACTCTGCTGCCACATCTATTTTGGATATCTATGCCATTCTCTGGACCCCCCTCCCTTTACTGCCATTAAAGACTTTGAACTTTGCGCCACTTTCTAGTGTCTGCTTTGGTCCAAATCAGTGCTGCATTTTACAATAATCTTCTTATAAACTTCCTTTAGAAGGAATAAACATTTCATTATCCACGATAAACTGTATATACCTCAAAATGCTACATTGTCACACAACAGGTTAAATACGTCAGAATAAACAAACACACTCACAGAACACATTATGTGATACTAGATTACAGGTTGGAACGATAGTACTTTATTATGTCTGATATCGTTACCATGATCAGTCTGATACAGTCAGTTTAGACTTTTTGAACGACAAAGCTGTTAACAACACATTTGTGTTGATGCCATTTCAAGCAATTTCAAAGAAACTGCTTCACTTTAGTGATTTAAGGTGTAGCTGCAGGTTATACCTAAATGAATTATTGTAGTTGGGTAATGTTAAAAAGTTAAAATGATTTTTTCTTTGTGTGTGTGTGTATGCGTGTGCAAAGGAAAGCAGGGTAGCATGGCTGCATTCTGGGAGTTATTTTGATAGTGTATAACAGTGTTTATAATAGGCTTGTGTGTGTGTCTGTGTGTGTGTGTTCTTGTACTTGCTGGAGAGTGAGGACCAAAAATCAACTACAAAGTGAGGACATTTTGACAAAGTGAGGACATTTTGACAAAGTGAGGACATTATGGCTGGTCCTCACTTTTTTCACCCCTTAAAATGGCTGTTTCAGGGTTAAGACTTGGTTTTAGGGTTAGGGTTAGAATTGGGTTTAGGTTAGGGTTAGGAATCTAGTTTTGATGGTTAAGGTAAGGGTACGGGGCTAGGGAATGCATTATGTCTATGAGAGTCCTCACTCTGATAGAAGCGCAAGTGTGTGAGTGTGTGTGTTTGTGTGTGTGCGCGTGTGTGGGTGTGTGTGTGCGGTTCTCATCGAGTCTTTCCTTAGGGCCTGCCTGGCATTGTGTAGCTTCCTGTCCCGGCAGACATTATCAGTGTGGGATCAACAAAGGGACAAAAGGGCTCCAGACAAACACACACACACACGCACAAACTTTTTCCCAAGCTTTTTGGAGCCACCAATTATTTCCTGTCCATTTATAAATCTATCTATCTATCTATCTATCTATCTATCTATCTATCTATCTATCTATCTATCTATCTATCTATCCATCCATCTATCTATCTGTCTGTCTGTCTGTCTGTCGATACATCCTCCTCTCCTTCTCCTCCCTAAGTTTCTGTTTTTACATGTCTCCATCTCCAAACCCTTCTATCTGTCTAGTCCTTCACCAGTTCTTCTCATATACTCAACACCTAGCTCCCCACCCTCTCTTTCACATTTCCTCCTCCTCCTCCTCCTCCTCCTCCTCCTCTTCCTCTTCCTTCCTCTCCTTTGCCCCTCATCACATGTCTCATGTTTGTCTGACTGTGGCATGTCTGGCCATGAGGGCTGTTGTTAGCGTCGGTGCCTTATTGACCTGTCAGACCACATTTACTGAAATCACAGTCGGCTTTAGAAGATTAGGCTGACATAATAGGATGAAAAACAACAAAGAGAGAGACACAGAGATAGAGAGAAAAGAAAAACACATAATTGCTGCTTAACAATTACTATCTTCTAATGTATAACTTGTTTTTAAATCTCAGCATTTCTCCTTTCGCTCACTGAAATCATATAATACCCCATTCCCAGTGGTCAAAATCCATTTAAACCCAGGTTTAAATGGATTTTTTTCACCAGTGGGAATGTGTTTAATCAGCATTCACTTCTGGGTCAAGTGACTCTGCAGTGAACATGGGTTTTTACGGTCTTTGGCTCCGACCAGAATTAGTGGGAATGCAAGAACAAAGTTAGTGCTCTATTGTCTTCTGCATCAGCAATGCAAAGTCCTGAGTAACTTCCAGTACTGTGCTATGACGTGCATTCAAATATTTTGCTGCTGTTAGCATGTATATGCTCCTGCTCTGTCTCCTTCTTTCTCTCTCAGTGGTAAACTGCAGCCTCACAGAACAGAGTCCGCTGTTCTTTCTGTTCTTCTTGTCTACATCTTTTGGAATTTTGAATAAAGTGATCCATGTATCACCTATCTTTCAGTATAGTTTCATCATATTGCAATGACAGAGTTGTATTATGTCCCAAATCTCTGCTGTGCACTGTTTCACTTTAAGGTGACACATTTCCCCCGTCTGTCTTCATAAGATAAACCACTTGAGCTAACATTTAAAAACATTAACTCACCAAACAAAACTATCCTCCTGTCTTTTAAATATCGCACCAACCAACTGTCATACCTGCATCGTACCTCTTTTTCATGCCATACATTCACACTAAAGCTAAAATATCAATGAAAGACCAAGCAGAAAACTAATATTACTCATGATACTGAATGTGAACCTAAATTTAACAAGTATATTTTAAAAAAAGAAGTCTGCCAAATTAATTAGAAAATACTTTGCAAGCTTCTAGAACAGGGGTCTGTAACCTTTAGTATCAACAGAGCCATTTTGGGCCTCTCTCAAACCCAAATAAAGTTATTCTGGAGCTGCAAAACCTATTTGACCCATAAAAAGATAACAATGTGAATATAAATATTCTATACATAGAATAGCAATAGTTTGACGCGTCAATGAAATTCAAGAACTACAAAAGGAAAATGATATTTCTGTCATTTCCAAGAAAAAGTGGTAGGTGTTGTCTCGTGTCTGTGTTGTCTTGTGATTTCCTGTCTTATCTTGGTCCCACTTCCTGTCTGTGTCCATTGTTGTTAGTTTTACTTTTCCCCTTTGTCTGTTTTCCCGCCCTTAGGATTACCTGTCTCCACCCTGATTGTTTCCACCTGTGTCCTTACCTTGTGTGTACATATAGTCCGTGTCTCCCTTTGTCTTGTCTTATGTCAGAGAAGAGTGATTTTCGGTTTTGTTTTTCTGAGTCTAGCCGTAGTTTTGTGACATCTTAATTTCTGAGATTAGTGTAGAGTTTTTCCCCTCTGTAAAAGAGTGATTTTTATTTCTGTTTTATAAACCCTTTTTTGAAACTTTGGTCTACGGAGCTATGCATTTTGGTTCGGGTCCATAGTTCGGTCATGACAATTTCATCACTCTTTTCACCTGCTAACAAAGGAAACACTGTTTAAAAAACTCTGGCATTTGTAGGCCTACTTATATTAAAAAAAACTGGACTATATAATATATATATATAATTAAAAGTAACGCACTTTGAATTAAATAAAACAATATTTGGATTTTATGTTGTTACTGCTTGAGAAATCCTGCTGTTTTAAGTACGTGGACTATACATGTAGACTTGTACATAGGTTTATATTTTAGTGTTGGGACTGGCTTTTCATATTTCAAACATAAGTCTGTAAGGTTTGGAGAGAAATGTATCATATTTGATGTAGACATATGATATGTTGCATATATTAGCTGACAAAATATTTAAATACTTTTATTTATCACCTTGATCTAGATTAGATTTGACTTTTTTTCTTTTTTTTCTTTGTTTTCAAAGTTACAGGAAGCAACTGCAGATGGGCTGAAGAGCCGTAAGTTCCAGACCCCTGTTCTAGATGCATTGACGTTTTCTCATCTAACACCATTATGGGTAAATTGCAATTTTTCAAGACCAATAAGCATTTTCTGATTATCTTGAGTTTGGTTAAAGAGAAATAAGAGTTTGACTTTAAATGATCACTAAAACCTGCCTAAGTTTAAATGATATCAATGTAGACACTGAAACAAGTAGCAGAATACGTTCTCTACTTCTGCACCTCTGTCCTCTCACTCCCTTGTCTCTTGTTTCATCTGTCTTGTATGCTCATGCGCTGCTTCGTTACCTCCATCTAACACAATCTCCAGATCTGAGATCACTATCACAGCAGAACTCTCACCACCCTTCCTTACAGCTGCCGTGCTCCTCCTCTTCCTCCTCTTGTTCCCTTCATTATCTTTCTGCCCTCGTGAGTGAGTTAGGCCTCAGGCTCCAGAGATACAGGAGGCGAGAGAGGTCACGAGGGATCTGCACACACAAACACACACACACGTCCGCTCAACTATCCTTTTAGGGGGTTGACATTTACTTCCATTCGCTTGGACAACCACAGGCCTTATCCACACAGAAACAGAATTTTCCCTATATGGTCTTTTTCTTTTTCTTTTTTGTTCCCAAAATTTTTTTCTGTAAACACAGCATTGTTTCAAGAAATGCTTTCATCCAGGCATGAGGACTCAAGTTGCCTCTGCAGAAATACACCAAAAATGGAGGAGATATTGAGCATGCATATAAAGCATGTGCACTGTGCACCAAGTTTTATTTGAATGGTTTGTATACAGTACAGTGTATGTTGTATGCAATCACAGAAACAGAGACATAATAAAGAAAGCCCGGGTGACTAAGGAAACTTCACATTTCAGAGCTCCCAAATCACAGTTTTCGTGTGGATGAAATGCAGATACGATTTAAAAAAAAAAAAAAAAACTTCAGCAGATTCTCCTGTACTTGGTTTCATGTGTCTGGCCTTGAGAGCTACCAGTCCTGACAAGGTCAGTGTTTACTCCAGAAAAGGTCCTAAAGAAGTCTCTTCTCTCTCTCTCACTCTCACCTTCAGCCTGGTCTGTTGCTGTGATGTGGACTGAGGTGTAGAGCGGGGGAGGGGATGCAAAGCCTCCTCACTTCCTTCTGCTTCACGTTTATGAAAGAAAAAGGGGGGGGGGGGGGGGGCAGGAAAAACAGCGCCTCCTGTTATTGCACCTTAATTTTGTTATTGCACTGCATTGTTCTGCAGTGTTGCTGAGTGGAGGCGAGCTGGGGGATGGTTTGACACGTTTCACAAGGAATTCACAATTCACAAGGACCTAAATGCACTGTGCGAACGTTTGGCAGGTAATAGTGTCCTTCTCGATCAAAACAACAAAACGAAGACCTAGGTAGTAGCAGCAGTTACTTACCTCATGCTGTAGTGACTGATTTTCTCACTATTCTTCCCCAAATCACTTTGTTTTTATTTTAATTGCATACACCACACAGCAATCTTTTTTTAGGTGATAGCTTTTTAGCTTTTACAGATAGACAGATAGGAATAAAAATATGAATAATGCAGAAACAAACATGAATATGTGCAGACATGAGCAGTGCAGAAATGTTAGATATTATGCATTAAATTCCCATCATCTTAAAGTCCAAATGTGTCAATCTGTGACTTCAGTATTTGAAATCCCTCTTTCTAATTTTCTTAACAAACACAATCTCGATGATAATCTCAACTGAATTTCTAACAGCAATAAAATAAAAACCTGACATCAAGTTTTTAGATGAACCTTCTTTATGGTTTAAATATGTTTTTCTTGGTGACACTGCTGGACTTGGACTGACTGGAAGTGAAGGAGCAATTATAGCAGTCACACACTTCACAAAATGCAGTGTTACAGCAAGTCATATTTCAACAGGAAAGGTTGTGGGTTCAGTTTCTTCTCTACATTTCTAGTCTATCTATTTGTTTTGGCCCTCCCGACGTAAGCAAACCTCTTCCCCATTGGCAGAAGTTAAAATTCTGCATGCAGATGATGCTGGTGGTCTCCCAGGATGGTCTTTGTATTCTGAGTGGCTCTCACTTGAAAGATATGGTCAATGCCAAAACAAAGCTTAGCAATACGTTCCCGCCTGTTCTTGTTTACGATGTCGAGGTAGCAGAACTGACGTATCATTGTGAATGGTGAAAGTGGCTCAATAAAAGATGAAAAAAAAACATTTTTAGAATACTTTTATCAAGATGTGTTTTAAGTGAGCGAGAGCCTGTCTGTCTTATACTGCTTCTAGGTGACGGGAATTTGCACAGCTCAGTCAGTGCCGATTATTGCCGTGTTGCATTTACAACGAAGTTCAACAGTGGGAGTGACATCACCCCCTGCGTGCCGGTCGGCTAGCCATTGTTAGCAATACAAGTCGATAACAATGCTCCACATGGTGTTCTGTGCGCACAAACAGCATAGCAACATGTTGATTGTTAAAAAGTGAACGGTACTATGTGCACGACTGATATACTGTGAAACAAATACGACAAAAGTGCTATTAGCAGGAAAAGTGGCAGTGTTTGTGTAGTGGCAGCCATCTTGGAATACTATGTCGGGGTTGGCGAGGTCGTTACTTGTTCCCGCGTTCCAACCACGAATGGAACCCACCACGTGTGTCCGTATACAAACACACAAAACGCCAGAACCTCATCCCTTTAAACAAAGGAGCTATGCAGGAATCGTGATAGTATCTAGTTAGTGTCTCAGTTTTCTGAGAACAAAATGCCACTTGCAGTGCCAGCTTGAAAGTTATTCTAATTTCCAAACATGAGAGGGTTTTCCCCCCTGTGGCACTGTGCCTCTAATTGTGGTGACATGTGTGTTTGCTGATAAGGTCACAAAGGACGCTGGCATTGTTTGTGCCTGCTTCTTTCGGCAAACGTAAACTTTTTGGGGACAATTGGGTCAATCCGAGTGAGCTGTGTGTGTGTGTGTGTGTGTGTGTGTGCAGCTGTAAGTACACGACTGCTGAGATAAAGAAGAAATTGAATCACACACAAGTCCAAGAGAGTGAGTGCACAGTTATATTGTTCAGTATTAATAATGCAATCCCACAGATACACTGACACGCACACACTGAAAACAGAGTGGGAAAAGGATGTGACTTCAATTCCCACATGTATAATGATGAATCGTTAAAATGGTAAACCATCAGTCCTGCATATAGGGTCTGAATATGAAAATGTTTGCAAAAATATACGTACACAAAGGCGTAGGTTTGTGTGTGGACAGTGGGACCGTGTCTCCACCAATATTTGGAGAAAACCAGATTGTCCCTACCAATGTTAGAGGCAGTGCACCGTGCACATGTGTGCGAATGCTGTGCGAGAGTGAGCGAGTGGACTTTTACGAGCATCAGTGAACGCATCACAGCAGAGCAGTAACACCGCAGCAGTCATAGAGAAGGGGGAAGTGAAGTGCTTTGCTGACAACACAGTGGCACAGTGTCTCCACCAGTCTTGTAACCAAACCCACACCCTTGTTAATGTTGCCAGACTCCTACAATAACAACCCGTTGGTGAAAACAAGCACTTTTTATGGGCATAACTCAGAATGGCGCTGTTGCCCCGTAAGATCACACTGCAGCCTGTCACACCTGCCACCCAAGCTGAACTACTGGACCAATTATGAAAACTTTCATAAGTGCCATTCACAAACACACCCACATTTATGAACATAGTGCCCATATCAAAAAAAAATACCAGCGTTCCCCTATAATACCACGTATTGGCAGCTTTCATTTATCAGATGGTAAAACTGCCCATGTGGAGCACTGGATGAAACTGCAGGGGTCAGTCAGGAGCCCAGAAACTCGCCGAATTTTAATACACACAAACTGATTACAGGTAAACAGATCAGAGGTGATTATATTATCTTTACTAGCCATTTAAACCTGTACATTAACTGCTATCAGGCCAAAACCTCCAGAGTATGTCAAATTTTGTTCATGGTCTTTTGGATAGTTTCTTTCAATATAATGATTCTAAATAATAGAATGACAAAAACAGAAAACGCAATTCTTTAACGATAAATGGCTTCAACCCACCACTAACCATGAGTGAGAGAAATGTTTTTGTTTTATCTGTTATATCTGGGACAAAGGTAGTAGTCCAATTAAATGGCAGAGTTAAGCTACAACTGCACATTTAAGCTGAGTGAACCTGTTAAAAGCAGCACAGTCTCACACCTTTTCTTACGCAAACGATTGCCTGAACTCCCACAGGAGTTTCTTTCATTGGAAGTTAAAATACAGCCAAAAGATGAAGCACATAGTCTCCATAACCGACATGGGCCTGATCAAGTCAGTCTACTGTATGTCCCCCTATTGATCCCACTGGTTGTTGGGCCTAAACAAAGCAGATATCCACATACACGCTGTCTCGTCTGTCTTTGTTCCCTGACAGGATCCTGCGTTGGGACAGGTTCGCAGCTGGAACATCTCTACGGTGTTCCAACGTGCAGTGAAGCCGAGAGAGCCGAGGCCCATGAAGCAAAATCCTCTGCTGATTTAAACATTTCCCTTCTTCATTCCGGGACAAGACTACAGAGAGCGAGGAGGCATTACATCTTTGATCAAAAGATGCTGCTGGAAAACATTAGTGGTGTAGCAGTGTGTCTGAACAAGTACAGAAATAAGGAGTAAGGAGTTTTGAGGAGGATGGTCAGGGAGCAGTCCAAAGATGAAAGAGGAAACATAAGAGAGGATGAGGAAGTGAAAAGTATGAAGGAAGAGAGTTGCTGAGAGCGTTGCACAACTTTTTTACTCGAGATAACATCTCACTGTGCTTTAATAATAATAATTTGTATCTCACACATGACTGACTCGATATCATCTGGTTCTGTCAGAGATTTCATCCTGTTAAAATCTCTCCACTGATGCCTAGCGTTTGCTCGTTATGTGAACTGTTGGGTTTCTTGCCTTTCTGTAATATTGTAAAGGTTTTGGCCTTACTATGTACGGTGCCCTGAGATTATGTTTGTGATTTGGAGCTACACAAATAAAATTGAATTGAACTGAAACTTGGGGAAAACCTGATAACAAGGGATTAAAAGACTCAAGCAAATACCAAAGTTCACATTTTCTTTCCGCTGAGCCAAAGACCACAGAGACGGGAGAACAATGCAATATTTAAAGGTTTACTAAATTGAAGGTTGACATACTGTACGTTTTAGGAGAAAGAGGAGGAGGTGAGGTTGCGGGGGAAGAAGGAGGCAGTGGGGAAAAAAAAGAAGAAAGGCGGTAAAACAACACAATGTAAAATGAAAAAGGAAACACAGCACATGAAGTACAGAAATGATGTTGAATGGATGGATGGACAGAGAAAGAGGCATTCTACGTAGGTTGGTAGGTTTACTTGTTTTTGGGACTCTTAAATGCTGGGGTAGTATAGAAAGTAGTATAGATATAGTATATCTATAGTGGAGTTGGTGCATTTTAAAAAGAAACAGAGACATGTGAATTAAGCCTGTAATTTGCTTTCAAAGTTGCACCAAATACCGAGGCGAAAACATTGTTCTTGGTCTGGTATTTCACCAGTATTACTTTTTAAGTATACTCTTTGGGGGTTTCAGACTCCAGGAAGTCTGGTTCAAGTGTCATGTGTACAGTTTGTATGAGCAAGTATGAGTCTGGAAAGGGTGGTGTTAACTTGCACTTACCAGAGGTGTGACAGACAGACGAAGGTCAAGATGCAACTGGATAGACCTACAAAATCAGGCCAATGATGAAATGAAAACTACAAATGAGTTGTAGTTTTCTGGCTATCTAATTATGGCATCAAACTCCTTTTGCCAGGGGGGGCGGAGCTTTGTGGAGCGAGTCGCTTAAAACAGAAGCAACAGGAAAATTGAAAGACAGCTGTTTTTTTTTCTGTGACAACCATACTGGATGTGCACAAAAGCTGCTAGACATTTCTTCTGCGGTGTCATGGTGTTAAGGACGCCTCTATCGTGCAGAGGAAAAAAATCAGGTTTGTGATTGGCTCTCTTTTTTTGGAGACTTTTAAAGTTGGTCAAAATGGCATCCAAAATAAATCACTGGCAGACTTGGCTGGATTCGCCAAGGATAACAGCTTTGCTTGGTGGACAAGAAACTTGATGGGACATTGGACAAATTTCTTATTCCAGAGCAAAGTCCCGCTACTGCTCGTTTTCCACCATGTTCCTAACACCTGGGTGTTTGTGTTGAGGAATGAACCTCTTGCTTTGTGCCACAGACAGACAAATGGAGTAGCAGCACACAACACGACTCCATCGGCTCATTCCACTCATTCCTGCAATTAGCAATGCGAAGCATGGGGCCATGAAGGAACGCCACGCTCTGCTTTTCTCCCACTTTGTTCTCTCTCATGCTGGGACGACCAGAGATGATTGAACCGACAAGGAGCAAGGAACGACCAGGACTCCTCCTCCCTGTCTCTCTCGCTCGTCTTTTAATTTAATCATTCCTTTACCTCCTCCACATTCCTGAGGCTAGAGATTTGCCTGGGAGGGAGAGGACATTCCTGAGACCTTTGTTGGACTCAGGATGTTCGTCCAGTGAGAAGTGGAGGGAGGACTGATAATGATATGGGATTCTTTACGACTCCTCTCCCTTTTCTCCATATTTACAAAGCGGGCAGTGTTGGGGAGGTCAGGAGTAATAATTGACCTTTTCCCTCACTTACACTGGGTTTTGGCGTGAAGGAGGCACATTTTAAGCACGTTAACGTTCTTTTTTGTTTTGTTACACACTCGCTAAGGATAAATATTTAATTAAATTATTTTGAGTTGCCATAAAATTTTGGTCATATATAAACTGTAAAACAAAGTGGAAAGGAGTTGATATTTTTATATCCAATGTAAACACGGATTATTCAAATTTCTTCATCATGATTGTATTTTTGATCTTAAGAGAGAGTCCTTAAAGTATCAGTGGGAGTTAAATAAGTTCTATCTAGTATATAAAATATAACGTATAAAAATCCTTTATGAATAACAGGATTCCAGAATATTAAAGAATATCTTAAAACATTTGTTTTACATTAGAGTTTTTCTTCACAATATCTTTTGCTCTTCCCTTTCTTTTCTTTTCTTTTCTTTTTTTTTTTTTTTCAATACTTTGAAATCATTTTCTGGTCAGGAGACCAAAATCTGATCCTAATGAGGCAGAACCTAATTTCTGAGGAACTGGTTATGTTAAGGGCTCAGGTTTTAATTGTGGTCGCTTTACAGAGGTAAATCTTCCAGAGTCTCCACATTATTTTGTCCTATCACTATTTTTAAAGCACACATTTTTTGGAAGAAAGGAAAAAAATCTATTTCTGAAATACGATTGCAATGTCCTTTGTGATATTTCCAATCTTTCTTCAAAGAAAATAAGCGCTGAGACGCTTAAATCAATATTTGTCCCGATCATTGATCAGTGCTGCCCCGACAATGTTATCACTGTGTCATATGTGTCTGGTCCAAACAGACCATTGTGGACAGTGTCTCTGAGACTGACCTTGCATTGTGACCCGGATCTTTCCTGGTATTGACATCCACTTACGCTGGATAGCTCTATGTACACATGGGAGCCTACCCAAGAACTGGGCAGATGAGTTGAGAAGCCTCAAGTAGTGTCAGGCTTCAGCCTTTTAACTTTATTGTTACTGAACATTTTTTTGTAAACACAGCATTGTTTCAGGTGACGTGCTCATCCAAAGGAAACCCCCAAAACGACTCTAAACACTGTAGTACACATGCCGGGCCAGTACGTGGCGCTGTAACGCTGCTACACCAAAAAAACGGAGATGTTGAGCATGAACTGTGTACAATAAAGCTTTATTTGAGTAAGTATAGTGTATTGGTGTAGTGGTTAGCACCCTTGCCTCGCGCCTTTGCACGGGTTTGCGACGCGGTCAGAACAAGGGAACAGGGTTTGCGTGTTCTCCCCATGTTCTCCACAAGGCTTCCACAAGGTTCGAATGTAAGAGTGAATGATTGTCTCTCTCTGTGTGGCCCTGTCCAGGGTGTACCACGCCTCTCGCCCTATGTCAGCTGCAGTCAGGCACCAGCGCCCCCTGCGACCCTCAGCGGAGGATACAGCGGTAGGAAATGGGTGAATAAGTATAAACTTCAGTGTGTACAATCACAGAGACGGAACAAAGAAAACCAGGGTGAGTAAGAAAATAAAATAGAAGCTATCATAAAGAGAAAAAGAGGAAGAAGACAAGAGGTGGGAAAATGACATCAAACGTTGCCAAAGTAGCATATTGGTTGACTGCACGAAAATGCAAGGGTGGCATGTTTATTTTTTTTTCATGTGGGGCCCCTTTTTCAAAAAATAGCATTCCAATGTAAATAAAAATCCAATATGATGGAAGGAAAAAAACGTTTGAGGTGTGCAGTATAACAAGGCTTATATTGACAATATTTTGGTCATAGCAATGTTGTCAGTCTTTAAATACCAAGTACTGCTGATGATCCACTGCCTACATTGGACACAAGTGCTCTATTCTTTTAAAGGGAAATCCTCAACTCAAAATAGAGATGTCCTGTTAATTCCAGTCATTACGTCTGATCCAGTCACATTTCTTCATGCTAGTGTGAACAGCACAAGGTTACATGGAATGTGAACGTTTCAATTTTGGGTCACTTTCACATGCGGTTATCTGTGGTAAGATTAATCCCTCAAAGGACAACTCAAGGTAGCAGTAGTGCAAACACAAGTGCAAGCTCGTAAAAGGCAAGACTGAGGGCGTCGACCTCAAGTGTCCAAGTCAAGGGCCAGAAGAGCTCGAATAATATGCATTTCAGAACAAGCAAGCTTATCGGGTATATAACAAAACAAATCAGAGTAAAGATGTGTTATATTAAGATATATTAGTGAACACAATGGATACTTTTTTTGTAAAAAATAATGCGATTTTATGCGATGAGTCAAAACTGTGCGGTCTCCTCTGCTTGCGTTGGTTTTCTGCTCGTGAAAGATGACTTCTTGCCCTGTTTCCAAAAGCAAAGAGCTCACACAAGAGTGCGACTTCACGTGCAGCTAACGTTGTAGTTGTTGTTGATATATCAACAATTGGATTGGAGAGCAATCGGATCTTCATGTGGACACTGGAGACGCATGTTAATTTCTAGGTGTAAATGCATGTGGTGATCACTATCCCTTATCCGATCGCTATCTGATCACAGGAAAAGCATTCTGCCAGGTGTAACGGGAGCCAGAGATGGGTTCTGTTTTTTTTCTTTTTCAGTTTGCAGAAGTTTTCCAATACTTTTAAATTTAAACTTAGGTTTCGGTTTAGATTTTAATTAATTTGCCAAACATCTCCTACATAATGTAAATGTGAAAGAGACTGGAGATGTAAAACTACACCGTATAGCCTGGAACTATCACTGGAGATGTTACAGTTGTCAGGTTTGCTTCAGTTCAGTAACCTAACTTAGGTTTTTCTTTTATTCAGCTTAAAAGTGTTTGACTCCTTTTTTTTTTTTTTATCCCCCAAAGAGATTATTACATCTGCAGCGCCCTGATTTATGGTCTACTCAAAGCAGGGGGAAGAAACTACATCATCAAATGATACGAGGGACAGTGGGAGGAAAAGAGAAGAGATAAAGTGAGCAGAGAATTTCATGGTCTGAGCAAATATACACACACACAATGGACTTGTCTGGTATTTACTACCTTCTAGTGCTAAAATACACAGTTTTATTGATTTCTTTGTGTGTGTGTGGGGGGGGGATTTCTTTGTGTGTGTGGGGGGGGGGGGGGGGGGGGGTCACTGCAGTTAAAGCTGTCACTTTTCTCTGTTGCGAGGGCCTCGTGATTGATGCTGAGGGCCATGTTTTGATTCCAGTGTCCGCTGCTGACACTCACCCTCTACTGTTCGCACTGTGTATACTGTCACAGGTTGATGGTTGAAAGTTTCTGACCACAAACAGGTTTGAAATCCATTATACGGCCACCATGTTTTGCTATAACACATTTGAAGAGGAGATCACGTCGCCAGATTCCTGCAGGCTTTGGTAAAACTGCACATAACCAAACGCCCTTTTCTATACATGTGCACTCAGGGACCTTTTGTTTGAAAGAAAGAAAAAATGTTTGCATACAATTTAACAGAAATTTCCAGTAAGCAATAAAATTGGCTTCAGACATTGGGGCTGTTTCAACGTGGATATATAAATCTGATAACAATTGATAACTGAAGGGCAAGGCACAGAAATATCTGTAATCAGTAAAATTTGCTTTTGCTAAAGACGGGACAGAAAATTAGGGTTAAATCACACCCTTTTTAATACTGTCTCAACCTGTCTACTTTGTAGACATCGCACAGTGCCAGTGCGTTTATTCCAATCATTTTGTTCCTGTACATCATGTACACATGAAACGTCCCCCAGGATTTGCAGAAAAGTAAATTAGCGGCTTTTTTTCAAGGAGACCATGTCGAGCTTGTTCTCTCCATTGATGCCTAGTGTTTGCTCATTGTGCGAGCTGTTGGGTTTCTCTTCTCTCTGTGATATTGTAAAGGTCTCTGCCTTATTATTCAATTCAATTCAATTCAATTTCATTTGTATACTGCCGAATCACAACATTATGCACAGTGCCTTGAGATAATGTGCTGTATGCTGTGATTTGGCATATAACTCACCACAGTGCTACAGTATAGTTCAAACAAAGTACATCATGTTCTAAAGCAAAGCTAAATATACCATTGACAAATGGACCATTCAGGCATTGTCTGCATGGAAACAGAAATGTCCCTTTTATTTATTTATTTATTTATTTATTTATTTATTTATTTTACATTCCATTTCAGAAAATGAAACAACTACATGCTAGTACATATGCCAGGCCAGTTGTGTGTAGATAAAAAACGGTGCATGGTAAAACTGAGAGATTATTTTGTCTCTCTTGTAGGTAAGGAGCCCCCTAAGGTCAGGGTGAACTTTGGTGATCCTCACAATAACCTCTGTGCTCCCTCACAATAACTTTTGCATTCCTCACAATAACTTTTGCTTTCCCCTTGTAATAACTTTTGTGTTCTTCCCTCCCCGGTGCTCCACAGTTCTCCCTGTGCCTCCCCATGATACCTCCTCACAGCTCCGCAGCCCCCCCACCCCATCCCAGGCCAGCATTCAAACTACAGCCGGAGCTCCACAGTACCATGCCCAGCTCCACTGTCCACTCTCGAGCTCCACAATCAGAACACAAACTGCAATGGGAATGCAATGTTTATTGCAGGGAAACGCCAAAGTATTGCAAAGGAACACAAAACCTTGCTCTAAAAAATATCCCTCCCTGACCCTTGGGGTGGCCCAGTATATGTAAGCAACTCTAGCTGCCTAAAGTGATCTACTGAAGATGACTATGATATGGATGACTAAAAAAGTTCATACAAAATACCTCTACCTTTAGTCATTTGGAGGAATCCAAATATACAGCAAAGCCAGCCTATAATCCTTTAAGTCAGTGTCAATAAGTTAATGTCACTCAGAACTCAGTCAGTCAGAGAGGATGTGTGGCTGCAGGGCAGGAGGGAAATGTCCGTAAATCCGGAGCAGATGTGACATTGACACAATGACTTCATCGCCTCTTTATCCAAAATACCGCGTAACAGCCACATGACTCCACATCAACCTACCACCGTTGGAGCAGTAGAGCAGAGCACGTCCGACCTGTTCCTGACTCTTGTTTGTGTGAAACGCGTTGAAGCGAACGGCGTCCATTATGACTTTAGAGAGCCAAACGCCCTGGAGCCGCCATAAAAGCCCACAACTCTTACTGGTTTACAGCTGCAGTTACTTCACACGCACATATGCATTCCCTCCATTAGGGGTGGCTGTAGTCACAAGAAGAGCTTGTCCACTAACCAATCTCTCCCTCTTCCAATCTGCTTAGATAGATAGATAGATAGATAGATAGATAGATAGATAGATAGATAGATAGATAGATAGATAGATAGATAGATAGATAGATAGAGTATTGCATATATGATTTTATGTAAATAATCATATTTCCAAATGTAATTTAATCAAATTCCTTAGACTTTGTTACTTGTGAAAACAATCTCATTTAATCAGTGCTCTGTAAAAAAACTGGCTGATAACTGGCTGCAATAGATTTTTGTGTTTTGAGTCCAAATAAAACTTTCAGGTTTTGAAAAAAAAAAAAAACACGACATAAATTTAAGTCAACAAATTATCTTATGTTGAGATAACGTATAAATTAACTTTGAGATAACTTTTTTTTAAACACTTAATATATATATATATATATATATATATATATATATATATATATATATATATATATATATATATATATATATATATATATATATATATATATATATATATATATATATATATATATATATATATATATATATATATATAAATAAAGTATTATCGGCACGCATGAACCCCAACTTACTCACCTTTAGAGAAAAAAGTCTCAAAGAGACTGCAAGTGCTGCATGTCGGCATTATATATACTTTATTTTATTATATATTTATTGGTCCGGAGAAGAGTCCCTCTCACGGCTAAAGAGAGTTCTTTCAATGCATAAATCATGTATAAATTAAATGTGAAGGACTCGTTTAAATATGCAAGTAACTTAACATTGTTAATGTTTAGGAGGCTTATAGGATTTCGGGTACTGTAAGGTAATAGATAAAGTTACAGTTTCGTTCAATTGCTATGGAGCTACATCAAGAAGAAAACCGCGATTACAGAAATATTGATTTTCGTGAGTAACTATCAAACTAATGATGATATTAAGGTGATACCCATGCTATGGGTATGTTTTCATGGTCAAGGAATTTAATAATGTAGACTCTAGCACTAATAATTTGTGTGTGACTGAAAAAGGTTCAGGTTTTAATTAATTTGCTTATGTCAAAACCAGTGGCGGCTGGACATAAAAAAAAAAAATTGTTGGCGGTGCCTTTTACACAAAATAAAAAAAAAAAAAAAGCACTACTTGAACATAGATTGTGAAGGTCTTCCTACTGGTCATGTGGCATAATGAAGCGTTAATGCTCTCCCACAGACTCTGAAGAGTTGTTTGTGAGTCAACAGGAAAGGAAACAGGAAAAACAGTTGAAGAATAAGCCTGATGATCATTGTTCGGAGCTGTGAGGGAGCTTATTTGGTTTATACTTACAGTGTTCGGAGCTGTGAGGGAGCTTATTTGGTTTATACTTACAGTGATAACCTATTTACATGAGTCATAGGCTAGCATTACAGTAATACTTACTTTACTTTATGTATTTAAAGGTAGTCGCCACAGTACGTCTGCTCTTTTCAGGATTGAACACCAAGGGAGTGATTTTTAAATGACAGCCTCGACAGTGTCCTTTGATTGGCCAGGATCTGGACAGAAACCAATGAGAAAGCCAGGCCACCTATTTACCAAAAGTACATATGTACACGTTCATTTTACTGGAATCCGTGCACGTGAAACATATATTTATACAGAAACAAATTCAATTTATACAACCGACAGTGTGCACAACCAGGTACACACAATACTGTGTAACAATTGTTTTGAATTATTTCTGTTTAACAGAACTTGGCTTCTTTTATCTGCATTGTTAATGGGGGCAGCACCCTAGTGCCGTCCATTGAGGAGCCGCCACTTGTTAACACTGTTTCATCCAAAAAAATAATAATAATAATAATGATTTAAACACCATATTCTTTTCAGTGTAGACTCTAAAGTGTGTAATGAGTGAATGGCAAAACTATACTGAAAATGCTCTGCAAGGCAATGAGTCATCAGGACTGGAAAAGAATTGTCCTCACAAACACATGCCTAATAAAAGCTAACCCATACCCTAACTCTAGACGAACACACACCATGACTTTCCACTCCTATATTAGTGCAGCAGCAGCCAGCAGCTCTGACAGAGCCAGTAAACCGTGGTGTTGTGTTTTGGTTACTCACTGAGATGCTACGGCTAAGTGAAGCTGAACTGTTTGGACAGATGTGCTCCCAGAGAGCCTGGACACACAGATGTCTCACTCTGACCTCCCAACCTTGATCCTGTGATCCCGTCACCTCTACGTTCATCTTTTCACTGCTGTCTATCTCTTCAGTGTGTACAATGTGAAACATACAGTGTGCAACAACTCATTAGATCAAAGACATTTTCCAACCTAAAATCTCAACAAATCAATTTAACTGTGTGCAACTCTTAAAAAAAATAAATATCTGTTACATTTGAACCACTGTCAAATTAGTTCTCAATTAAGTTAAGCCAGACAGCTGCAAACAGGTCGGGGCATGACTGAAAAGAAACAAAAATATTTGCCCACAAAAAGTCTGCACAAAAAAACCCACTTGATGGAACAAATGTCTCTTCAGCCTGTGCGCTACCGCTGTATACACACAAACGCTCCCTCCGTCTAGTCTAATACTGACGGACAGCCACTGTTATCAGATGAATGACACACTGCACATAAAAAAGTTCCTGCACACAAAGACCAAACAAAGGCAGAATAATAACATCAACAACACAAAATTCAACAAAGCTTATGCACTACAACTACTGTGTATCAATCTCATTTAAGATTGAGTTTGAGTCTGGAAGAGGTGTAGGCACCTCCCCACTTCCAAGGCGTGACCAATGGACGGAGACGAAAATGCCTCTGTGTGCAACTGGATAAGACCTACAACCAGACGAATGATCCAGGTGACGTGTGCAGAGTGACGGAAAACGTGGCTGCAGAAGTGCCTGTTGTAGTTTCCTGGGGTTGATGGTTATCTAGTAATGCCGTCTAACGGCTTTAGCCCCAGGGAGCTCTGTGCAGCAGGCCACTTAAAGTGGAAGCAACAGCCAAATCAAAAGACAGCTGCTGTTTGGTGGCCGCCATGTTGGATGTATACAAAAGCTGCTAGATGTTGCTTCTCCGTAATTATTGTATTAAGCTGAAATGCCAAAATGGTGTCCTTACAAAAGTGTCTGCACGGAGAAATCAAACGGCTGGCAGATTCAGCTGGGTTCATCCAGGCTACACTACAAGTGTAACATATAAGTAGGATTTCTTTAATAGCCAATATGTCACTATAACAAATGTGCTCTATGAGCCTAAATAGAAAAAAAGGTGGTCATTGGAAGGAATAAAGAAAAAAAGAAGCATAGAATAAATAAGTTGTTATAAAAATCTATTTTTTTAAAGAAAATGCATTTGGATCCAGATTCACATGAAAATAAAAGGTCTGGTGTGAACGTACCCAAAATGCGTTCTGAGTGAGTCTTTATATCTGATTTCACGTGGCCAAAGTCTTGTACATGTGTGAATGCAATACTTGATTATATCTTCCTGCTCTATGAGCCCAAATAGAGAAAAAGCTGCTCAGTGGCATCAAAAAAAAGAAGCATTGATTAAGAATTAAAGTTTATTTCATATTAAAACAACCTATTCTTTAAACTGTATTTGGATCCAGATTTAATAAAAACAGTATAAACGTGCCCTGGCTGTGTCTTTAGGTCTGATCGCTCAGATTCTACATGTATGAACGCAACCCTTGCTGTTGTCTGACCCATTGCACTTTTATACCATTCTCAGCATCTATACATTCACGTGTAATTGTTTCCACCACTACAGTATTCATACTGATCAACACACAATTGTTTTCCTACTTGTTATGGTCATATTTCATGTTATAACTGTTTACATATTATTATCTCAGCCACTGCCACTGTCAAATTGACTTCAGACTTATTTATTAACATTTTTGGTCTTTATGAATAGAAATAATATTCCATGTGGGAGAAGTGAGCTGTAACGACAGCTGTTGATACCCGGTCTGAAAGTTATTTCTAGTAACTCTATATTTTTTTATATAGTTTTTGTATTTGACATTTAGCGCGGGTTAACTTAACACAGTTACAGTATATATTTATTTTCCATGCAAATGTTTAATCCCTCTGAACATTTTTTTAACTCTCAGAGTTTGAACCCCTGCACTTTTTTAATTTCTCTGTACATATTTAAATTCTATGCAAATGTCTAATTTTACTACATATGTTTAAACTCTTTGGTTTCTCTGCACACATCTAAATTTACATCTATCGCAGGTCAATCTCAGCGCATGGTGACTGTGTTATAGGTTAACTCTAATGTATGTATGTTCAGTGTGTGTTACTGCTACTGGATGCTTGAATTTCCTTCGGGATCAATAAAGTATCTATCTATCTATCTATCTATCTATCTATCTATCTATCTATCTATCTATCTATCTATCTATCTGAGCAGGGCGTTTATTATTGTTGATGTAAATGTTTTCCACAATCTTACCCATCTGTGACAACTTAAGACATTTTTCTTTTCAGTGGTGAACAGCATCAACACTTCCAACAAGACTTGACGATGTTAAAGCCATTAACCCTGACCTCTAACCCTAACAGTTTCACTTGTTTCACTGCTGTCAGATCTTGGTTTAACCGGCATCTCCCCTACGGCCAAATGGCTCAGTTCCCACACTTGCTCATCAATCTAACATCAGGTTCCCACTGTTTCCAGTATCCCTTTCCTTCCTCACAGAGATCAGGTGGGAGTGACCCCTCGTCATGCTGCAAGTTCCTTCTCGCCGTGACTGAATGATGGGAACAGCTGATGTATGGCTCTTTTCTAATGGTTGTCTTGCTGTAGTGTTGGACGCTCTTACAGAATCATACAGGGACAGACACGGACACTAAGAATACATCAACCTGCAAGAAAAAAAAACACCTAAAATTTGCTTTATTTACACACACACCAGTTAGTGATAGTGAATTTGACCCATCCTTATAAAACACAGTATAGTGAAGACACACAAACCTCAGCCCTTGACCTGTCCTGGGATTTGAACTGTTGACCCCCCCCAAGTGCAAGCCCATTTCTCTTCCACTTGGACATGGGCTGCCATAAAACTAACATACTAAAATAAAATTAATGTTTATTTAACCATTGTTAGCATAGGTGATTTTTAGTCAGTTAGTGTAGCTGGTGGCTAGAACTAAAGTGGCATTGTATTGGTTGATTTTTCTTACTAAAACCACCCAAACTGATTTCCTATTAAGTTAATGTTACATGGGTTGCCTGAGTAAATTAAACAACCACATATTTTGAAAATGTGCTTACATGCTCATTGTTCATTTTCAGCATGCTGCTCCCCCATTAGTCACACTTTTCACTATCATACAGCAGAAAGAGCTTTATATACGATGACAAAATAATCTGACTTTGTCTGCTAAATGCAGAAAAAAGGCTCCTCGTACTCCGGGTCTCAGCTCATTGAGAACTTGATTGAAATTCCAGGCCGGTAATACATTATGTACAGTTTTCTTTTGTGCACGCTCCAAGTATCAAGTGGGATTTGTTGTCTTGCCACCTCTTTGGACGATGTTAAAAAAAAACAAAAAAAAAACACCTACAGTGAAATGATTTCATCAGACACGGTAACAGTAACATTCTGACTTCTGAGCCACAATGAAACCAGAAACCTAAATAATGGAAATTCAGGTCCTTGGGCAACAGTTGGATTTCACATATCCCATAATTGACTCTCTCCCTCTCCCTCTCTCTCTCTCTCTCTCTCTCTCTCTCTCTCGCAGGGCTGAATGTGTTTCTAATCACACATTAGTTGACACGTTTAACAGTTATGGAGCAAAGTTCTAATCAATTTTGAGTCGTATAATCAGCCACTTGACAAATGCACTGATATTCATTTTTATTTTTTCAGCTCTGGAAATGTGCTGGGCCTTTCAGTTGCCAGATGTTCATCATATGGATGCTCTGCTGTTTGCACCCTGAACCAACATGAGATTTGGAGGCTTGTTCCCACTCAAAACATGGTCCAACATATGAGAAAACAGGCTGCTTGAGTGTATTTATTTTGGTGAACCACTCACTCTTTGACACCTAAGTCCACAGAGAAAACCACTGAATAAAAAAGCTTACCTAACAAGATGTGAACCTGCTTATATCTACGATATTTTAAGAATACGTTTGCTGCTTTATCTTGTCATTACACAGCCCTCTCAGTGTGGAAACTAAAGTTCCTGAATCGCTCCCTCTTCCTCACCAAAGTCCAAATAGAAAATCGGTGGTTTTAGCTTCAGGGACACAGGAACTGCTGGTCTACTGCTGCCTCACGTCAGATTGCACCACCGAGGTGAATCTGAACAAAGGATTTCAAACACAGAAGTCACAAAATAATACATGTGGACTTGGTGATGGAGGCAGCAGTGGATCAAAAACTGCTGCGATGTAAAATCATTGATTTCCAGCTGTAATCACTGAGGATGTGTGGTTTACACAGCGACACCAACTTCAGTTTCCAGTCAGTCAGTCTGTTTAACAGCAAGGTAAATTGGGCGACATATCTAGTGCATACATATAACATAAACATACAGTGTATGTAGTATGCAGTTATGCTGGTGTTGATTTGATGAAGTGAACTTAAAATCCTTTGGGTCTCAGGCTGGGTTTTGCTGCACGAATAAAAGACATTCAAAATCCTGAAGTTTGTGTTCAGTGGTATTTTGGTTTTTGACTCTGAAAAAAGCTGTATGCTGTTGAGGGAAAAAAAAAACTATTAGATCAGTGAGTGTGAACCAAAAGTCAAAGCAAAGCTCCTTAATGTTGAGAGTTGTTTTTTTGTTTTTTTCACTTTGTTATTATGTAAAAAACCAACCAAAAAAAAACATGAATTACAGCCACAGTGAGCGAGAGACTTGACAAACCATCAGTTCACCTCACTTTCTTCTTCACTTTCACGACCACTTCACAAGGCTCCATCCATCTCGCCATCTCAACCTCGGCACGCTCGCGCAAACCTTTAAGTGGCTTTGCTCACTGGATGACAGGTCTGTTTATGCAGCACTGAGACAGTCTTGTACTGGGATTAATAGACTCTCCTCGCGCTGTGTGTGTGTGGGTTTGCGCACTGGGGTATCAGCTTACACCAGCGTTCAACTGGGAGCTAACCAGGCTTCCTATTCAGCCAGCACTGTCAGTCAATATCTTCCTCCTATTCATGCAAAGGTCAGTGGCCACATCCTGAGGCAGGGAGGCCACTGGGACGGTTCACTACGGGGACTGCGCTGAGGTTTGGGTCTGTGGGGGCCACCATTGTCCTGGGATTTACTGCTTATAATTCACTTTTAATCATGACAGAGTGAGCAGCTTAACGGATGCTTTACTGCAACCTGGGTCTTAGTTATGGCTACAGTTTGACTTGGATAGTAATGAAAACACATGTGAGTAACTGATCTGACAAAATGGGGCGTGAAAGATACATTGAATTACTTATTCAATTGAATTCAATTCTATTTGTATAGCGCCAAATCACAACATACTTTATCTCAAGGCACTGTACATAGTAAGGCCTTTAAAATATTACAGATGGAAGAGAAACCCAACAGTTCACACAACACACGAGCAAACACTAGGCATCAGTGGAGAGAAAACGCTGTGCGGTCATCTGCCTCGACCGGTCGGGGTGAGAGGAAAGAGACCAGGAGCAAATATACGATATATACATGTCTGTAGAACTAATGTGCCATTTATACAAGCAGCAGCAGAGATTATTGATGAATTTTTAATTAAAGCATAATAATAATGACAGCAATACTACTGTTAGTGACAACAATAATAGTAATATCATCGTCATCAAAAACTGGATCTGGATCCTGCAGCCTGCACGATGAGGACAGAGAGAGAGAGGACGGAAGGAAAGACACAGACTTGGGAGGGGAAAAGAAATGAGGTTAATGAGAAATAATTAAGTCACCTTATCCCACCTTAAAGTCATTATGCTGTTAAAGTGGAACAGTTTTGGAGCACATGCTGTATTTTTACAACACCATTGTAAAAACCCATCCATCATTCCTCTTCCTCGCTTCCAACATGAACGTCTAAATTAACACTATCTGTGCTTTGATCCTATAGCTGGTACCTGGCTCGGGGTTTGTGTCTAATGCCGTGAAGCAATTCATGTTTCATGTTGCAAGACCCGAGACTTCGTGAGACCTCATGATTCTGAGGACTCCGGGTTTTTGGCCCTGATCATGCAAGTCTGGTTTTCTGTTAACAAACAGTAGGAGGGGGTGGAGAGAGTCCCCAGTCTCCCCGCAACATCACAATAGCTATGTTTTGTGATATGCACTTCGGTGCTTAAAGGATGAGTGGAGGGAGAGGTGACTTTTATCTGAAGTTTACTGAGCCCCGGGCAATTACTGCTGGACTGCACCCTGGGAATAATCGCCACGTAAAAAGCATAGCCTAGCCTATGCTGCCATCTAGAGGACAATTCAAGTTTGGCAAGTTTCTTCCCGGAAAGAGTTGTAATGATTGGAATGTATAATTCCATTGTTTACTCACTCATTTTCTACCGCTTTATCCACTGAGGGTCGCGGGGGGCGCTGGTGCCTAACTCCAGCTGACATGGGGCGAGAGGCAGGGTCACACCCTGGACAGGTCGCCAGTCCATCACAGGGCCACACAGAGACAGACAGCCATTCACTCTCACATTCACACCTACGGGCAATTTAGTGTGTCCAATTAACCTAATCCGCAAATCTGCATGTTTTTGGACTGTGGGAGGAAGTCGGAGTACCCGGTGAGAACCCACGCACACACAGGGAGAACATGCCAACTCCATGCAGAAGGCCCCTTGTTCCGACCGGGTCGCGAACACGGGACCTCTTGCTACTCCATTGTTTTACATGGATGCAAAATGAAATGATCCAATTGTGGTGTGCATACACATGCGTGAAGTGTCCAGTCGTAATGGACTATTGTGACACGTGCAGGGTAGCAAACAAAAACCGCACGTGTCAGCTCGTCCCCACTCTGTCCACGATCCGTCCCGTTTTCCTCCTCTTCCTCGTCTGTGTCTTTGTCTGTGACGATGTCTGTTTATTTTTCTTTGCTGGAATGGAAATAAAGCAGTAATAAAAATGGAAACACATCACATTTATGCCGCTCAAACACTGGATAGCACCAAACCTGGAAGTCATGATGGGATCGATTATGTGAACACTGACCTGAATGACGATGGACATATACCAGCTCTCTTGTTGGGAATAAAATTTGTTTCCGAACGGGCTGTATCGGATCACGGTTTTCGGACTGGCGTGTTTGCATGACATATTTTTATTCCTAACAGGCCGTGTAAACATAGCTAATGACTCTGACTCAGGGGCCTGCCCTGAACATCTCTGGAAGCCATGACCTGCACACAGGAAGTAGGTCATCCAAAGTAGGAAGTAGGTATTTTTGAATTTGGCTTCCATCTTCCAGCTTTGGCCATTTGCACGCTTCGTAAATGAACAAATTCATCGAAGCAACTTTTATCATTCAGCACAAAAATCGTGTCAAATTGTACATTAAAGAATAAAAGTTATGGACGTGAGGGCCCACGCAAACATAGCATTACGAGCAGTCCTAGTCTATAGTGTCCTTTTTTTCCATTTTAATTTCTGTCTTTTTTTATGCTGGCTTATTTTAATACATTTTGGTTTAATTGTTTTTACAATTTTCATCTTGCAAATCACTTTAGTATTATTATGTTTTGCCAAATAATAATAAACATGTAGTATATGTCATACCAACATATGCAGTATAAAGTTACATAGTTATATAATGAAACATTTTTCACCCAACGTTTCTTCCTTTGGGCCAGAGAAATGACAATATGCTTTTAAAACACCATCATGTTGATGCACATCTGTAGACACGCAAGTATTGGTAATTTAGTTTGAGGAACGTGAACTCACACGTGTCCGTGGTTTTGCTAAAACAAACAATGGCAACATCTGATCTCCCTAAAGTATTTCTCTATTTAATCCTACATTGGCCAGGACCACAAAATTGTTATTCATTATTGATTTAATTCATTTCTCAAAGGAATTGTGTTATTCCATATCCAAATCTATTATTAAGAATAGCATCCACTTGGTACAATGCTTTTGACATCCTATCGAGTTCTCATTCTGTCAGCAGTGTTCCATATTAATGTATTTACATCAACATTATTCTGATTGTATTTCTATTTAATAGGCAAAATCCAGGGTTACAACCTCCGTAGATCTTATGGTGCCTGGCGACATTCCCATACTGCGCACAGGAAGTGACTTATTTCAAGACAGATGGAGGCAAATAAATATTGTACTTAAGAGAGACGTCTTTTTTTTCAGTTTTAACTGAATGCACAGAGCAGCATCCATGAAAAGTTTCAGAAGTTCAGCAGTTTGACCGGATAAACACTTCTTGTCCCTGCTCTGCTGCTGTATATACACAAGTGCTCCCTCAGTCAGGTCTTATAGCAGCAACTGCTGCAATGTTCTAAGACAAATCACCAAAAATCTTAACTTTAAACACAGGCTGAAAGCGTTTTACGAGGCTATTATTATTATTATTATTGTTGTTCATGATTTGTTACATGAAGGCCATCATGTGCTGCGAATGTACAAAGAGAAAAGGATGCATGTTTCTGTTGTTTATTGACACATTCAACCATCAATAAAGGAAAAAATCACAATTTACAACCCTGGTTTGGGCCCCTGGTTTGTGTGTGTGTGTGCGTGATTGTGAATCAAAGGGAGAGGCTTAGACTGGGGCACAGAGGATGAACCTGGAGGTGTGAAACGCAACTCGACAGGACGACTGGGAGCCTATATTACCACAAAGTTACCACTGTGCATGTGTGTGTGTGCGCTTCTCTACAGTGACACAACAGCCTCATCGGAAGAGTGTAGTCTCACACAAATAGTGCGATAATGTGATAATTAAATAGTTCATAACAGGACTTCAGCACTGCTTTAAGCAGAGTGGGAAAGTACGAGTCAACGACTTCTCACCAGCTTGAGTCACACACGCACAGTCTGGTTTCCAGGACTTCAGAGGACATTACATTGACTTACTGCACATTCACTTCTTGGAGACTTATTCTAACCTTAATCATAACTACTACTGGCCTAACCCTAACGCTAATTAAACTAACCCCAACCATACAACATGTCTCCACCTTAAGATGTAAAATTTTATATTATGGGGACTTGATTTTTGCCTCCATAACGAGTATTACAATGTATTACTATGTTACTATATAAAGTGAGGACCCTAAAACCTGGTCTTAAGCCTGAAAAAGCCCTTTAAAGAAGTGAAAACCAGCCAAAATGTCCTCACTCTGTATGGTTTATATGATTTTTGGTCCTCACAAGAACACACATACATACACACACACTCATAAATAACTGCAAACACAGCTATGAGGATCTGGTGGCACGAGAGTTTGGTATTTACCTGGTGAGGGCTGCCCCCCAGTGGACAAACGAGAACATGTGTAAAACCAAATCAACGCTCAAAACTCAGAATTTGTTTGGTTATTTTTTTTTTTGTTTATTATAATTTACTAAAAATTTACTAATAATCAAAAGTCTCTCATTTATAAAAGAAAATGTATATGATTTGCTGTGACTCTACAAATGATGGTCACCGTGCATGATCACAGTCTGCTTGGAGTTTGCCAGACAGAAGTGAAAGGAATCAGAGAGCAAGAGCAAAATAGATTTTCTGCTCTGATGAGACACAAAATGGAGTCTTAAGGTGGAGGAGCCGAGCCGAGGTGTGTGTGAGGAGAGACACGCGAGCCGAGACTCACACGCGGCCAAGTTACAATTACACATCATGTCTGAGTGAGGGAACCGAGTCAGAGAACACATCTGCTGAAGAGGCTTTATTTGAGTTATTTTACTTTAGTGTCGTTTTTGTTGTTGTTTTTTTTTTTTGTTTGTTTTCATTTTACTTTTCATTTGGTGTTAATAATGACAACAAAAATGTCCTACTCCCGCATCTACATCCTTGTCTCTGGATACACACAAGCAATAAATGCATTCATTACTCTCCAACTGTCATCAAATTAGGTTCCTGGTGACACAGATTTAATAGATTTTATTCCCATAACCACGTACATATATCAAAAAGAAATCGACGTGATTGTTTGTTATAAATATTAGATAAATAAGTATGTGTTTAATAGTGTCATTAGTGATTTAAATAGACAATTTGTTTTCCATCAGTTTATCGGGATTCATCAGGACTCTAGCTATATTTTTGTGAATTTAATTGTTAGTTTTGTTCATCTTACAAGTTTTTTGTTATTTAATATGACTGGTTTTGGCAAAGTGTGAGCGTCACACATTATGTAGGTCATCAAAACCGCACAAAGTGACAATAAACCTGCATTATTTTTGCCTGCATTAAGATTTATAGCCATGGTGAAATAGTGTTCTTATGATTAAGTTTAATTTGAAACTCTTGTTTTGTTTGCTTGTTTGTTTTTGACAAATGGCCATTTGAACAAAACAAATAGCAGTACAGTAGCAGCACTAACATTTATTCCATTCGGCAGGTACAGACTGTTTAAGGGTTAAATCCAATATTCAGTGCTCCATTTTCTGCAGCGACTGCGTGGAAATGTAGGGAAAATCCTTGTAGAGGCGCAATATCATGTAACGTGTAAATATAACAACATAAATAATACATTATACAGATTATAGATATAAAAGACTCCAACAAAACAGATGAGATGTCAGTCTTTCACTGATAACTGACCTGCATTTGACAATCCAGCATTTTTACATGTACTGTCTTTTGATTATCTTGTGTTTCAAGTGGGAACCAAAGATGTTCTCCTTGTTATGATAAACGCACTTTACCATTTATATATCATCCACAATTTAGACACAAAAGCGTTTAACATTTAGACGTACATTTTAATATCTGCATTTAAACCAAAGGTGCATCCTGTCACACTTAGGCGACTTGTTTTAGACAACTTCCTTAAACTCCATACTCATATCCTGATTACTGAACCTTTAGAACTTCCTTAAAACAATTTACAGGCCTTATGTTCAAATGTGCCCCTCTGCTCAGCTCTGCTTAGAAGACCATAAAACCTTAAGACAAACGCCATCGTGTTGAACCCTTTTTGCTCTGTACGCTGTGAAACTTGTTCCATTCTGCAGAATCAAGTCCACAAAGACAACGTGGTGAACTCTCATTCCTTTATTTCATCTCTCTCACCCGGGGAACAGACGAAACTGGTTTGTGGTTGTGCAGGAAATCGACTCCGCTGACATGGCGACTGCAACAATGTGATACAACCGTGAGATTCAGGACACAGTGCTGGCAGAAAGTAAAATACCTTTTTCGTGTAAATTATAATTGCAATCACATAATGTCATTTATGGATTTAGTTTGAAGCACTATATGCAAAGATGAAAAAACATAGAAACATTTCTGATGCACTATAGTCTATACTTATAATCTTAATCTAGATCAGAGCATGGACATTGTTTAAATGATGGTATTCTTTCATCCGGGTACTCGTTCGGTTGGATGCACCTTGTTTTTGCAGTGTGGCGATTGAGATTGGAGGAGCGATGCGATGAAAAGGTGATGAGGTTCAGGGATGAAGAATAAAGTATACCCACAGTAATCCTAAAAAAAAATATGGATTATATTTTTTAAAAACGTTATTATTTTGGATTAAATACAGGGTGAGAGAATTTTTTTGTTTGTTTTTTGTATAAAAAAACTCATTATTTCTGTGATGATTTTGTTCACCTATGTCTATGTTCAGGTTACCTAAGATGCATGTAATTGTTGAGATAAAACATGTTTTTCATGTAATATGTGATAATTAAGTTCGATGAAATTAACATTTTTGCTTCAGATAAACCGAATGCAGTTGTAAATCTGAATTAAAGCCAGTGTTTCAATTTTTGGAGTGTTGTTGTTTGTTTTTAAGTCAGTGCAAGACTTAAAAACAATGTAAAACAGTGTAAGAGTGAGTTTCAGAGGTGAGGTGTGTCGCCTGGCCAGCACGTATGTAGCCAATGCAGAATGTGTGAAAAATACTGAACCAGTGCTTGTTAACAGTTAAACAAACTGCAATTCAACATACAGTATAGCCCCTAAAAATACTAATTAATTATTATTAATTATTACTAGCTAATTATTTTTGAAAAGTTGGGTACAATTAGCTACCAATTTCTGGTCATTATTTTTACATCATTTTACACAGAACTTGAAAGTGACTTATTATTAGCTTTTAATGTAATTTGCATTATTTTTTTATAAACATGGAATTTGCATTGCCATTATAACACGTCTTATTATTAATGTTAATGAATGTGCATGTCTCTTTTCTGTAATAAAACTATTAGGTACAGTGTTGTTTATTGTTGATCCCTATAATTGCACTCAGTGGGATAAATGTGGAAGTAGCATAATATATATGAAAGGTTTATTCTTCAATATTTCCCTGGACCTGTAGCCAAGTGCTCTTATTCCTCATAAATCACAAAAGAAAAAAAATCCCTCAGTATTGACATCAGATGAAGGATATAATCTACATCTACATTCACATAACAAACAACAAACAAATAAAAAAAATGACAGTAAACATCATGGGTTAAAATATAATATTGTAATATGAAGCCACTTTTTTTTATACCATCAGTTTTAATAATTATTTTCCCCCTCTATCATTTTGTGATAATTTGGTATTTGATAGAGGTTCATTATAAAAAAAAGTGTGATAATTTACATTGTATTTTGCATATTGAAGAGTTTTTTTTTCATGTACATTATGGTTTTATTTTTTACTCTTAAAATATTTTTTTAGATATTCTACATTCATTGTTTATGTGAACGTAGTTTTACATTGACATACAGCCTCCCCTGGACATGTGTTGCTCTAAAATGTCTCACTTTCATCATCTGATATGTTGTTTATGTTCTAATGAGAATAAAATATGGGGTTCTGTGATGTGTACATCATTGCTCTCTGTTTTTGTTTTGTTTTTTATTTATTTACTTTTTACGCAGCATCCCAAGCCAAGCAACAAAGGAAAACAACTAAAGCTACAAAACCAAATGTAATCATGATGCTTCGTCAGGCTGATGATTGTTCTGCCGCTTTATCCTCCACATGAGGGTCACGGGGAAGATTAAAGATTGAATAAAAATTCAGACTTGGAAATTAAATATGCAAAATTAATACATTAATACAAGCAACCTTTTGGTTAAAAGTGATATTGGTTACTGCCATATTTGTCACAACCTGAGAGGTTATTTGTATCGTTTTGTATTTTGTATATGTACATTATATGTTTGCATTTTTATACCTTGTTTGTTGTTGTTGTTTTTAGCTTTTTCTTTTACAATAATTTGTTAATTCCAAATTCCTTTAATGAAACAGATTCTGACACTTCAAATTCTGAAAAGAAATTGATTTTTTTACTCCCGGACTTTAGATTTATTTCAAACAAACATTTTTAAATGCCACAGTGCTGATATATATTTTATATAGTGTTTTTGATTCTTAATTCTGGAAACACTTTTTCTTCACTTTTTGAGGGGACACCTAACAATTTTGCGGTTAAAGTGTTAAATCAGTGACTCCTGCAGATGGGCTGCGGAAGATTCTCTTTAGGTTCCTGAACAAATTTGTAGAATTTATATTTAAAAAAAAAAATTATAAAAATAGTTAATATTTATGTGTATATATTTCAAGTAACACACAATTTTTTTTTTTTTTTTCCACTTCAAAAATGATATTTGTTGTTACAGATATGGCTGTAAATGAATGGCTACATAAAGAACACATTTGCTCTTATCATGATTTACATTTGGATTTGGGTCTCGGCAGTTTGCCATTTTTGAAAAGTGGGTCCCCGTGTAGAAATTTTGGGAAACACTGTGTTAAACGGCACATGAAATTAAATTGCGTGTCATTTGTCAAACCTACGTGTCTCGTACAATATCTCTTTTACTGATTCAAAACAAATTAGCACTTGTCACAATTAATAATGTGTCACAATCATTTGTAAAAAAAAAAAAAGTGGGTTCCTTTATAAAAGGCTTCATTATGTGTGGGACGCAGAATCTCTGGAAACTGGAGATTGTCTGAAAGTGTTTTTCATAATACATCGACCACAATACAGAGCATAACAGTCGGTCAGTCCGTCAACGCAGGACAAGTGTGCTTTGTTTTCTCCTCTCGTCTCCGTGGAAGCGGTTTCCTCGGCTCAGTTTGTGGACCAACAGAAGCTGTTAGGGCCCCCGATCAAAGCAGACTGGGCCCTGAGCAGTGTCAGTCCCTGGGATCAGCAGCAGCATTCTGTTTGGGATTATCACACCTGTGGTTCAGGGATTAATCCCTGCAGAGACATGGGAACCAGAGACAAGAGGGCTCCAAGGTTGAGCGCAGAGAGGGATGGAGGGAGGGAGGCCGATTCGAACAAGTGCATCCCAGGACAACCCACCAGGGCCACACCAAACCTTCGTCCCACATTTTGTATTTTAAGAAATATTTGACTGATCCTTTTTTACTGAAATTGCTTGTATTCACAGCGTATACTAAGATATATAAGGTATATTAAGACTTTAAGGAAGGCACGATATGCTGAGGAAAAATAAATAAATATGCAATAAAATATTTACCTTTGTGGTAAATATATAAGAGGTGAATATACAAGTATCAATTTACTATTAAAAAAAAAAAACAATGACCTTGTCAGGACCAGTAGTCCCCATGGAGACCAAAACCTGGTCCTACTGAAGCATAATGCCATTTTTGGGGGAAATGGTTAAGTTTAAAGTTTAGATTTGAATTGTGGCTAGTGTAGGTTAGGGCTAGCAATTAACTGGTTAGGGTTTAAGTTAGGTTTAGGGGGGTGTGGACAAAAAAGTCCTTCATAAAACCATGTTAGAATGGGTAAAATCCCACATAAAGTAGATTCAAATTTAAAATTGCATTCAAAATTCTAAAATATCGAAAACATTTTTAAAAATCCTCGTAAATATTTTTAAAATATTTAAATGGGATGACCATAGATCAGGGTGACCCCTTGTATTTCTACATCTCTATGGCCTTTCATGACTGATGGGCGAAGAGAAGTGGTGTATGTTGTTAATATAATTTAGAAATACGAAGTTGATTTCAAATAAAGCTTTTTGAAATATATTCTGAATTGATAATTAATGTTAAAAGGTGGTATAGATAATAAAAAAAAAGGTAAAAGCCGTTTAAGTGTTAAACTGCATTGTAATAGTAAATTGAAATAAATAAAAAATAAACAATAAATTGTACTTTCTATTTTTTTCAAAAATAAGATTTGCATTTTTATTATTACTGCTGTGTATTTTCATTGTGCACAACATTTTCCAATCATAAATACAAAGCCGGGAAAAGGGTAACTATAAAAATAATATAAATATAGAATGATTGTAAGCACAGTTCAGAGGAAGTGGTTTGAAAACGGCAGCCTGTGTTTTAACAGCCTAGAAAAAAGGGTGAAAGGTTTCAAGAGATACGTCTTTATTATTTGGAAACCCGGTGGCCATTAGATGTACAGTGGAGCAGAGGTAACAGGAAATAACACAAGTGGAGGGAGAACTAAGATCTCAACGGAGCTGGAACCAAGAAAACTACACAGTAACAGAACGGGACAAATAAGCTTTGGGATCGATAAGCACCAAAACATTTTTTAAAAAAGACTGACAAAATTGCAGTTTACATGCTGAGAGCTCTTTTCTGTGAATGGGCAGAGTTTGGAGCAGGTCTGGACATGAGGTTAGATTTCATTTGTATGTAGACAAAAATACCTAAACCTGAAATTTAATGGAACCGGATTATTCATTTGTATGTAGACAAAAAAATACCTAATACTATAATGCTCAAAGATAAATATTTACAAAAAATATATATATTTTCAGTGTCAAAGAACCCATAAATGGTTACAAGCGGACGCTCTAACAACATTGTCAAAGAAATATATGGCATGGAAAGACTGACTTTCATTCTAAAAGCTTATTGAACTGTAGACAAATGTATGAAATATTGATAGAAGTTGATTATGTATATTGATATAGCCACAGGCTTGTGAAAATGTGCTGTAAGTAAAAAAAAGGTACAAAGAAATGAGTGAAATAAATAAAAATGTGACAGACTGAATTATTCAGGTATAAGAGCTTCTGACTCCGTGATCCTGACATAACGGGTCAGAAAGTATGTCTGTGCGTAAATCCTGAAGTCCATTCCACCCGAGTCATATTGTCCAACAGCTTAATGTTAAAAACAAAACATAAGGGAAAAGTGAATGAGGACAAGTCTAATCAGAGCTCCTGATTAGCCAGGCTTCACGAGAACGTGTGGACACAACTAAACGCCTAATTCTAACCCTTAACCCTAAAAACAGGTCTTGAACCCAAATAAGGCCTTTAAAGTTGTGAGGGCCAGACAAAAACACACGTTTATAGAACATGTATAGATAGACATAATACATTCCCTATCCCCTTACCCTAACCTCAACTTAATTCTAACTTAACCCTATTGTGATATTGACATATAACAATATAGATCATCAATATTCAAGCAAGGCTGAGTGATATTTGATAGAGGTTCAATATAAAAAAATGATATCACAAATCTAAATTGTGATAATTTATATTGTATTTTGTATATCTAAATTGTTCAAAACATTTTTAAAAATCCAATGGGATGACCATTCATGGCTGATGGGCAAAGAGAAGCGGTGTATGCTGTTAATATAATTTCGAAATAAGAAGTTGATTTCAAATAAAGTATTGTAAAATATACTGAACTAATAATTAATGTTGAAAAAATAAAGGTGGTGTGGATAATAAATAAAGGCAAAAGCTGTTTAAGTGTTCAGGAGTTTTTTGTTCTCTGACTGATTTTGGAAAAGTTAAACTGCATTGTAATAGTAAATTGAAATAAAAAATAAATAGCAATAAATTGTACTTCTATTCTGTACGTCTATTTTTTTTTTTTTTTTTTTTTTTTTCAGAAAACTGCTGTGTATTTTCATTGTGCAAAACATAATTCTAACCTAACCCTAAAACCAGGTCTTAAGTGCCTTTTCAGGGGTAACAGAAAGTAAGGAGCAACAAAAATGTCCTCATTCATTCCCTATGGTTGATATATGGATTTGGTCCTCACAAAGAAGGGATTAAAATAACACTCAGGGAAAAACAATACTGAGTAAGAAAACACATTGTTACCAACAGATTAAATATACACGTTTAACATGAAGTAGTGTTACATGCAGTATGTGTCTGCATGTGAGTGTGTGATGGGTTGCAGGTGTGCATGTTTGATTGAATGACGTGTGCGTGTGTGTGTGAGTGTCCAGGTGGATCCTGAGAGCTGATTGGTCCTGCACAGGAGGCTCCAGTATAAGAGGCCTGATCGTCCCAGCCGCAGTGGGGTTTCTTGTCAACCGCGTTGCTAGCAGACATTTGTGTACTTGTTTTTAATAAACCTTTAAAATAGTTCCTTTAGTGTGTTACTGCTGGTTTTGTTGGGAGTTGGGAAGAGGGAGTCTCCGCACTCTTGTCGCGACCAGGTTTACCCCCTAGGCCTGGTCCTAACAATTGGGGGCTCCTCCGGGATCGTCCCTGCGGGGAAGCAGGATAAGAAATACTCAATAAACTGTCGATAAAATAACACATTAAATAATGTGTTAGCAAAAGATGGAAAGGTAGACTATAGGTCTACCTTTTATAGGTTTTTGGTCATTATCAACCAACCTTGGTTATTTGAAAAAAGCCTTTGGTAATTTATAGACCTTTTTTGTGTTTTGTACGAATTAATGTAATGCCTGTGTATCCATATGAAATATTCAAAGTGAAATATTTATACCAGGCCGCTTGTGTGATTCTACTGCCCTCTGAGGTTAAAAACAAAACAAAACAAGTGACACTGGTTCGGTGTAAATAACACAATTGTATGCAATTTATTGTATTACTGGTATATGGTATCAATGACTCTGAGAAGGGCTGGCCGATGATATAGTTTTATATCATTTGATATTGACATATAACAATATAGATCATGAATATTCAAGCAAGGCTGAGTGATAAGGCTATTTTTGGTCTGGATATAAAACTGCACACAGGTGGTTTCTCTAAACCCATGAAAAGCTTTCTTTTCCAGATGCTTGTGTTTGTCAAAGGAATGACAGTATACTGTAAATACAGACTAAAATAAAATACCTGTTTATGATCTGCATCATATGGAAGCAGATTGCATTCACCTGAAACAATCTTTTAAAAAAGGGTCTGTTTTAACAAGGGCCACACAGCTGGTGTAGTGTTACATGTATTATTTAATTGTATATTTCATTCATCATATTTAGGGGGCATAAAGACTAGGACAGGCTGATTAGGACTAAACAATCTCTTTTCATTACACGCTGGTAAACTTACATTACACTGTAAGTCCAGCAGGTGGCAACAGCTTCACATGTTTGGCCTAAATTTACAGAGATGTGAACTTTAAACTGCTTATTGTTACTATTGTAAGAATAATACCGCAACCCTTAATCAGTAGAATTTCCTTTGCAAGGTTAATGCGTTTGTTGATCTAAGCATTTAACATTCCATTTAGTTTTCAGGGCACAAGGAGCAGACGGCCCTGTTCATTAAACTAAGGAGTGAACATGACCTGGAAGTAAGTCATGAAGATAAAATATTTATTCAAAACAGACAGGTGCAATTTTGAGGCTTGAGCGGTGACACCCATACGGGCCAAAACAAAAGTGGGATTAAAAAAAAGTTAAATAATTTTTGTAAATTGTACTGTAATCATTAACATTTGTAAAATAAGTTAAAAATTAAATGACATAATTGATTCCTCTGCTACCGGATTGTAAGTGTCCAGGTGAGGCTGTTGCAGGGAAGCCCACTGGACAGTCTATTCTCTATATTGGAAAAGATAGTGGACAAATGAACCACTTTTTTATTATTATTAAAGGAAAACCCCAAGCCACTTTTATTTATTAAAGCACTTGCTCAACATTCTGTATCTTAATTTGTATATGTATACACACACACACGCAGATATTGCTTGGAACTCAGAACTAAGATAAATCTCTTAAAAAAGTAGAAAACAAATGAATATAAGTTATGTTGTAAGATTAACATGGGTGTTCCTGTGCCACAGTCTTTGACCCTGGTGCTTGCTGTCAGAGGCATCATCTGGGGTGGTTCTCCATCTTTGCCTGTTCTCCACTGTCCACCGCCTATGAATGGGTTTGCAGGGCTGGCTCTTTCAACGGCTGCCGTGTCACAATCCTTATCTGAACAGAAACTGAAACCATTAATTGTTCTCAATTATCATAGTGAAAGAAAAAATCTTTACTTACAGACTACAGGTAGTCATGATCAGCGGGGACCTCCTCCAGGGCAGACACCTGCAGACACCTGCAGACAGCTGGTCCCTCCATGCTGCTCCACTGACTGCCTCCACACCTTGTTCCCCCTCATCCTCGGTCACATCCTCCTTGGGGTCATATTATGGGGCCATGAAGTCACCGGCTCACAGACAGATGTTGTGGAGTATGGCACAAGCTGTTATAACCTTTTAAACTGTTGTCATATAAAATTAAAGACATTATTTACTAGTATTTATTTTGTATTTTAATAACTAAATCAAGTAATAACTTATGGGCCTTCATCATCCCAAAGGCACGCTCTATGAACGTGCCCTGGAATGATGTGCATTGAAGCGCTGGGTTGCCACACTTTACACTGGCCTCCTGTAGGGAGCAATGAGGGGGATTGGGTGTTGGAGGCAGGGATACACAGATATGGATAAGTGCCCTGGACGAGGATATGTGCCCACTGGTAGAGTGGACTGAGGCGGAACACTCTGGCTTCATGCACTGACCCTGTCCAGCCCACATAGGTGTCAATAAAATGGCCCTGATGGTCACAAACTGCCTGAAGAATGACTGTGGCGAACAGTTTCCTGTTCTGGTAGTAGTCATGTCTTGATCCTGACACGGTAGCCGTTGATGGCTCCAGCTGCTTTTCCAAAAGCAGGGTGCCTTCCCAGCCCTGCAAACCCACAGGAAACGGAGTCAGGTTCTTCTGGGGGCCTTGGGAGGTAAATCACCTTGTACCGAAGGGACACAAGTTCCTCAGTGACTCGGTGCACAACACGATGGACAGTGGAGCGAGGCGTGTCAAGAACTCTGGAGACCCTATATGAGGGCCCACTTACCAGCCAAAACAAAAACACTGGAATCTCAATTGTGGCACCACATCCATATCTCGGTTCTAGTTGGAGAAGGTCCAGAAGCACAGCCAGGGCCTCTCTGCTCAGTCTCAAATCTGCCCATGTGGCCTCCTGGCTAAAGAACCTTTCCAGCACAGGAACACCCATGTCAATCCACAGAACTTGTATGAATCAATTACATAATAGAAATTTTGTTCACACATACTGTAAGTCATAATATTTTTGCTGGTTTCGTAATAGGTGGACAGTCATGGGGTGAGGGAAGGGGCGACCTTAAATGGTCAGGAGTCCATCAATATCAAGTCATGTGGTCTATAAGGCCACCTGAGCTTGTGACAATGTACAGTTGAGGACTAAATTATTAGCCCCTCTATGAAAATGTCATTGTTTTAAAAGTATTTCCCAAGTTAACACAGCTTTTTCAAACATCCTAGTTTAATTTTGGATGCTTACATAATTTGACTTTGCACAAAGAAATTAAATTATTCCACAAAAACTACCAGGGTCGAAATATATTATTAGTCATGTCTCCTTTTTGCTGAATAACAGCCTGCAGTGGTTTGTTGTAGTTTTCAACACGTCTCTGACTCGTCTCCTGAGGAATCCCAGCCCATTCTTCTTTGGCAAATCTCTCAAGCTCCTCCAGATTTGATGGCCTTCTGGCATGGACCTTCATCTTCAGTTCACCCCAAAGATTTTCAATGGGATTTAAGTCAGGACTTTGTGCAAGCCAGTCAATAACGTTCACTTTGCTTGCCTCGAAGTAGTTCTTCTCCAACAGCGACTTATGTTTTGGGTCATTAACGTGTTGGAAGACAAAGTGATGACCCAGACCCAGTTTTGCTGCCGACTGCTTCAGGTTTTCTTCCAAAGTCTTCACATGTCCTTCTTTCTTCATGATTCCTTCCACCTTGATGAGATTCCCAGTTCCAGACTCACTGAAGCATCCTCACAGCATAATACTCCCACCATCATGTTTCACTGCAGGGACAGTGTTCTTTGGGTTATATCTCTAAACATAAGCAATGTCTCTATAGCCAAAGAAAGAATTTTTTATAAATGATTCATTTTAATTGATTGTGAGCACTTACTTATCTCAAAAGCACCTCAGTACTGAAATGTGTGTGAGATGTGAATCTCAAAGCAACAGAAATGCATTAAATTAGTCGAAAAAACAACTTTATTATGATTACAGCAGCATTTACTGATCACACCTGAATCTATAAATATAAATCACCATGAGCAAATATTTATACATACAGTACATGCTGCATAGGTAGAAACGCTGAGGAGTCAGTTACTGATGTTCTCAAAGAATTACATTTAAAAAATAAAACACAATCGGCAAATGTCAGCTCAGAGTTCCTGTTCAGCTCCCCTGCAGCTTCTTCATGATGGGGCTACTAGGCGGTGCGTCTGTGAATATTGTCCCCACGAAAACATGTGTTCCCCACAATGAGTGTCGGATCACCCTGCAACAGCCTAGGTCCTCGATCTGGAAGCCAAGTTGACCGTACCGGTCATCTGTCTCAAACAGTGTGTTGTTGGTGTACGAGCCAAAGAACTGGAGAGGAACACACACACGCACGCACGCACGCACGCACACACACACACACACACACACAGAGTTATCATTGCCATCATCAGACAGAGGTCCAATCACAGTCATCTGCCAAATGATGGATGAATTTAAACACATTTAAATGCAGCTTCTCAAGGTGAATTCATGGTATGATCACATCGGTTCACAGGTCCCTCATGAACATGCACTGTATAAAATCGAGTTGGGGTACAGTACAGTTCGGTCAAGGACTTTTGTTTCTCTGGAGTCATGGAAAAAGCCCACAGTTTCTTGGGCTTTTTAATGTTAAAGAAGGATAATTACGTGTGTCAGAAACAATGAAATTGACTATAAATAAGGCCAAAGTCTGCTACAATACAAATAATTAGGCTGAAAAATAAACAAGTGTTATTTATGTCGATTCCATGTATAATTCTTTATTATAAATATGATAGTATTAATGCAACAGCTTTAGAAAAGTGAAAACGGCTGTTTCAGTAGCAGTAACCTCTTACCGCCAGGCCTGAGGACGGGTCAATGAAGTCGGCCCAATATCCTTCTCTCTGCAGAGCGCAGCAAATCTCCTGGGCTCCTTCAACAAACTGCACAGCAAAGGAACAGCTCTAATCAGTAAGTGATTGTTATCATTCATTAACAGCTGTCATTACAAACAATGCCATAGGTTCCTTTACAATGTCATTGTAAGTAAGAGCATGAATTATTATTATTATTATTATTATTATTACAGTATTGCCTGACAGGAAGGGACCCAATATTAGAGACCCTTGGTAACAAAGAAGACTTTCCTCTGTGGAGTGTTTTCGGTAAAATTATACACTCCATAACTGCAAATTATTGACAAAAAATTCATTTTATACAGTAACATGTCACACTTTACTCTCTTCTTCCACCCATCTCAGTTTCTCATATAGTAAATTCATGACAAATCGTGACAATCCATGTTGATAAATGGTGTTTGAAAATTCAGTTGTATAGTTTTTTGTCTACATTTCTGTAGACAAAAAACTATAATCCCAATACGGCTGTGACCAAAACAAACACAAAAAAAAATAATACAATAAAGACAGCCTAGTTACATAACCGTTAACTGCAATATGATTTCAAGATATAAAGTGTGCTTTTGGTTAAATTGATCTTTTTAATAAACATAATAAATTATTTATTGCAGCAATCACAATCATATGATCCCAATATGAAAGTAATTTCAAGTAAATCATGAAAAAGTATTCCACATATTTCAATGAGGCGCATCGACTTATGCCACTCACAAAATGGCAGCAACATAGACATACAATGCTGCTGCTGTTGCTAATGAGGCGTCAATGTACACAAGTACAGAGAAGTATGCATTTTGCGAAATGGCCTGTTAGTGGACTGAAATACAGCAGAAGGGGCCGTGCTGTCACTAAATACAATAGGCTCATCTGAGATTAATGGAAGTTTTGGGGATTTTTGAATCGTTATAACTACAAGACAATGCTAAACAACATACTGTATCCCTCACAACAGCATGGCCTTGCAGGAGAAGAGTCCAGGTGGTGAACTGTCCAGACCCTTCACCAATAGAAAACATTTGATGCATCATGAAAAGAAAAATACGGCAACAAAGGCCCAGCTTAATGAGCTTTTTTTCATGAAATGATAAAATATCTCAGTTGTTTATGTTCCATTGAGAATATATTTGCAAAATTTGCAAATCATTTCATTCTTTTTTTCTTTACATTTTACACAGCATCTCAACATTTATGGAATTGGGGGGTATAACTGGACATCTGAATCAAGAAATAATAATGTGCTTCACTACTTATTCTGTTTTTTTTAATCAAGCTGTAAATTTGCAAATTCAGGGATAACAATAATTATTATATTTTAGCATTAAAAATATTGTTCTGCTGCGGCATCAGACATTGTATCACACTCCATACAGCAGCTCACCTTGCTAAGCATCTGCTCTCTCTCGTCTTCCACCTCAGCACTCCAAGCTGTCATGTCATTCTTGGTCCTCTGGGTCACTGTGACCACCATCATCCCAGAGGACGGAGCCTCGGGAAACATAGACTGAAAGTCTGTTCATCACACCATCAGAAGAAACAGACACTAATATTAGAGAGGGGAAAAAAACAGAGCTGCTGCTCTGGTGGACCCAAAGTTCAGATCAAGTGAAAGGAAAATGGATGGAACACTGGTTCTGTACCTTTCTGTAGCAGCTCAGGACAGGGCTGGATGGCACACTCGACTCTGGAGTCTTCAAAATACTGCTCAGCTGTGCTGAGACTCTGGGAAGAGGCTGAGTCTTCTGTTTCCTGACACACGAGCACATACACCAACACAAAAGCTTCAGTTTAACCTTTGTTTGTAGTTTGGGTCAGTGGGACCCACTTTCACACTTTCGATGTTTGCAAAAATAAAAATTGGCTAATAAATTTGCCCTAAACTGTAATTGCTATCACAGTGTGAAGTATGAAATACTCTTATTATTACATATTGCGCACCAAATGCCAAGTGACTCAGTCTGCATGGGTTTGAACGGGACCTGTGCTGGATTCAGCCTGTTCACTGTCATTTTAAATCCATGGGGATTGACCTTCTCTTAATGTTACTTAACAGGGTGAGCACTATGAGATCAGACATAAACAACAGATACATGCTGCATTGCTTTTCTTGTCTTCTTGAAATACTCATGTTCACATCATCCAGACTTACAAAGTCTCCAATGACCTGGGCCAGTATGAACTCATGTCTTTCACCACTGGACAGGGACGACAGCACATCAGGGAGCATGTTGTGGTGCAGGCTGTGCTTCTGCTTTATTAGTCCCTCTAGGTGGCGGTCAAAACCCACATTACCAGGTAGCTGGAAACGCTGGTCCTGGGGCCCAAATGGACCCATGTTCTCATCAGGCCACACAGTCCGCAGTCCTGAACCAGTGAGGGGACAACAGGAGATACATGACACATGAAATTAATATATCAATTAAAAGGCGTTTTTCATTTCACAGAGTTTGTTAACCCTGTGAGAACGTTAGGTTGGTTATTATGGCAACATACTCATTCTGTGAACCTAACCTGCTGGCTGGGATTGTTGCAAATAAACAATCCATAGTGAAGTTAAATTACAGTACATCATACATTATTATGTCTGCAGAGGATTTTTAGATTGTGAACAGACATCCCGTCATTCACTGAGGATATCTGTTTAACTGTTACCACTTTCCATCACAAATGAAAAAGTCATGTAGTGCAGAATATTGGAGGAATGACCAGGACCAAGAAGAGTGAGTGAGTGAGTGAGTGAGAAACAACACTAGACACATCACAAGCTGATAATCTTGCTAAACGCTTTTCTCAGCACCAAAATTAATGGTAACTGTTTACATACTCCTTCCTTCAGGGTTGTCATACACAAAACAAATTTGTTGAAGATACAGTAGAACAATTATTTATTCATTTCAATTGATCAAGTGCTTCATGCGTTGCTGGAATACTTTAACAAAACTTTTCATGTCTGAAATTACTGTTGGATTTATAAAGTTTACATGGTCTATAATATTTTTTTTTTCCTCTTTCGGATATAACCAGGTTTATAAAAACAAACAGCCACTCAGCTTATTCTCATAATGCTTCCAGAGATAAGCTATTTACATGAGTCAAAGACAAGCGCTACCAGAATGCTTGTGGGTGGAAATGAATGACTGCTCGCTTCAGGATTGGACACCAGGGGAATAAATGTAACATTTATTCAGTGATGTAGAATAGTAACGGACGCAGCGTGTGTTTAAGTGGAAAAACTATCAAATGCATGGAGCTGGGAACAAACCCAAATACAACACTAAAATACATTTTAGCAACAAGCCCAAAAATCCCGCAAACCACAGCTACCAATATTTGTAAGCAACTTTACAGAAAAACAAGCCCAAAGTCATTTATAATAAGCAGCATAAGTTTAGTTGTGATTCAACACTGATTGTATCATTATAAATGAGTGGCCTTGGCAGATGTTACCATGCTCTCATTGACTTCTTTATTTTAAATTCGGCTCCAGCTAATGAATGTTGAAACCCCAAAACAAGAAACACGTATGACATACCCATGTCAGGTGGAGTGATGGCTACATGAGGTTCATCAGAGCCTGAGGATCCTGCAGCAGAGAAGGATCTGGCTCCAGTCACGCGATTCACCAGAACACGGAAACCAGGGAGGTAAGTGACCAGCCGTGCTCTGTGGCACAGCGCCTGAACACAACACGAGCATCAGACATCAACAAGCGTGTGCACACAGACAAAAGAGTCATCTACATTGAGTTTACTGAGTGGTGCATTTAAAACTGACAATGTTCAGTGAAACAGTATGAAAACAGCTTTGTGTAGAATAGTCTAAACTGTGGAAATGCTCAGAAATGCAAAAACTTAAAGATTTATGTTTCAAGTAATCTATATTTTTTATGATAATTTGCAGAAAACAAATGAAAAATGTATCCATAACATTTCAGGCTTGGAAAACAAATTTCAAAACCTTTCAGGAATTGTGTGAGAGCCCAATTTAATAAAAATAAATAAATAAATAAAACAGACACACACAAATCAATTATATAAATAGTTGATTAATTAAGTAATCCATTAATGAGGTAATCCATTAATGAGTGACTTATCTATCTATAAGTAAATACACCACACACACTTGACTTACACTGGCCATCCTCTTGTGTCTCTGGGAGTCTGCAGGGTCCAGTTGTCTTCCTGTGAAAGTGGATAGTGAAGCAGTCAGGAGCTTTTTCAACACACATCTGCTGGAACACGTTCACAATACAACACTTTCTAGCTGCATTTACACTGCAAGGTGCAAGTGACCCAATTTTGATCTTTTCCTCCAACGTGGCTCAAATCGGATATGACAGTGATGACAGTAAAAAACAGGAAAAAAAGTGCACAGATGCAGATATTGTCACACCATGGTGAGGCCTTATTGGTATATGGAAATAAATCGTACATGAATCAGATATGTGCATCTCAAACCAAGATTCCATGCCCTCCACAGTGCACAAATATTGATTTTTCCTTCTTGTGTAATTAATTCTTCAGCACAGAAGTTCAAAGCCTCCAATCGCAGATCAAAGTCCTTCTATAAAAGTTTTTGTCAACTCATATTTATTCTTATAGACCAGTTGCACGAAGAAATGTCAAAGCTGCCTACATGGCATGTTGAGTTAACCAGTGTAAATGCACATAGGTGGGGGTAGGCGATATATCGAATATACTCGATATACACACACACTGTTGTTGTCGTCTCTGGCTGATGCAGCTCACAGCGATGTCGGTAAAAACTCCCACCATATCACTGAAGCACCTTTACAACCTCCCTCCACATGTCTATAATTGTTTTATAGTTTATTCTTGTTTATTAACGCGAAATTCCAGCTGGACCGGAAGTCAAGCATCGACACAACATTCGACCGTACGCTTTATTTTCAGAATAAAAGCCCCCGTGCTGACGCCAAACCGTACCTCACCTAACTAAATCGAGCGTTCTGTTGTCGTTCTCCGGTCGGTCAATGAAACCTTAAGTTTTCATGGAAGAATTACTGTCTCGCGGCTCCAGCTTTCCTGCCGTGCCGCACAGCGCACCGAGCTGTAAACGCATCCGGTGTGTATTGACGGCTCGAGCACATGCAGCAACGGTGCAACGCCTACAATACGCATTCAGTGGATCCTGGGGTAGTAGTTAAGCACCGGCTAATGTGAGTGAAATTAAATTCACCTTATGGTGCTGAAAATGATGATGATGATGATGAAGAAGAAAACAATAAACAAACGGCCTCTCTTTTTAATTAGAAAAACGTACCTTGTTGCTACAGCAACACATGCACTGACCTGTCACTGATATTTAGAAATACAGGTCTGAGCCTTAGAGGCTATAGAGACGTGGATACAGACAGACAGACAGACAGACAGACAGACAAACAGACGCCACACGTCCGTGTTACGTAATGTACACGAAGAAAAGGCTCCTGAACCTCAATAACCGAGACTGTTCACTGTGTACACTGGTGTCAATGTGACGGTTTATGCGTGTTTGTAACCGCAGCATCGATTCGAAACAGCGGGAACCTTACCGGAAGTGGGCTTTAACTCGTCCTAGTGCGGAGACGCAGTTTCGCACTTTCACAGCTTAGACGTAACAGCAGCAGAGTCACAGCAAACACGGGGACGAACTGGAACAGTCCATAAACTCCTCCATGGCAAACTCGCTCACCTTGACTTCGAGCCTGCGCAGTAACAACAGGGGCTCGCCTCTCCTGTGGGGGACAACAGAGCGCATTGCGCCCCTGCTGGTCCGGAGGACGGAGCTGTTGTTCATAGCCTAATTAGAAACGTGTGTATGTCGAAGTGTCAAATTTGTTGATCAAAATAAAATTCCTCTAAACCTCTTTATTATTTATTTTGAGTTATTTGCGTGAATATTTTATATCATGCGCTCAAAAAAAAGGAAAACACATATAATTTAGTTTATTTATTTACTGGACAATTAAAGATGGCTGCCCCAGATTTAGCACAACGCTAATTTCCATCTGCAGTCCTATTCAATTCAAATTACAGCACATGGTTAAAAAGAATTAAACAGCAAATAAGAACAAAAGCCAATTTACACATACAACAGTAATATACATAAAATGCAGATTATAAAGTGCAAAGTGATCTGATCTTGAAGTGCAATGTTATAAGGTGCAACAGTTTGTCCAAAATCTATAAAAGACAGTGTAGTGGTAGTAGTAGCAGCCAAATACTCATCTGGTACTATTAGTGTGAGCAGGACTGGCGGTCAAGGAGCCAGTCTTTGGCCGCTTGTGAGAAGCTATAAACATCTGTGTTGTTCTTTAAGTTGTCTGGGAGCCCCTTCCATTCTTTGATGGCTTTATAGGAAAAGGCCGATTGAGAGAAGGCCAATTATCTCTTAGGAACATTGCAGTCACCCCTGGATACAGACCGTGACACTCTATTCGTTAGTTGAGAGCGTAGATGCACATACGTTTTTAAGGGGGAGTGGGGCAGCATCATTAAGAATTTTGTTGACCAGGCGCATGTTGAAATACCTGATCAAATCGTCGAAACTTAATATACTGTATTTTTTGAGTATGTTACAATGATGGTACCGCCAATTTTAGGCTTTTTATTTATTTAAACTCTTCTGAATTTGGCCATGGATGTATTTTTGTATCGTGAATGTACAATACATCCACACAAACTCACAACATTAACTTTGAAAGCGGCCTGAATGTGTTTCCGGTTACCTTGTCCAAGCAGCACCGATACTTTCTGATAATACTTTCTCCCTATTTTGACTAATTGGGCAAGGCAAGGCGGGTTAATTTATACAGCACATTTCATGTACAAGACAATTCAAAGTGCTTTACATAAAACATTAAAACGTGCATTAAAAGGAAAATTAATAATAATTTATTAAAATGCCTGCTTGTTTACAAATTGCTAGTTGGCCACTTCTTCTCCAGTGCAATTCTCAACACGGCCACTAGATGGGAACACGTTACAACTTCCAAACCTCAGAGGGTTTAATGTTTTGAGCTGATTGTGAGGGAATGGGCAGATGAGACATTAAAAATGCTAGTGTGGTGAAACAAAACAAAGTAGTTGACATTTGAATTATTATACATTTATCATGTATTTATATTGTGCACAGGGTTTGCAATTTGCTGCTCTGCAGTCAGAGTACGTTTTGTTGTAAAGCTGTTTGTTTGTTGAAAAGCTTAAATGTGAAGGAGACAGACACGGAGCAGTGCACTGTGTAGTCAGTAGTAATCGGACTGAGTCTGTCAGTGTGACGCCTCACTGTGTCAGTGAAATCTACATTACTCATTTAAATTAAGAGTAGCATTTTCACATTATAGTAACACAGGTAACACGTGTTAAGGATGTAGCCATTAGAAGTGAAGGGAAAGATTTTTACCGGAGTGAGACCATTTTTAGTTATTTGTTATACCTTTTTAGTGATTTATCGAAAAACCCTTTATTCTGTGTTTTTACATTGAAAGTGGTAATTTCAAGGTAATATATATATATATATATATATTTACACATTAAAACAACTGAGAAACAGCCAACCTTTTTTTAAAAAGCACCTTGTCTTCTTAGAAAGGAATAAAGATGAGGAAAGCGAAGCGAGGAGAGGAAGGGATTTTTAAAAATTATAATAAAGAAAATCTCTAAGTGTTTCTTTGTTATTAATTACTACAAATGAATTTCAGAGTCACAAGTCACACGTGGGGTAACACCAACCAAGGGCCTTTCTGTGTGGCCATTGCATGTTCTCTCTGGGTTCTCCAGTTTCCTCTCACAGTCCACAAACATGCAGGTTAATTGCACATTCTGCTTTGACTATAGGTGTGAGTGTGAATGGTTGTTTGTCTCTGTGTGTCGGCCCTTTGATGGACTTGTTGGCCTGTCATGGGTGCGACCCCGCCTTTCGTCTCTATGTCAGCCAGGATTGGCTCCAACTCCCCCCGTGATCCTCATGTGGAGGATATAGCGGTAGACAATGAATGAATGAATTCACACATGTCAGTCTAGGCTACAGTACAACTTGAACTGAAACACGAGACAGCAGGTGATGTCACAGATGTGTCACATCTTGACTTCTTAGGGGTCCAAAACGAGTCAGACATCTTCCCAGCAACCTCCTCACTGAGAAAAAGGTTGGAATTTCGGGTTTGAATTTTGTAATAATACTGAATACACTAATGACATCTTACTCAGTAAGCTACATGCCTGTGTATAAATTGCTCAATGTGGCTAAAGACATATGAAAGCAGTTAAAATGGCAGATGAGGCCACGACCCCTGCCTAGGCAGTATGTATTTGTGTGGCAGCGGAGCATCTGGTTACAGTTTGAAGTCAGACATGTTTCTCCCGAACCTGCTCTGACAGCCCACCACACCCACACTTAATCTCTCATGAAAATATCTCAGCACATACCATGTACGTGGATGTAGTGTTCCCATTGCAACATAATGTGGTAAACATATTGCAAGGTGTGGGGGGGGGGGGTGAGTAATGCATCATGGGAAGTGATTACTGCGAAGCGCTGCTGTTTTTGTTGCTCTGTTGTTGAGATGTTCTGTATTGTTAGTTGACCCAGTTAGTTGCTGTTCTTTATGTTTACTTCAGGTCATTTTCAGAGGCTCGGGGTTCCATTTTGGATGATGTCCCGTAAGTCGCTCACTCCACATGATGGTTGCGGCGATGGTCAACTATAATGCAGAGTAGTGGAGCCTGCAGGAAGAGCAGGGGGTGGAGAGGCTGCTTGTCCCCTCAGGGCTTCTTTCACTGCTCTTTTCTCAGCACTAAGGCTTTTGCAGGCCACGTCTACCTTGTAAGTGACTGACCACTTGTCCACTGAGTGTCCCCTCTCTCTCTCTCCCTCTCTCAGGTACATTTGAAGGAGAGACAGTCATTTACAATTATGCCATTCAGCAATGGCTTTTCCGCCCTAGTTGACAGAGCGAGTGATGAACAAACTCAAAAAGAGCATTAAGTGATAGTTCAGGTTTTGTCTGTGTGCGTTAGACATGTGAGGTACAGACACTGAAAGCAAATAAAGTATGACATGGATGTGGGGGGAATTTTGTTCGAGCATCATTTTGTATGAATATTTCTAACTACATATACTTCTTTGTTTGTGAATCATCCTAGGAATGACTCGCTTTCAAACTGCAAATCCAAAAGGTATGCTTAAATCAATATTTTGAGTGAATTGTAGTCGTATAAATTTCATGGAAGCAGTTTTACATGAAATACACTGGCTGGCCATAACACTGGAATTACAAAAACAGGCCGATGTGTATATATGGACCAGTTTATAAGAACTTATTATTGAAGCTTTTTTCTGAATTAGTTATAGAATCAATTGTTTTTGCTTACTTCTTTAGGTAGAAGTAGGTGTCTTACAACCTGTTAAAATACAAATGCTGACACCCATGCCTTTATTGATCTCTGCTACAAAAATAGAGTTGAGACTTTTGCTCTACTTATATTCAAGATCCACTTTTATCTCCAAAACTATGACAGAGGAGCAATTTCTGTATCTCCTCCAAAAATGTGCCATATAATATAACCTCCTTGGATATGTTACATGATAACAGGATTTACAGGAGGACAACAGGATTTCCACTGAATGATAGAAGATTATTACGTTATTGAACGTGGCTGTCACTTCCTGTCTTTCCCAGCTCACAACAGTTTTCATTAAAACGGGAAAACTACATAACAAAATTTCCATCAAACACTGAGCTGAACACAAAACATCTTTAGATCTAATGTGTGTATCCATACTTCAATAAATCAAACAAGATGGTACACTGTTGTTAATGCTGATGTGGTATTCTGTAAATCGAGCTTCTCACTGTTGTGAGTTGTGGTTGTGGTCCATCAGAAGATCTTATATAATGGAGCCTCAGTGATGAGAGTTATGTGGCTGAGGAGTGACGAAGATGTGCTGTGACAATAAGGAGCAAATTGCAGGCATAGTTTCCTCGGAAATGTCAGTTTTCATCCAATTTACAAGCCCCTTTCTTGCCTCTGTTGTTCGACTGGTCAGCTGCAGTGAATGGTTGATCTTTCATGTGTCGATAGCAAACTGTGCCCAAACCAAAGACCTACAATCGTGGCTTGTGGACAGGGGCATTAAAACTGAGTTAATAAACTAGATACCACCACTCTGTCATGTCCTTCAGCAACGCCTGAGAAACGCTCAAGGAACCCTTCCACACTTTTTATTGACTCAAATGTAAACCCAATGACAGAGCATTTCAATTCAATTCAATCCAATTCAATTTTAATTGTATAGCACCAAATCACGACATAACAGAGTGTGTCAATTATACAAGCGGCAGCAGAGATTATGGATAAGAAATTGTACAGATGAACTTTTAATCATAGCATAATAATAATAACCATACTGCTGTTAGTGATACTAGTACCAATCGAAAACCGGATCTGGATCCTTCAGCCTGCAAGATGAGGACAGAGAGGGAGAGAGAGGACAGAAAGGGAAGGAGTACAAAAAATGACAAAAGGTTAATGACATGTAGTTAAGTCATATTCATACCCTGAGTGGGAGAGAGTGAGTGTGAAAGAGTGACTGTGAGTGCACCACAGGAAATCCCCCAGCAGTCTAGGTCTATAGCAGCATAACTAAGAGATGGTTCAGGTTTCCCTGAGCCAGCTTTAACTATAAGCTTTATCAAAAAGGAAGGTTTTAAGTTTAGCTTTAAAGAGAGAGAGTGTCCGCCTCCGGAACCGACACTGGGAGCTGGTTCCACAGGAGAGGAGCCTGGTAACTGAAGGCTCTGCCTCCCATTCTACTTTTATGGACTCTGGGAACTACAAGTAAGCCCACGTTTTGGGACCAAAGTGATATATTGGTCTGATAAGGTGAAACTAGATCTTTAAGATATGATGGGGCCTGATCATTAAGTGCTTTGTACGTGAGGAGGAGGATTTTAAATTGAATTCTAAACTGTAGAGGGAGCCAGTGTAGAGAAGCTAACACTGGAGTTCTGACTAGTTCCTGTCAGAACTTGTGCAGGCAGACTGTGTCAGCCTGGCTACAGTGCTGAACAGAAATGGGATTATTATTATTTAATAATTTACAGAAGAAAAAATAGGCTGCTCTAGCTTTATAATGGCTGCACTGTCTTTTTGAAAGTATTAATATTATTATCAGACAGACACTGACCGTAGTGATATTTTTTCTTCATGCTATTATAGTTAGTTATTGTGCAATTAAATGTGAGTAAATAATGGTCAGTTAAAAGGGGGTTTGGGGAGATTTTTTTTCCTCCCAGAGATAGTGTTTAGCAAAAGTATCTCTAACAGAAGCTTAAAGCAATAAACGCACATTACGACACGTTATGACACGTTACGTGAACCAAGCCGGTTCACTGTAGGATAGTGCATTCACGTTGGGGATGGTCCGTTTCCCTGGGGCCCCCCAAACTCCTGTGATCCGCCTCTGTGTGCACACTGGTACAGCAACCCAAAACGTATCAGTTTCTGATAGTCATAAACCCAGTGTCCAGGATCATATGTTGCCATTATACATCTTGAAACCAACATTATGTTACTTATTTACAAGTAAACACATGTAACAGCATGATAGTGTTTTGACCACTTTTTGCTTAAAAAAAAAAATAAGTGCACTAATAATTGTTTCCTGATTATGGATGTGGTTATTTTTTAAATTCCAAGGAACCTGGTTAGGAAAAGTATAAGATCAGGGTTTTTCCCCACTGCATCAACATCCTCTAAAAACATGTGTTGCAGGATTAGGACACACCAACATTTTGGGCAAGAACTGAGGTCTGCTGCTTAAAAAACATTATGCAGATGTCTCACTCTTGCTACCCAGCCGTCCTCCTCCTCCTCCTCCTCTAGATTTTACCACTTCAAAAACATTTCAGTCAGTACAGATTGGTTGTACTGTATATATGTTTGCAGCAAAGTAAAAATCGCGATGATTTTCCGGGAATGAAGGCTACAAATGTCATCCCTCTAGCAGACCTCTAAGACAACTGTGAGACTGTTGTAGAGGATCATGTGAAGAAGAAACAGTGACGGTAACATGACTGGCATCTGTGGGTGCCATCAGTGAACGGTTGTCGGCTGCTGTCTGCTACTGTATGGAAGGAAACAGGCAGGGCGTGTCCTAACTTACCCAGAGCACTGTTCCTTGTGTTCGGGTGCCTGTTTTTACCTCAGGATGACTCAGACAGTATTAATGTTTGATAAAATTTCCTTTGGATGCTGGTATTTATCACAAGCAATAGATTATTAAATATTGTGAATAACTAACTTATCCCAATTATGAATAGCTAACAAGGAAAAAGTTAAAAAATATTGGTTTTAGATGAAAGTGTGGTTGTATTGTAGCTACTGACACATTATCAGAACCACTTAAAAACCTCAGTGCTTATTTTTTTTTTTTTTTTAAGCCAAAAAGTGGTTAAAACGCTACCATGCTGTTACGTGTGTTTACATGTAAATAGGTAACATAATCGAAAAGTCAGAAAAGTACCTGTGGTTTACAGAAAAGTATAATGGCAACATATGATTCTGCAGTACCACACAGTCCACCAGGGGGCCACGGCCGACATGCTACGCATGCTCATTTTGATGAGCAGTTTAGAGAAATATTATTAATAATATTCTGTCATATTCAGTTCATGTGATGCTAATTATGATCTTAAAGGTACAGTGTGTAGCATTTAGCAACGTCTTTTGGTGAAGTTGAATGAGCTAAATATCGCTCACCCCTCCGTCCAAACATGGAGAAACTATGGTAGCCTTTAGTTATTGTTGAAACTCCAAAGCGTTGGTCCATTAAACAATTTATACAGATGATTGTACAGTAATGAAAATACTAACATACACTACTGTGCATAAGTCTTAGGCCGCCACCAGCTTTGTTGTTTTCATGTCACTTTTGTGATCATTGGCGTTCAGAATGAAAAGATGTGACTAAAAGTCAGTCTTATACTATATGATCCACCTGTCAGTGAGTTGAACTTGCGCAACATGTGTATGTGATGCTCCAACATGTCTGGAGTAAACCAGGTATAATAGACCTTTTTCACAGCAGCTATTTGTTGGCATGAAATAGTAGGAGAAACACAGGTTTGACCAATAACATTAGGGTTCCATTCCAGGTTTTAAAGAGCCATGGTTGTGTTATTGTCCAAGTGTAAATGTAGGTCACACTGAATATTTGATATTATAGAAGAATTTCTGTTGAAAAAAGATGTTATTTTCAAACTGCATATGTGTTTTTCTCCATATTTTCAGGATGTGTTCCAATAAAGTGATTGAGAAATAATTGTACAGTATGGTCATTATAGCATTGCTGAAACAACAAATCTAATGGTGGCCTAAGACTTATGCACAATGCTGTATATACTAATATAATAGTATAATATAAAAAGTATTTTTTTGCCAAATATACACAAGTTCAAGTGAATATTACACAGTGGACCTTTAATGAGGAGAAAGAAGTGATAATGATTTCATTGTTTTGTTTGTTTGTCTGTTTTTGAGGCCGAGGATTGAAATTCAGCCTGGGGCCCCACAAAGGACCGTCCGTCCGTCCGTCCGTGCCAAGCGCTGACGGGATTCCCACGGCGAAGCCCCGCCCTCCTCCTCTCCGCTGACTGGAAAGAGGAGGACCGTGAGTCGAGATGTGGGGAATGTGTCCACAGTGGGCTGCTTTCAGTTGGAGGAGGTCTTCTCCGGACTGCTGCGTGTCAGGAGCCTCCACGGTCTGGTGAAGATGGAGTCACGCGCGAGTGTTCAGTGTAAAATCGTGCTGGTGGGAGACAGCGAGTGCGGGAAAAGCGCTCTGCTCAGCGTGTTTGTCAAAGACTGCTTTCCTGAGGTAAGAGGACCCACGCAGCATCACGCACACGCACGCACGCACACAGTTCACAGAGTCTCACGGTGCTCTGTCCCACGCAGTGCTACGTGCCCACGGTGTTTGAGAACTACACAGCCACCTTCGACCTGGACTTGCAGAGAGTGGAGCTGCGACTGTGGGACACTTCAGGTGAGGAGGAGGAGGAGGAGGAAGAGCTGCTGCTGGACCTGCTCATCAGTAAACACAGCAGTCCTGAAGTGATGTGTCTGTTCACGTTTACCCTTCAAATGTTCAGTTTAGTCACTAAAATAAACATATAAGTAAATACAAAGTTTTTAAGGAATCATAATTAGGGACAATTATTCAAAGAATTCGAAGAATTTCTGCATAGAAAGGAGTCATTTTTGAATTTGCCATGATTGGACGTAGTGGAGCAATGTTAATGTTTTAAATGGGCTGTATTTTTTATATTGGGCTTCTAACCTTCACGACCACTCAAAGGCGCTATATACTTCAGTTTCAGCACATCTGGAATCTGGAATATTTGTCCTGGTTTATAGACTTGCAGAGATGGGAATCGAAGCCACAACCTTCAATGAAAGACAACTCGCTGTACCACTGATGTACGGCGCTGAAACAGGCCCTTTTATTGTCTTTTGCCTAATAAAAAAAAAAAGCCTAATGGAATATGCAGGCAGTCAGTCTAAGTCTGAGGTCTGAAACCCGTGGCCCACGGCCCACATGTGGGCCCTCCAATCAATTTAATGCAGCTCACCATATAATATCAAGTTACACTTAGTTATTTCTGGGGCTGCAAATATTAATCAATTCTATATTATTAACTGATTACTAATTTAATCATGAACTATTTTGATAATTGGTTAATCAATTGGATAGTCTTTTAAAATAAGTGAATGTGAATATATTCCGGGTAGAAAAAATAATTTGGATTTTTGGTCAAAATCAACTGTCTACACTGTTCAGCATTTTTCAACATTTTTTTTTGCATGATTTGTCGATGATGGAAATTATCATGATTTGCTGCCCTAGTTATTTCTGTCTATTATTGTTATCTATAGATTCATTTTGCGTCATTTTTTTTTATTTGTGAACTATGCAATATTTCATATAAAAAAAACAACTTTTTTTCACAAATTTCAAAATCATGTGAAATATCGTCGCATAGTCCCTCCCTGACTGAACGGTGGTTGGCCTTTTTTCACTGAGGCCCCTTCTCTAAGACATCAGCGGAATAGAAATAATTCAATGCCATTCTAAAGAAATTGTAGTAAATGGGATGTACTGAGTGATGAAGCACAACAGTAACATTGAGAGGCTTGCAATGATTCTCATTATTTCATAATCGTTATTAGGAATTATGCCTCCTTTATTGTAGTTGTTAGTAATGAAATGCGTGGTAATTCTGGAAAAAGAACTTAAAAATAAGAATATTTAAGCAAAAACTATAAGAGATCCATAACATTATCAGTAAGAGAATGGTATTGGCTTTTAAATATATAATCAGATTGGCAAAGACACTAAGGACTCCTGATTTGACTAATGACTAAAACAGTAAGGTGAATTGGTTGCTACCTCCCTCTATGCTGGCGCCCTCTATAACATTTTTTATGTATTAACTGCTCAGACTTACAACTAAGGCACTTTCAAAAGACCCACAAATCGCCTTTCTTACTCTGATGCTCAGTTTGAACTTCAGCAGGTTGTCCTCGCCACGACTGAATGCATTGCGTTGCTGATTGATATTTGCCCGATAAAATATTTGCATTAAAAGCAGTTGAACAGGTTTGCCGCATGAGTAGGCGGTTAGGGTAAAGAAATGACAGTCCTGATTGCATGAATTAAAGTAAAGTATAGCAGAAAAAATAAACATGCAGAGAGACACAAATCTCGAACTTAACCTAGCCTGGCTAGGGGCAGACTCAATCTCAAATATTTGAGATTGAGTATTAACCTGGAAAAGTTTATAATCGGATAGACCTACGTACAACCAACCAGATGGATGAATATGATGACATACTGTATGCATGTCAAAAACATGCTTGTTGTAGTGTTCGTGGAGCAATGGCTATACGGTAATGGCGTCTAATGACTTTTGCCTGGGGCAGCCCCATGGAGCCCAATCGGAAGACAGCTGCTCGTCGGTGGCCGCCATGTTGGACCAATACAAAAGCTGCTAGACGTCACGTGTTGGTCGTCATTGTGGGAAGCGCGTCTCTAGTGTGCCGGGGAAAAGAAAAACAATCCACATCATTTGTGATTGGTTCCCTTTTTAAGGAGATTTTGAAGTTGACCAAAATGGCTACGGTTCATCCAGGCTCAGTCAACCCTTAAATGTACTGGATTACATTTGTATAAATACATTATTTTAATGCACTCTAATGACTCACCAGTAATGGACATTATTAGCTGTGTAAAAGATGAGGCTCCGGTCCTCAGAAATTCAGTAAGATTCCTCTTTGAATTGAGCTCTCCGCCCACAGCTTCCAACAATAGTCGTCTGACACTTAATATTTGATTTATGTGACAGTCTAGTCTTTGTTACGGATCATCGTCTGGATACACTTTGTTGGCTGCGTATCATAATGTGTAATTAAAGACAAACCCCATCCGCAGTAATGCCTTTGTTGAGGTTTGTTTTAATGCAGTCAGGACAAATATGTGACATTCCTGCTTTACAATGACTTTGAATGTTCGGCACTGTCAGGTCGTAACATGAACCGTCACAGGAATCGCGCGTCCCAAAATAAAGAATCGGTGTCCACCCAGTTTCCACGACAGCTGACGGGCCACACTGCAGTAGCACTAGTGGAGGGGAGGATTGGACAGTGTGAGCTAATGTGGGAATTGTCATGACATATTTTTAATGAAGGATTTGCTTATAATATTAAACATCACACTGTCAAAACATGCAATTACAGCCTAAATCCACGTCTGGATTTCATTGAAATTGGGGTTGTAGAACTCGCGTGTTGAGTGCACTGAGCACTGCTGTTTTTTTTAAAACGGGAGTGCGGGAAATCACAAAATTCCATCCTGGCGTGTATGTGTATGCAGCCAATATGCGACTTGGAGAAAATTATGATTCCATAAACCCACTTCTCTCTTGCGCTGGCATTAGCTGTTGTTCTCTTCATCAGTGTTGTCATCTTCCTCTTTTTATGTTTAGAAAGAAATGTTTGGAAATGAAGCTATATCTTAAAAAAGTTTCTACAAAACACACATGCCGGTCGGTTGTCGTCTCTGGTTTCATCCAAGTGGTTTCCACTTGTCAAAGACAACTTCTTTTCCTGGGTGGAAAAGCAGAGGAGTGCACACAATAGAGTGTCTTCACGTGCAGCTAATGTTGTTGTTGTTGATGATACGGCAGCATACATGAGGCGACGCTGTAGTTTGATGCTGCAGAAGAAGATCGGATAGCAGTCTGATTTTGATGTGGACAATGTAGACGCACGTTAATACCAGTTTCAAATGCATGTGAAGAAGTGCTGTCCAGTCACAGAAAACGCATTCTAATGCAAAGTGTAAAGGAGGTCTGTAAGGCTCACGGCCTAAACCATTCTCTGCTCCTCTATGGCACTAAACTGAATTTATCATTGTTATTTTTGATGTTTTTTCGAACCAAAGACGTAATCGGTTAACTATAGGGCTTCTAATAAAGACATTAAATATGATAGTGTCTAATATTTGCGAGATTACGACCCTCGACTCAGCGTTTTAGTGGAATATAAATATGATGATCAGACTGTGACCAAGTCATTTATCTGCTCACTGTAGATTCAGCACAAAGAGCTCAAAGAGCAGAATGAAGCTCACAACTGTTTTCATAGTGTGAGGTTCAGCGTTTCTCCCGCACCGAAGCAGAACTCCCCTGCAGGTTGTGGTCTGCTAGCTCCCTGTTGGCTCTCTGAGAAGAGAACACCATGGGATGTGACATGTGAGTGGACGCTGGGATTCCTTATACTGCATATACATTGTACTTTATAGAAGCACAGCAACTATCCCCTGACACTGGATAGGTGTGAGTGTGCGATGGGGGGAGGGTCCCGCTGTAAGCGCCTCATATGTGGGTTACACTGAAATCTGACTCGTAGTCTCTGTGCAGAGCTTCGCCTACATTCCAGACAGACGGCGTCACACAGTCTTTCTGTGGAACACACTGGTATTGGGTAAATTACAGCTTACACCCCTGCTGCACAACAGGCCGCCCACCCAGCCACCCTTCAGTCTGAGGGTTCGGCTCACACACACACACACACACACACACACTGTGTTTTAATCTGAAGAAAGAAAGAAAGATGACTGAAGAAAATCCCATCACCCCAGAATTCAGTTGAGACAAACCAATCTGTTAGATATTTACCCAATGGTTCAGCAACAAGAGGAGATAGAGACGTTTGTTGTCACTTTGAGAGTAACTACACAGCAAAATCATTTACTTGTCAATCCTATTAAAAACAATGATGGACAATTAAAAATGTCAGTACAAACATATTTTTAAAAAGACAAAGAGCATGTTAAGGACATTGAACGGCCTGAAAAACAAAAAAAAACATGTGGCTCGTAAGGCCTGTAGACATGGCAACATGAATATACTTGGGGGGTTCATTTCAACACACCCTCTCTATTCACCATCAAGTGTGAAACAGAAATCACTTCAGGGAAATAAACAGGTGGAGTCAGTGTCTAGTGACAATCAATTCAGTTACTCCACCAAAGAAAAAGAAAGAATAACGAAATACCATATTACATATTGTTATATTTCAGGAGCTTTAACCCGATCACCGATCACAAGACATTTTGAAGATTTAAAGTCTTGCATGTAAAGATTCCCATCTGTTGCTCTTTAAATATTTTTAACCTTTCATCATTAACAGAGGATATTCTGATTGGTTAGATATACACCTGGCAGAAGCTACTCTGAGTAATGCAAAGCTGTGGCGTGCAACATATTTTAGTGGTTATTGATCAAAATATTTTATAACTTCAGCATGCTGTTAGTCTGACCCGAGACTTCCGCACCTCGTCTAGACTCTGTTTCTAACCTTAGAAATATCTAATCCATGACAAGAGATTTAACCAATCAAAGGCGAGTTTAGAGAGAGAGAGACAGAAAGAGCTCCTCTATCGGCTGTTCTGCGTCAGACAGAGACAGAGAGTCAGACAAAAATAAAAAATGTGTTTTAATATAATATAATATAATATAATATAATATAATATAATATAATATAATATAATATAATATAATAAAGTTTTTCAGAAATGGTGAGAGTTGCCTTGGGCCACATATGATAATTTGGAGACTAAATTTAAAAAAGATACAGTACATTTATTTTAAATGAACCAATGTGTGGGAATCATGAGTTAGCACTATACCACTGCTACAGAAACACATCAAAACTGTACAAGATGTTGAACATGTAAAAGTCTATTTTCACAGACTTTAAAAATGAAGAAAAAGCTAAATAAATAAATAAGTAAATAAACCTTTGCTCAAATAAAATAACATTATGCTTACAATCACAGAAACAGACCCCTTGCTGTGGAATATGACAGTAAGCAGCAGCAAATGCAAGCACAAGAGAGATTTTCAGTAGTGTATTGGTTGTCCACACGGAAATGCAAAGGTGGTGCTTTCAGATCTGCTACCTGTTTACAGAAAAGCGGGTCCTAGGTGGATAAATTTGTTCATAAATCTGTTTCTGTGAGGATAAAACGCTGATACCTAGACTTGTCTATTCTTGTTTCAGGAATAGAAGGACAAACTTACAGATAAACCCATTCTGATGAAAAACGAACCTCCTTGTGTTTTTTTGGCCGTACGGCTTCTTCCCCTCTAGGGGTCGCCACAGTCGATCGCCTGCTCAGTGGTCTGCATATTTAACTTGGCAGAGATATTGAAGCCGGATAAACTTCCTGACGCAGCCCTCCCATTTATCCAGGCTTGGGTACACTGGATGTGACTTTATTTGTAGCTGGGGACAATTTAGGGCAGGGGTGTCAAACATATGGCCCGCGGGCCAGAACTGTGGGGCCAATACGGCCCACAGGGCGAATTTTTGAATCTGATCATGATGTGGAATACTACATTTTACAGTTCCAGATACCTGTGACTAAATTCTTTGTGCCGTTATCTGTAATTTGTAATGCACATGTAAATGGTAAACTTGGGCATAATATTGTTATATGTTATTATTTTACTGGTCCGGCCCACTTGAGATCAAATTGTGCTGTATGTAAAATGAGTAAAATGAGTTTGACACCCCTGATTTAGAGTGTCCAGTTAACCAAAATTACTGGGGAGCAATGGGAATTAGCTACCTTGCTCAGAGGTACCCTAGCCCTTGAGCTGTTGGGATTTCTTTGGTGGGCGCAATAGTTCCTATTAAATAAACTAGTGACAACATGAAAAAGAATTAGCGTTGGTATCCTCCTTACTTGGTTACCTTGGATATCTGTTGTAACATTCAGCATGTGCTTCATCTCACAAAGTTTCCCATGGAAAAGCTCATACCACAACTCCTTCAGGATGGCAGACACATTTTCAAGGCCCTGTGTTGAAGGCTGTTAAAATAAAAAGGCCCCTGCTCATGTTTGCTTAACATGAGAAAGCTTCGCTGCCAGACTTCTTTCAGAATCTTTCGTCACTGTTTACATCTGCTCGTCATTTGTCTCTTGCACACTTCAATTTGTGTTGAGGTGAATGAGGTGAATAATGTACAGGGATGAGCGGGGGGTGGGCCGGGGGGGGGGGGGGGGGGGGGGCTCTGAACTGGACTGGACCACAGAGGACCATCTGAAATCCATCTGTGAGTTCAAACGTCGGGCCTCCACACCACCTATCGCTAGTTTGGCAGTAGAAGTAAAAAGAAAGAATGCGGGGTGTCGACCGCAGCGTGTGTGGAATGCCTTTGGGAGAAGTCAGGAAAGTTTTCACCGACAGCTGTTTGTTGACGTATGGGGCAGCAGAGGCCAGACACATGGTCGGAGGTGGTGGTGGTGTATTTACTCATACTCACTTCTTTTGCATCAATTAAAGCTGCGGTAGGCAGGATCGCCAGGAAAATTGTTGATGGCTACCTCGCAACCACAGATTCTTCCAATACTGACTCCTGAAAATATGGAGAAACACATGTGCAGTTTGAAAATAACATGTATTTCAGCAAAAACAAACAACAAAAAGGCTTCTATAATATCAAATATTCAGTGTGACCTACATTTCCACTTGAACAATGACACAACCATGGCTCTTTAAAACCTGGAATGGAACCCTAATGTTATTGGTCAAACCTGTGTTTCTCCTACTATTTCATGCCAACAAATAGCTGCTGTGAAAAAGGTCTATTATACCTCGTTTACTCCAGACATGTTGGAGCATTACATACACATGTTGCACAAGTTCAACTCACTGACAGGTTGATCATATAGTATAAGACTGACTTTTAGTCACATCTTTTCAATCTGAACGCCAATGATCGCAAAAGTGACATAAAAACAACAAAGCTGGTGGCGGCCTAAGACTTATGCACAGTAGTGTATGTGGGGGGCGGAGTTACATAACATTATTTATTTATTTAGTTTGGCACTTTATTAATTGCCCTAAGGAAATCTGGGCAACCTAATTTCTAGGAACCTTCCTAGAATTAGGAGCCATAAGCAGCCACTGAGTTGGGCCAGCATTTTTTTGACCTGGTGCAGATCCAAACCGGCAAACCTCTGGTTACAAGCCAATTACCCTTTCTACTTGTCCACGTGCTGTCAGTTAGTGCTTTATTGGTGCATACTAACAAGTTATTTTGTACAAATAAAATCTATCGTATTATGCTATAGTCGCTCCTGCCATCCTCACCCGATAGTTGGATAGTATACGTTTCGTGGCGCTGCCGCATCTGGGTCTGCACCATATCATCCTCATTGTCTTCCTGATTGGCTCTCGTCGATCGGGACTCCAGGACTAACAACTGTGAACAAAAAAGCAGTGTTACTCAGTTTTGTCTCATCGTTGGTCGAATACAGGGTTTCCCAACTAGTTTGACCAGACACTATTGTTGTCATATTTTGTGACAGTCCAGTGTGGGAAAGGAGATGTTATACATTAAGATTTATAAAGTGTCGTAAAAGCATAGTTCCACTTTAACCTGGTTCAAAACACATGAAACTCAACATCTTGTAACTTAACTTGCAATCAATGTGAACCCTGAGCCTGTTTTAATGAGACAATGTGGTCATAGCGTGGTATAATGTGTGTGACGGGGTTACAGGCACAGTGAGATTTTAGGCTTCCTTTCTACAAGTCTTCACAGCACAGTTCGACTCAACCCAAAACCTGGTGCTGGTGTTGATGCAGCTTTTGAAATTGGGTGTACAAAGAGCGATATCTAATAATGGAGTTGGACAACCTATAAATTCTGATTCTGCAGTCTCATCATTGGGTCTCGGCCTTTACTCTAACTCTGCTTCTACTCTTCTGCTTTTTTTGCCGCTTACTCAAATGGCAACCTAAACTCCAAACTCAGGATCCACATCGGACAGACTACCGGCTGAACCCACACTGGGGAAAACCACGTAACAGAGATTATAGCGGCAGGTGCACTTCAAGTCTCCAGGGATGGGCAGTGAAAGTGTTTTCTACACATTTCTGTCAAAATCTAAATATCCGCACAGGCTTTCAGACTAATTCTTGATCCAGAGAATTTCCACGTCATCCATCCACTGCTCTAATATACTCCCCTCATGGAAATATGCAGGTCACAGGGCTGTGGATTCACTCATGATTTCACACGTGAAATCAAACACTGGGGTTTGTTGGATAAATGCCTGCAGGGGATGTAGTGTTGGAATGTACGCTGCTGTAATTCTAGCCTCGTTCTGGTGTGGAGATGCTTTCTTTCCCCCCCGCAGGACTGGATATGAGCAGTGCGAACACACGGAATGGATCTGCATGTGACAGCCACTGAGGGCTGGGTATTTCCTACAGTCTCATGATACAACATATCATGATACAGAAGCCAAGATACACAGTTATTATGAATAAGTTATTACGATATCCAACTCTGAATTTACTACAACAGCTGCTTTATTAACTTGAAACCCCAAGGGTGTTGGACTGTTTTGCATAGACCTGGGAAAAAAATCAGATTTAAGGTAAAGCTTAAAGGTAAAGCTGGGCAATATGGCTTATAAATAATATCAGAATTTTTAGGCTGTATCACGTTTATTGGGATTTATTCATAATCCAGTAATCTGTCATTTATTGTTTTTCGAGTGATCGAGTACTTGTTTGGTCTGTAAAATGTCAGAAATTGTTTACCAACCCTGGAAATGATGAATTTCTTGAATGTCTTGTTTTATAAACAAAAATATTATTCAGTTTTAATGATTTCTTTGTTATATGGAAAAAAAAATTATAAAATATTCACACAAAGAAGCTGAGAAGACAGAAAGCGTGTTGTAGTTGTTGAAAAAACACTCAAACCTATTAATTGATTATCAAAATAGTTGACAATTAATTTGGTAAAGCATTAATAATCAATTAATGGAATTGTTGCAGCCCTAAATACACACACACAAATGTATTTAGTATAGTAAATATGCATCAATGTAACAGCCTTTATAACCAGGAAACATCCTAGATAAGTTATCGCGAAATGACGATATTCAAAATATAAGACCTCTCTTGCCTCATGTCATAATCCTTTATCTCATATTGTTCCTTTTAATATTCTAAATGTGTGTTTGTGTGTGTGTTCCAGTCACATTATGGGGACTTCATGTCCTCCTTATGTAAATGTTTGCGTCTTAAGGTTGTTGTATGTTAGGTTGAGGTTAGGGTTAGGCCAGTGGTTAAGGTTAGAGTAAGACTCCCAGAAATAATTGCGGTTTGAAATACTTGTTTTTTTTGTTTCTCTCGCAAGATCTGGCAACATTACTTTGGGTTTTCTGTTGTGAGACATACAGTACTGTACACTTAAGTGTGAATGAATGCAAAGTGTTACATAAAAATACGTAAGGCTTAGGAAAACAGAATGAATAAATGTTGGTAGACAGAATTGTCTAAGAAAGGTAACTTGTGCACACTTAATATATTGTATATTATGACACTGAGAGTGGGTGATTTTGCAATCATTTCCCTAAAATGAAATACATGGCTCACTTTATCATTTTAAGCTGGTGAAATTACTGATGTGGCAACGTAGACTTTTTAAAAATCTTGTCCGAAAGAAGTTGAAAATACCCGACCTTGTAAACAACCTTGTATAACCATTATATAAGTAATTTGTAAATAGACTGAAAAACAACACTGCCTTAAAATGTGTACATTTCTTTCACTGGTCACATAAACAGCGCTGAGCAGGGAAACTGCACAAAATCACTCTGTATTGTTCACTCACGGTCAAAAAACTGGAACGCAACATGACAATATCATGTAGTTACATCCATCATCACCCAGTTAGTCGTCGCATCTCTGACTGTGATGCTTCTACAACATAAATGGGTCAAAACTCACCTGTGGCTGTTTCTTTTACGGAAGGTTCTCCTTACTACGACAATGTGCGTCCTCTGTCCTACCCTGACGCTGACGCAGTCCTCATCTGCTTCGACATCAGCAGGCCGGAGACATTAGACAACGTGCTGAAGAAGGTGAGTGATGGGGATTTGTCTCTGGCCTCCTGCTATTTACTATGAAATGCTTGAATTGGGTGAATTTCTTCTTCTTTTTTTTTTTTATTGCAGGTATTGACATTACAGAGGACACGTTTCGTCTTCATTTCTTTTCGTCCTGCACCACTCATACATTTTTACCAAAAACATACATTTTAGCTGCCAAATAATTATTAGTTACAACAAACAAAAAAAATAAAGAATTTAATTGTCCCTCAAGGTGATTACTCATTCATTTATTCTAGTCTTTCTTAATTTCCTCTTTCATAATAAGTGCTTTATCACACTAACCATGCCTTCTAGTATAGTATGTACTGTACATACAGTATATTATATATCATACACTCGCACTGTTTTCAGACTTCAGAGGACATTGCATTGACTTACATTCATTTCCTGGAGACTTACCTTTATCTTAACCATAATTAATAAAGCCCTAACACTAACCCTGACCTCAGCCTAACTTTAAAACACCTTTACCTAAGACATAATTTTACGTGATGATTTTTGTCCCCATAAGGAAGACAGGTCCCCGTGTGACTGTGGGAACAGAATTAGGTCCCAGCAACATAAGGAATACGAAACACACACACACACACACACGGGTTCATGCAGCTATTCTTTGAAGACACTGCATTGGCTTCCATTTATTTGGACAGCCGAACCAAAGCATCATCCCTAACCTGAATCTAAACTTTACCACAATTCAAATCTTAGCCTTAAACTTAACCAGCTTCCCACAAATTCAGCTCTGCCTCATTGGGACCAGGTTTTGGTCTCCTTGAGGACTACTGGTTCTGACAGGGTCAGTGTTTTTTATCAGAAAAGGTCCTAAAGAGGTAACAAATACAGTATTATTTGTTTACTCTGTAGGTTAGGGTTAGGCATTAACTGGTTACGGTTAAGTCAACGCAGTGTTGGAAGAAGAAGAAGAAGAATAGCTGTTTGAGAGATTCTGAGTGTAATCTCTCCTTTACAGCACATTGATATAGTAGCATTAAACATGTAGCCAACCTTAAAGTCATGCCCTCTAATTCTCGTCATCCGATCAAATAAAAGTTAACCTAGTCAGTCGCAGTGTGGTAACCATGGTAACTGCTGCTCTTTCTTTCTTTCTTTCTCTCTCCCTCTCTCACCAGTGGAGAGGAGAGATTGAGGAGTTCTGTCCGAACACGAAGAGGCTGCTGGTGGGCTGTAAGTCTGACCTGCGAGCAGAGCTCTTCACCAGGTCCCACAGCAGACACACTCCAGTGTCATATGACCAGGTGGGTGTGAAGCGAGAGAGACACACGAGTGTTTTCTTGAAAGATTTATTTAGAATAAGGGAAAATTGAGCAAAATGTCTGGAATTATAATGGGCCCCTAACATCAGTCAGAACACAAAAAATAGCATTAACAGAGAGTAATTTATAACAGCATCGACTTACCTAACATTTTTTCTTATCGACGTGTGATCGATATGAGAAAAACACAACATGGCACAGCAACCACACACGCTGCAGGCTTAGCTGACGAAGTAACTGAATTTACTCCACCAGCAGCAGCAGAAAACACGTCCGAGCGAACCAAAACATGTATGTAGTTACATTAACAGACACGCACTCAGATGCAAAAGTTAAATATCTATATGAACCTGACGTGGATGAGAGATAATGTGACCTTTTATAGATTAAATGTGACTCTGTGTTGCTTAGAGTCAACAATCTGCAGTCTGTTCTTCTCTGCCTGACGACAAAAACCTCCATACTGTTGGTTCATCTCTGATCTATATATAGGCTAATTGAATCAGGTCTCATTATTAGTTTATTAGTTTAAACACTGAACTAAAACCCAAGCTTGGTGATGTGGGACACTAAATCTCTCGCTTGGCTCTTGGTCTACTTTTGAATAGATGAGATTTAGGGATGCTGACGAAGGTGATTGGTCCAAGACGGCAAGGAAAGCTCGGCTTCCTCTAAAATGGCATACAATAAATTTCATTAATGAAAGTGCGCTAGAATGTATTTAACTATAATACTAAAGTCAGAATCGGCTGGTTAGCACAGATCACCTGACGCAATTCTCCTCTCATACATTCCCAAAGCAGCACGACACTCTCACGTTTCTATGAGGCAGCACAGAATTTGCAGTGCATTTTCATTTTGAGGAATGCAAGTAAACAACAATAATCTGACAACTTCATCAAGAAATAATAATGTATTTTACTTTTTTTTCCCTATTTTTTTTTTTTGTGAAACAGTAAATGGGTAACAATAATAGTTTATTTCAGCATTAAAAATATCATGTTGGTTAAAGAGCTTCTACATACTGGTGCATTAACCATTACATAAACATACAAAACGATTTGGATAGCTACATAATGGTAATTTAGGGCAGCTGTGGCATAAACTTTGCACTGGGTGGTGGTCTAATAAATTTGTTAAGCGCGGTGTATATTTTCTACACTGTATATACTACATACATCTTTCTACCAAACTGCAGAGGTTATTTAGTCTCTTCTGCAGTGAATTTAACATTAACATTTTCCATATTTATGTCTCAGCAAAAGTATTATGCAAAATAAATAAACAGAGGACATAGACATCAAGGAGATACCATTGCAGTGATCTCAGTTTACTGCTGCAACAAAGAATTAGCTGCAACTAAATTAATCGTGAACTTTTTTTTTTTAAATTGATTAATCAGAGTTCTCTGTGAATATTTTCTTCTTCCTTTGCTCTGTATAATAAAGAAATTATTAAAACTGAATCATTTTAATTTGTGGACAAAACAAGACATTCAAGAACATCATCATTTTGAGGCTCAATAAAACACTGGTCAATATTTTTCAACATTTTCTGACATTTTGTGGACCAGACGATTACGTAATTAATTGAGAAAATAATCATTCATTGCAGCCCTAATCAGTTTACATCATAATATAACAATACTGTAATATGTACAGTATATTTAGTACTAATAATAATAGCCCAACAACTGGATCTTGATCCTGCAGCTTTGGCATCACAAAAAACAGCAGTATTTTTGATCTGATTTGATATACGACTGCATTTTATTGTGTGGAAATGTACTTTTTGAGAGAGAGAGTAGGTTGCTGTTTGGCAAACTCTGAAATTACATTGCCTTTTTCTGTTGCAGGGGTCCAACATGGCCAAGCAGCTGAGCACCCCCTACCTGGAGTGTTCGTCACTGCAGTCTGAGAACAGCGTCAAGGACATCTTCCACGTGGCCACCCTGGCTTGTGTCAGTAAAAATAACAAGAACGTCAAGAGGAGGAAGTCGTCCAGAGCCTCCAAGAGGATGTCTCACAGTGGAGGAGACATGTCACCCGTTGTGTCCACACATTACCAGCAGACCAAAGCTAAGAGCTGTGCTGTCATGTAGACACAGTCAGCGCTGATCTGTCCTGCAGCAAGTGTGCTTTGGACACCGGCAGAAATGTGACTGTGCCTTCCAACCGCCGTCACCACCGCGACGACACAGATCTGCTGAATGAAAAACAGTCTTTGACAGAATGTCCCGGGATCTGATACTGTGAAGACATTCTCTGATGTGAACTTTCCGTCGTTTCCATTCGAGCAACTCGGCAGTTGATTGTCCCGACAGCAGGAAGTCTGGATGTGACCCACTGTGTTCTCACATGAGCTGGAACCTGTGCAGCAGACATGTGCATTCTCACGGCCAGCTCTTGACAATCTCAGAAACCTGCAGATATCTGCAGATGCGTGAGAGCTGCAGCCGCAGCAACATTAGTAAGGACACCTGCCGAACATCTATATAGAACAGTTTCTGCAGCATCTCTCCCAACTATTTAATTTGCATTTTAACCTAATAGTCTCACCTGTGTGTGTGTGTGTGTATGTATGTAGCAGCAGCAGCTATATTTTCAATCACAGTGGCAAAGGAGGCAAGATAAGTGTAGACGGAAAAATCCATGATTTATGTCTATCTGTTAATATTAGCAGGAAATAAAGCATCCCGTAGCAAAGTATATTATCAAAAGCTACTACTACTTCTGGATTTAGCAAGAAAAGGAAGACACAGAGATGGACATTCTGGCCAATATACTATTATACACCAGGGGGACAGTGAACACTAAGGATGACTGTGACTCCATTTTGTTGTGGCATATTCACCTGCACCACCTTTTCGAGGACACTGCATTCCTGCAGTGGACATTGTCTCATGACTAGACAGCGGGGATTGTGCTGTGTCCTGTGTGATTCTGAAATCATAACATACACGTAACTGGAATGTGCTGTGTTTATGTTTTTTGTATTTTTGTAATACTATATATGTTTGAGAGCCATGTGTTCCTGTGTTGACCTATCCCACAAGGATATATATATATATATGTACGGTGCATAAGTCTTAGGCCACCACCAGCTTTGTTGTTTTTATGTCACTTTTGTGATCATTGGCGTTCAGATTGAAAAGATGTGACTAAAAGTCAGTCTTATACTATATGATCAACCTGTCAGTGAGTTCAACATGTGTATGTAATGCTCCAACATGTCTGGAGTAAACCAGGTATAATAGACCTTTTTCACAGCAGCTATTTGTTGGCATGAAATAGTAGGAGAAACACAGGTTTGACCAATAACATTAGGGTTCCATTCCAGGTTTTAAAGAGCCATGGTTGTGTTATTGTTCAAGTGTAAATGTAGGTCACGCTGAATATTTGATATTATAGAAGCATTTTTGTTGTTTGATTTTTCTGAAATACATGTTATTTTTTTTAACCACAACTGAGAAATAATTGTACAGTATGGTCATTATAGCATTACTAAAACAAGAAATCTAATGGTGGCCTAAGACTTATGTATATGTGTGTGTATATATACATATATATATATAAATAGGGGGACAGAGCATTTCCTCAATATATGTCACAATTTGATGTTCACTTATGCAGTAGACTTTGAGTTGGCCTCTAGAGATGTCTTACACTGTCTTCCATGGAGGAACAGGGATGAACACTCTGCACAACATATTTCACAAAACACATGGATTAAGAATCTATCTGACCGGGTGCTCACACAACCAGAGAAGGACGTCCTGAGCAAAGGACTGAATTTTGCAGTGACACCCAAAGAAGTGCCGGTTGTGGACCTCATCACAGCAACCGAATCAGCCATTTGGAAGAACAAACTACCTAACACAGAAGCAGAACAGCTCAGACTAAAAATTTCAGCAGCCCTTGCAAGTGCTAAAGCACCACCTTCCAACCTCACCCCTCAAGAAAGGAAGGCCCTGACGTCTCTGCAGAAGGACCAGGACACCACCATTCTGCCAGCGGACAAAGGGAGGTGCACAGTAGTTCTCAACACAACGGATTACCACACCAAGATGGTCAGTCTCCTGAGTGACTCCGTCACCTACGAGCCCTTAAAACGGGACCCCACCAGCAGATACAAGAAGAGGGTCATTGACTATCTATCACAACTGGAGAGAGACAAGGTCATCAATGTACCGTTTTACCGCCGACTGTACCCTGGGGAATCAATTCCATGCATCTATGGACTCCCCAAGATCCACAAGGAAGGAGCCCCACTCAGACCCATTGTGAGCAGCATCAACTCTGTCACATATAACATAGCAAAACACCTCGCTACCATCCTGGCACCTCTGGTAGGTAATACTGGTCACCACATCAGGAACTCACAGGATTTTGCTGAAAAGATCAAGGATTTGAGACTCGAGGCAGATGAAACCCTGGTTTCCTATGATGTCACCTCCCTCTTCACTTGCATTCCCACCACAGAAGCTGTGGAAACTGTAAGGAGGAGACTGGTGCAAGACCACACGTTACATGAGCGGACCAACCTGTCTCCGGAACAGTTATGTTCACTGCTGGACCTCTGCCTTAACACCACCTACTTCCAATATAGGGAATGTTACTATAGGCAGAAACATGGTTGTGCCATGGGCTCACCTGTGTCTCCCATAGTGGCCAACTTATACATGGAAGAAGTAGAGAGGAACGCTCTGGACACTTTCCAAGGATCCCCTCCAAGCCATTGGTTCAGGTATGTAGATGACACATGGGTGAAAATCAAGACAAAACAACCTCTCCACAAACGCATGGCCCAACACAGAAGACAGACCCACTCAGGACAGGACTCAGCAGTCTATCTACATTTACACCAGACAGGACATTCGTTCCAGGACAGTAATGTTCAGATTTTGGCCAGGGAGGACAGATGGTTTGAAAGAGGAGTGAAAGAAGCCATCTTTGCCAAACTGGAGAAACCAACTTTGACACTTTGGACTGTCTTCCACAGTCCCAAAGAAATCTTGATGAAGGTCCTTATTGTCCTATTGACATTGTGCAGGTCCGAGCATTCCAGTCTGCGTGTGTGGCATCGAGTCATAGGCTTTCTTATAGTCAATCCATGCAGTGCACATGTTGGTGTGGCTGGTCTTAGAGTCCTTCGTGGCTGGTCCTGTCGATCAGTAGTTGGTGCTTGGCTCTCCTGATTTTCCTGCCCATTCGTTTCTGGGCTCTGCTCGTGTATTGAACCGTTTGCCTATTCATCTTAACCACAACGAAGCCTGACCGGAGCTTCCGTGTTGTGCTGAGGCAGGTTATAGGTCGGTAGTTAGTTGGATGGTGCTGCTTCCTTCTGGGGCTCCTTCATGATGAGGACCGTCCTGCCTTTTGTCCAACCATTCTGGGTGAGTCCCACGCAGCACAGTCAGGTCCATCTGTGCAGCCAGGCGTTCATGGAGAGAGGTTAGCTTCTTCAGCCAGTAGGTGTGGATCATGTCAGGTTTGCCTTTACCAGGATTTTGATAACGGTACGATCTTGTGTTGAGAGGCCTTTCCTTTACGTTGGGACATAAAAGACCACCAAATCTTTACCTAAAATAAAAGAAGTTTGCTGGATGGATCAGAACTCCATTAAACTCCTCCAAAAATCTTTCAAATCATATAAATATGATATACTGCATCTAACCACTCATGTATTGTTGGATATTCAGGAAATAAAAGTGTTTATTGACAAGCAGATGTGAAAATATCAAACATATTCATCAGAGGGCTTTGTCTGACATTGGACATTTCTCAAAAAGTCGTTAAGAGAACAGCAAATGCTGAAGTGTGCTTTGTTACGCTGCTTTTTTAATGCATTCAAATGTTGTCCATGAAGGACAAGAGGACAGCTGGTGTAACAGAAGAGGACACAAGGGGAGAGGACAAGATGGAGGCAGATCTGCTGTGGCGACCCCTAAACAGAGACAACAATTGTCCAGAATGTTTATTTTATCTTTACTGTTTATGTATTTCATATACAAAGAGAACAACAATCAAAATGGCATTAACAAAAAAGAAACTGGATTTTTTTTTTTCACTGCAAGACATTTTTTTTTTGACTTGTTCAGTGATGCAGTCATTCTCCTGATATTTAACCAAAGTCCATTCACCTCAACACTGATCTTCTTGAGTTCTTATTTCATGAGTCAGTTGCTTCATACCCTGTGTTTCATTCACACATTTCAGTCACTCACTTCCTTGTGTTGGTGTCCCATCTTCTCATGATGGCTTTTTTTTTTACACTCTGCAAATAAGATTTTTAGTAAATATCTGTCATATCCTGTCATATTACTATTGTAGTGTCACAAAGGACCTTGGTCTAACGTAGCCCTGAATATTTACAGTATGTAAACATCGCCCAAAAACTGCAGAAATTCACGACAAAACCAAAATCCATGTGAGTGGTCAAGTAGTCTGCACTATGGACAGACATTTGTTCTTCATTTTAGGTATAATAAAGAATAGAAAAATTCTCTCCCACCAGTGCTTTCTCCAAATGGATGAAGACGTTGTAGACTGTCTTTACTGTAGGTGACGGCCTAAGCCTTCATGGGGCCCTAAGCAGAATTTGAATAGCCAACCTTATTGATACAAATGTAAAATATAATATGATATATAAATTGTATTAATTATAGTTGTGTTATTTTAATGTAGACGGCAGTAAAATGCATTTTCATAATCAAAGTGAAGCAAATATATTACTCAACATGGATAAAACAAGGTCAGTTTAATGACTTTGGTTTTTAAAATTTAGCTGGATTTCTTAAATATGTTAAAGTGTTTTTTGTTCCTGCATCCACAATTAGCAGCCACTTAGTTATGCCTTTGGCCAGCTGTGATCTTCACAAATGTTCACACCTAATATTTTTGGGGTTTTTTTTTTTCCATTTTATTGTTACACAAATTGTATTTCCTCTTATTTCCATTAGGTGTCAATGTTGTGTAGATATTTTCTGCATTTATACTGTGCTTTATTTCCCAGGGAGTTATTATAAAACTGTTCAATCCCAGAATATACTGTATATTTATGCCACTGATTATCTTACTGAAACCCATAAGAAATGCAAAAATTAAGATACAGAATTTTTAAACTGGGTCTCTGTTCGTCAGGAAAAGGAAAGATGGCAGTTAAGTTTAGTGTTTAATTTTGCTGAGCAACACCACCCCCTGCAGCTGCAAATGGTACTTGTAATTGTGCTCATAAGTTTACATACCATGACAGAATTTATGATTTTTTTTTTTGGCCATTTTTTCAAAGAATATCAATGATCATACAAAAACTTTTCTTTAACTCACGGTTAGTGGTTGGGTTAAGCATATAAATATCAAACAACAAATGACCCCGATCAAAAGTTAACATACCATAGTCGTTAATAATGTGACAGCTTGAAGACTTTTCTGGTAGTTGTGGATGAGGCTCTTTATTTTCTCAGATGGTAAAGCTGCCCATTCTTCTTGGCAAAAAGCCTCCAGTTCCTGTAGATTTTGGGGCTGTCTTGCATGAACTGCACATTTGACATCTGCCCAAATTGGCTCAATGATATTGAGCTCAGCAGAATGAGACTCCAGAACCTTCACACGCCCTGCGCCTTGGATCATTGTCATGTTGGAACATTCAAGCCATCTGAAGTTATTTGTGTTTTTCTTTGCATCCCGAACATGTTTCCTGACAGTCGTGGCTGAAAGTCTTGTTGGTCTACCTGACCATGGCTTTCAACAGAATCCTGATCAAGGCATGAAACAAAAGTGGTTTAATATTTCATCCACTAACATGTGCGTCACATTCTCAAATGCAATACTGCAATACTCCCAAAACCTGACAAACTTGTGTTTGAAATGTGGAGAGCCATTGCTTACGCTCAAATGAAGTCATGTACACATTAAGAGTCCTGGCCATTTGAATCCACATAAATATGCCAGCAGGTTTTCTCAAGCATAAAGTGCATAAGTAAAATCCAATTTTTTTTATTTATTTATTTTAAAATGGGTTGCTTTTTTTTAAATTATTAATTTCCCCCAAACAATGGGGGACTCACATAGGTCTACATAGTTCTGTTTTAATTTGAAAGTAGGTCTACATGTACAATTGTTTTTCCCTTAAACAGGTAAAAATTATTTTTGTAGTTCTTCAATTTCATAAATGCAATAAACTATATTTCTTTTTTTTAATAGGATATCTACATATAAAACTTAATGCATGATGTTATCTTCATTTTATGGTTCAAATTGATTTTGGGGCTCAGATTGGGTGAATAGCCAAAAATGGCTCTGAAATACTAAAGGTTGCAGGCGCCTGTATTAGGCTAATGAGTCTCAGCTGTCATGAAAAATGAGTCTAGGCTGAAATAATCAAGGACAACTCAACCCTTAAGATTGTATAGTCCCTCTAATATGAACTGAAAACATGGTAAATCTGTTTATATAACCCGAGTAGGTGATGCCGCAGAGCAGAGGTGTCAAACAAATTAAAACTGTGGCCAAGTCGAGGGTCAGACGAGGTCAAATAATATACAATTCTGAAAAAGCAAGCTTATAGATTAAACAAAGAAACAAATCGGAGATCATTCTAAAAATGTGACTCAGGCAGAAGCATGAAGAGTAAGTTTGCAAAGAAGCGAGAGCGAGCGTCAGTGGAAGATGTGAACAGTAACGTCGAGGAGCCAAACAGGAAGTGAGTTTGTATTTTGGCGACTCAGTGGATGTTATACATCCTGTTTTCTTTTTTTGTTTTTAAAGATCAAAAATGAGTTTTCACCCCCTTTTACGCATCTGTCATTCATCCACTCATAACAGCAGGAGGAATAACGTGAAGAAACCAGCCCTGAATAAATAAATGCTTAACCTGAACCTCGGGTTACTGTAAAATATTCGGCTAGAAACCTGAAATAATAACAATAATAATAATAATTATTATTTTTTATTATTAGTTTTTTCTTATAAACAGTCTGAGTCAAAGTGTTTCATATCTTTTGATAATTACAATTATTACCATTAAATGATCGTGACAAAATACTTTTTTTTCTCTAGAGTGAAAGTCATTGAAACTAATTAGTTGCATTTACTTATGCAATATGCAACACTGCGCATCATCAAGATATCAGAAAACAAGTATTACAGGTGCTGTTTTAATATGTACAACAGTGACCTTTAATGTTTAAAATGGTTACCAGTTGAAAACATGGAATTGGTGCGGTTGCCAGGTCACACCGGACAGTGTTACATACAAAGTCAATGCAGAGATGCGAGTGGACGCGTTCACCTCATTCCTGTTTTTGCATCATTTGCTGAACTTGAAAAATGTCAACACAAAAATTCAGTGTTGACATTATGCAATCCTTAAAGATGGAAACGTGTTCTCCACAAACAAAACACTTTTTTTTAAGCATGAGCTGACATCTTTGAGGAGCATCTTTGCATAAGCTATGTAAAGTTGCTTACCAATGTAAGTGCATGCAAATGCACGCACAGGTATGTACGTAAACTTAAATAAAAGCATGCAAGATGGTAACTTATTCACATTTATTTTCCTAATTTCCAAATAACCTTCTGTGGGCCGTTTAGGAACCCTGCACTTGTCAGGTTTACCTCATAGATGCAAGTGCACACAAAAAAAATAGCACAAAAATGATCTTGTGGTGTGAACAGCATAGCACGATGCAAATATTTTAGTTCAGGGTGACCGCAGGATAAGACTCTACTGGCCGTACAGTATGCTCAACTGCAAAACAGTGGCATTTAAGTACGGCGTATTGTCTCTGACATCTTAGGTCAAACATTAAAGGTGTTATATCTGAAAAGGAAATGCATGGAAGAAAGGTATTTAAGGCCATAATTGACCATGATGTGTCATCAGAGATTAAGGAAACATGTCCCACTGAAATACTGTCCTCACTGTTGACAGAAGTACAGCCAGTTTATTCACAATTTAACATTTTGGTAAAGGGATATAATTATAGCTCGTCGCAGCTCCATCTTTCAGTTTGTGCCTGGTAACCCTTGAGAGCCTCAGGTCTAGGGAGGAGGGGCCAACGCTCTCAAGTATTTAAAACTTTAACTGCAGTACTGATTTTAAACTCTAAAAAGCCACTGTTTCTCTGTATGAAGATAAAATCACTGTATTTTTTTGTCTGACTCTCAGTAGGACACTAATATCAGTTTGGGCCTGACAGGATTCTCTGACTGTTTCTAACTAAGAGTAGGGGAATGCTGAAGCTGTATGAGATCTGACTTCTATTTCATGAATGTCAGTTGTCTCCCTCAGTGTTGTCCTCAGAGAAGACAGCCATGAGAGCATTCCCTACAGAAACGTACTGAATGCTCTCAATCTCGCCACCATGGTTGCAGGGGTTCTGGAAGTGGATCTCCAGGTGGTCCTGCATCTCCTCCTCTTCCATGATGTCCTTGATGCCGTCCAGGAGGATGGTGCGCTTCGGAGAGCCGCAAAAGATCTGTGAAGAATCGCAAAACATCACCTGTAGCCCTGTTCACCATTAGCCAGCCATCATTATGTTGTTGTGTTTCCGCAATCAAGACTTCGAACCGGTTCGTGGAATGAAAAAGGAATCCAGAAACTTTACATTTTTTTAATGTTCCAGAACAGAATCGTTTATTTAGAATAATGGTATTTTTTTCATTCTCGATTTGTTCCTGCTCACAATGACTTCTAGACTTTGCTTAGAGTCTTTGCCGCTTGTGGCCTGTCAATCACAGGGCTCCTCCTATCGAGCTCCGGATGTCACGCGACTCCGTCCCTATGACCCGCCATGTTGGCACAGCCTAAGATGGGGCAAAAACAAACAGGACGGCGGCTGGATCCAACCTGTCAGAGTTCGCTGCATACGTTTAATCCACAGATATAGACTGATATATCGCAGAACTTGACAAACTGAATGTATCTGCTCTTTATAATACCCCGGCGTGCTTTTTTACGAGTTTGGAAACAGCTGGGGATGACGTTATTCCAGACCTGCAATATTCTGACATCTTTAACTTCCTTTTTAACTTTAATGTATTCCAGAGAGACTCTAAAAGGGCCTTGAGGGAAACAAATGGACGCAATCTGGCTTTGTGAGAAACATTCAATTCTGAAGTCTACTGGCTAAAGATAGGATTTTTGTCACTGGAAAGGTAAGTGTTGCATGAGCATTAGCAAAAGGCAGTGGAATATAAATAACTGCTGTGTTATGTTCCCGGGCAGACTTGTATATCAGCTAGACTGACCTTGTGGGCTCCCATCGCCCCGTCTTTCTCTGCTCACTGTGAGCACACTTCATAGCAGCGATTTACCTCCGTCTCTCTGGATATGTGGGGATTGGGAAAAATGCCCTCGCTTTTAGCCTGTCTCTGACTGTTTTGGCATCACGGACACAATAGCTATCTACAAACTTCACTTTGTAATGGAAACAGCCTGCAAAGAGACAAGTTGTCTCTTTGACATCTTGTCTTATTTATGTGTTGTCCAGTTATACAGTACATCTATAGAGGTGAATGCATACTCTACGTGTCCCCTCAGTGGAATTTTAGCTACTCCAACACCTTTATTGACTGTCTACAACGTAAAAAACTATACAAACAAACAGTCTGAAAGACAGCCGAAGAGTAATTGCAATAAAACACAGTTTCAGAGATGGAGAGAGACTGTCTCGTGTCATCTGTCGTGCAGGAAATGAGTGCAGCTCTCATCTAACGAGAGGAGCTCAGGACGAGAGCTGTGAGTAATTTAATAACCTGTGAATGAAATACAACTGTGGAATGTTTCCTAGCAATCCTGTCTACTGTAGCTTCAGGTCTGTGTGGTTCATAGATGGTTTAGTCAGGAAATTATGTGACGAAATAAAGAAAAAGGGCAGGAGAGGAAAACAGACGACAGTCAACTGCCTCTGTGCTGCATCTTACCTGAAACTTACACAGCTGATGCTCGTAAACGGGTTTCACATGTACATTCACTGCCGTGTCCAGATTCACCTGGTAGCTCCCTCTCAGGGCCAGGCGCTCAGCGACTACACACACACACACACACAGTGAATCAATGTGCTGCACACCGCTGTACTGTAGATTATGGTTTTAGTGGGAAAAATCTCATCATTATGTGTTGATCAGTGCTTGATACCCAACATGTGGGTATCAAGAAGAGTAAAGCCACCTTTGGTTCATGATCAAATCATAAATAATTCAACTGAATTCAAAGAAACTTCATTTGTCCATGGGGGTTCAATGTGAAAAGATATTTGAGAACAATTAAGGGGGTAAAAATCCAAAATCCAATGTAAACAAGCAATTAGAAACAAATTGAATATTGGAACTGTGTGTTAACCTATAGGGTCAGAGGTCAATGGCATAGCCCAGGACACATTTGTTTTCAAAATATGAAAAGAATGTGATCACATGCTTTTCACACCAGCCAATTCTGCATGTGGCCTGTGAGGTCGGATCTCGGGACACACTGTGGACAGATTTGTGTTCATCCAGTTGACAAGATCAGTCAGGACGGATTTTTAAAGAAATATTGAAATATGCAACGTTCTTCCTCTTCTTTCGGCTTCTACCTTCAGGAGTCGCCACAGGGGGTCATCTGCCTCCATCTTGTCCGACGCCTTGTGCCCTCTCCTGTTACATCAACTGTCCTCATGTCCTCCTTCACAGCATACATGAACCTTCTCTGTGGTCTTCCACAAATCCTTTGTCCAGTATAATCACTACCCCTCCTTTGAATGTGACCAAACCTTCTCAATCTCTTTATCTCCAAACCATTCAACCTGAGCTGTACCTGGAATATGCTCATTTCTAATCCTGTCCATCCTGGTCACTGCCAACAAAAATCTTAGCATCTTCAGTTCTGCCACGTCCAGCTCCACCTCCTGTCTTTTAGACAGTGCCACTGTCAGAGCAGCAGGCATCACAGCACTTCTCACAACTGTCTTGTACATCTTCCCTTTTAATATTTACTGCTATCCTTGTCAGGGTCCGGCTTCCTGCCTCTTATTTTGGTAAATCTTTGTTTTCCTGTGCAACCCTTGTTTTTTTGCTTTGCCTTTTCAGGAGACTTGACCGGGCAGCTGGACGGAGTCTCTCCTCACACACCTGCCACTCATTCTCTGATTTGCCTGTTGCTTTTCCTGCAGCAGGTGTCACACATTCAATGTGGTACTCACCCATTTCTTTTTTTGTTCCAGTTTTTCTGGGAGACCTTCGCCCAGCCAGCCAGTCAGTCTCCTCGCTTCAGTTTATCCGTTTTTTGGTTAAGTATTCTTGGTTTTTGATTTTTGTAAATACTGTGAATCACCATTGCTCTACTTTTAAACGGCCTGGTGTCCGCTCCTTCCTTGGGTCCCTACTTATCCTGAGTAATATCATTACAGTCCTTCTGTCACACTCATCTTCACCCACTCCACTCTTCCTGCACTCTCTTCTTCACCTCTTGTGTGCACTGTCTATTGAAACATCTAAAAACAACGAGACCAATGTGATATATTATGTTGAGTGCCGTACTTACATTAGCCTTTGAATCTATAGAAGTCAATATTTTTATTCAGGGTAGGAAAACGTTTCATTTTGGTCACCATTTAATGATGTCATCCTCTTTACCATCTCCGCTATAACTTTCAGGTCATACCTCCTATGGATCATAAGATTAAGGGAGGGAATATTCAATACTGCTAATGAGTCAGTGAGTGGTAAGGTTTTTTGGCATTTTTATGCATTTGTCACTAATGGATCATGACTACTCATACCATTTTGCCAATCAAAGCTTTTCCTGTAAAGAGCAAATGGCACAAGAAACAACAAGAAAACAATTCCCAGTATCATCATCATCAGTATTGTTTTGATTGCGAGACCCCCCCAGTGAAAATGCATACTTACCGTATGTACTGTAAGTATTTAATTTTAGGTCTAAATGGGATCTCTGACTAATAAATGTATTTTTGAACAGTGTTAATGTGCTAAATCTTTATTCAGTACCAAATAAAATGACTGCAATGCACATGTGCTTTATTATCGTCCTCTACTGGCATCAGTGGAAACGTAAGACCTGGGTAAACAGGCTAATTTCTTCCTTGTCTGCTTCCTTTTGTGGTAGCAATGCAAATTCTGGCATAATTTTGGGCCCAATGTTATGACACCTATTCTACCATTATTATATTATATTATATTATATTATATTATATTATATTATATTATATTATATTATATTATTCATGAGAGAGTGTTAAATATTTTCAACCATTCAGCAGCAGTGAATGAGTGGTAGAGCAAGTCAACTTCCATCTGGAAGGTCGAGCGTTCGTTTCTCACTAGTCTACATGCCAGTGTGTCCCTGGCCAAAACACTTAATCCCAATTTGCTCCAGATGCCAGCAGTGTGTGAACAGGTATGAAAAGTGTGAGGGAAAATGTGCCGCACGCAGATGCGATGTTTGAATGTATGAGGGAACGGGTGTGAATGGCAAAACTAGTGTAAAGCAGCTTTGAGTGGTCATCGAGACTAGAAATTGCTATAAAAAATACAAACCATTTCATTGATCATATTTCTTTACATCTTTGTTCTTAGTTACTTCTTTTTACTGGAGTAAAAACAAAATAGTAAAGGCAGTAAAGCTGTCATTCAACTCCATTGTGCAAATGTTGTCTTCTTTCTCCAACTCCTTTTGTTTCAAGCACATTCGTGATATCACCATACACACATAGGTGAAAAAAGTAACCAGACGGCAGAAAAAGCGCTAGGTTAAAATTTAATTTTCATGTGAAAGAGGCTTCAGTAAATGTGGCCTAATATGCTTTACCTCCAGGATGGAGAAACGTGATGTTTCCCGTGCTAGTCTTCTTATCATAGGTCACTTTCTCCACCTCTCCTCCTCCTCTGCTGGGTCTGGAGAAACTCATCACCAATCGGTCTTCCACTTTCTCCTGCGGCATGGAGTGTGGGATATTGGAAACCTGGAGCTTCCTTCTGTAGACATCAAGGTAGACCTTCATGGATGACAGGACACACTTACTACAGGGAAGTTAGCAGAACAAATATGTCATACTTTGCAGTATAATGAACAATGAACAAGCCCTCTCACTTGAAATGTGACTGTTTCACGCATGGGTCGTACTTTCCACTTTTGCATGTGCACAGGGTGACGCATTTGTCATCTGCCCATTTCCCCGCTTGTCCGCACAGACCCTACGTGTTAGTGATAAGTGGGTCAAGGATTTTTATGACCCACACTTGCCTGACCCTTTAAGAAAGCTGAACCCGACCTATCCGGCCTGCAAATGTACATGTTACTTACGACCCGCAGCCGACCAACTACCTGCAAATTTAGCAATCCATCATCTATGTGTTTAGATTTTAGACAGGAGGTATCATTCTGATGGCTGGGTGTCCTGGCTACTGAGCCACAGATGTAGAACAAGGTTAAATAAATTGACAAATTAAACTGAAGAAAAAAGACCAGTTAAAACTATGTCTTTTTAATTTTGCAACCTTCATCAATAACATGGCCACTCTTATTTTAAATAGTAAGCACAGTCAATGTTCAGTATATAGAGGTGTGAGCCATCAACTCAACTCACCACTGGTGGACTCCAATCCATGAAAGCAAAGTTTTACAAAGTTAAAGCTTCAGGTAACTATAAATACCTGTGTATTAGACCTAGTAACCCTGGACTCTGGTTAAATTAGTTATATTTAACTTCTTCAATAGCTAAAAGGATACAATGTCTAGCATTGTTGCCTAACAGCAAGAAGGTCAACAGTTTTCTGTGTGGAGTTAATATTTTCTCCCTGTGTGAACGTGGATTTTCCCCCACAGTCCAAAAACATGCAGAGGTTCATTGGCAAAGCGAGAGAGAATGGATGAATAATTACTTTTTTTTTTTAACTCCATGCTATTTAAAATTAACCAATATTCAATTTATCGTTGCCTTCTGTGAGCAACTGATGATTAAAGATTCCATTTGATGAAGAAATCATTTCTTGAGCAAACTCTGTTTGAAGGAAACCTGACAGCACTGAGTGTGATGTTATCAATTAAGTGCATTAAAAAAAAAAGTATGTAAGTGCAGTTTTTTTATCCTCTTTCACTAACTCCTACCTTCCTAACAGTTTCTCCTTAACATCTTTCCTTTCCTGTCCATTAGGTGTCAATGACTACTACTAAGAGTTTTCTGGCTTATCAACTTCACCTTTAATGATCAGGCCCCATCATACCTTAAAGATCTAGTTTCACCTTATTGTACCAACAGATCACTTCAGCCCCAAAACACAGGCTTACTTCCCAGAGTCCAGAAAAGCAGAATGGGAGGCAGAGCCTTCAGTTACCAGGCTCCTCTCCTGTGGAACCAGCTCAGGAGGCGGACACTCTCTCTGTATTTAAAGTTAATCTTAAAACTGTCTTTTTGATAAAGCTTATAGTTAAAGCTAGCTCAGGGAAACCTGAACCATCTATTAGTTATGCTGCTATAGACCGGGACTTTTGGGGGATTTCCTGTGGTGCACTCACACTCACTCCCTCACACTCAGGTATGACTTTATTGCATGTAATTAACCTTGTTCTCTCTCTGTCTCCAAGTCTGTGTCCTTCCTTCCTGTCCTCTCTCGCTCTCTCTGTCTTCATCTTGCAGGCTGCAGGATCCAGTTTCAGTTTTCGGTTGCAGTTTTCAGTTTCAACTCTTATTATTATCATTAAAAGTAGTATTACTGTTATTATTATGCTATAATTACAAGTTGATGTCAACAATCTCTGCTGCTGCTTGTATTAATGGCACCGTAGTTCTATAAACATGACATAACTGATTCTAAACTTGATACAGCTGTTGTATATCTGCTCCTGTTCTGTCTCTCTTCTGTCTCTCCCTCACCTCCCTCTTTTTCTTTCTCCTTCCCCTTTCTGTCCCCCTCTTCTCCTCTCTCCCCCACTTTCCTCTCACCCCGACCAGTCGAGGCAGATGACCGCAAATCTTTGAGTCTGGTTCTGTCAGAGATTTCTTCCTGTTAAAAGGGAGTTTTTTTTCTCTCCACTGATGCCTAGTGCTTGCACATTATGTAAACTGTTGGGTTTCTCTTCTCTCTGTAATATTGTGAAGGTTTTGGCCTTGAGATACTGTATGCTGCGATTTGGTGCTATACATCTTTGTGAGTACCTTTTTATGTGTTAAGACTTGGTTTTAGGGTTAGGATCAGGTTTAGGTGAAAGGTAGGATCAGGGTAAGGGCCTAGGGAATGCATTACATCAAGTGTTCTCATTAAGAATGCTGTTGTTACACACTTGAACTCCAAAAAGAAGGGACTTCCAGGCAGGCAAAACAAAACTTTTACTTTGGGTTCGTTTCTCTGCACGTATTCACAAGTACATACATGATGCTGCACTGTTTTTATTTTCATCTGACATGCAGGGTCTTCTCTAGTCATCCTCAGGACCCCTGTGTTGTCCACTGTGCCTGTATCTTCATTCATAGACACAATAGATTTACCTGATCAAAATCTAGTATGATCTAGATGTAATCTAATATGATCAGAATGTACCTCAAACTTCACGACAGGATCCATGATTATTGTTTTTGGCTTCACGTCCACCGTCATGTCGTCATAGGACACAGTGCACTTGGGAATCCTCACGATCTGGGAAGCCACTGTAAGGACAAAGAACATGGCAGAAACAGTGTATACATTACATTCATTTGGTCTTCAGATAGGCTACATGGGCAGGCGGCAGCACACTGTATAACCACACTGCAACATTGTGAGGAGGGGTTTCAGGGGTTTCAGTATTCATATTTTATTACACCAGATATTCAGTTTATATATAGGGAGACAAAGAAAAAATGTCAGAGTAAATTACAGCTGCAACAATAAATCGATTGTTAATTGATTACTAAATTAATCACCCACTGTTCTCCTTAATAAATTTGTGTGTGTGTGTGTGTGTGTTTCTTTTTAAACAAACAAACCCCGTTCTTTGATTTCAACCTGTTAAATGGGAATACGTTCTGCTTTCTTTAAAAGTACACAGAATATCTTTGGTTTGTTGGCAAAACAAAACATTTAATCATTGAAACATCAAACTCTGAACACAACAGCAACTGGATTTGTAGACTTCTTCTGAAGGCATTTCATTTCTTCAGACAAGAAGAGGAAGAATCTTTACAATGTTTTAGGCCCTGACTTGAGGGTGCATTGATAGATTGGGAGCATGTGATCAAATCGCTGAGGACAGATATTGATACCAGATCTGAACAGCATCTTAGTCTCTTTCATATAGTGCAGCAGATTAAGTTAAACACATATACCTTTCTCCTCCTCAAACGTGATGAGTGCTTGTCCTCCCTTCAGGAGAACTGAGGGCGTCTGGCTGACGACAAACACTCCTCTGACTGACTGACTGTCATCGTCATCTTCCTCTTTGACCTGAGCGGCGAACTTTACTTCTGTGTCGGGAATCTGGGCAGAGATCTGGACACAATATTAGCACATTGATGTTACTATTATTACAACCGTTCAACAAGATTTCACAGTACCGATGTATCACGACACCCAATTGTGTTGTATCGTTCACTTATGATGTCATGTTCTATCGGGCCAAAACATCAGATCTTCACCAGGCACTCTGAACTATCCAGTTGTGTAGGAAAAAGACAAATTTAGTAAATGTATTGTTTAGAAAAGTTAACAAAAATTTGTTGCTAGTGTCCTAAAACAGTAAGAGACACATTAGTGTCCTAAAACAGTAAGAGACACATTTGTGTGCTACAATAGTCTTTTGGTGATAATGTGGACGTTGTCTTTAATCTCCAACTTGTTACATAAACTCTTTTAAGACACAAATGTGTGTGAGATGTGGAGAACAAAATGTCAAACTGTATTCTCCCTTTTCATACTGTTACAGTAAGACTTATTGTCCATTGTTTAAATTTTCTGAATTATTGCCTCTTTTTTGTACCTAACTGCTAACAGTATTTTACAGACATTTAATCTATGAACCTGGCTATCCATTACAACAGCCGTGTTTTAGTTTTATTTTTCAAGCCAAACATAAACAGGTTATTGTCACTTCTCGCAACAGAATCTCTCTGAGTTCAGTTAATTTTTTTCAAAATAAAGGCTCTAAATTCTGGATTAAATTTCCATTTTTTTTTAAAGATTAGCAAATCATTTAAATCATTATTTTAAAAAAATCAAATTTTTAAAATCATCTAATGCTGGGGGGCCACCAGTTGTTGACCACCGTTGCCGTATGTTGTTGCACTGGAAAAAGGTTGTTGTTTAAAAATATCATCATTTAGACGATGTGTGATGTTGAGGTCCAAAGGGGATAATTATAATTTATTTTCTCGTTATATAAAAAAAAAAGGCCGTCCAGATTGTCACATGAATTGTCTCCTCCGAATGCAGCCGGCGTTTGCCTGTCTGCCCATATCCCAGAGGTATTTGTGAGCCAGCATTTCTCTTGTAAACCTTTAATACAACATGGAAACAGGCTTGGTGGAGCCTGGATAATTGTGTGCTAAACAAGCAAGGGGATGTAGCTCAGTGGTAGAGCGCATGCTTTGCATGTATGAGGTCCTGGGTTCAATCCCCAGCATCTCCATTAATTATATTCAATTTCCTTGAGGGAGTCAAACACAAGTACAAAAAGTAATAAATAAATCAATAAACTCTAAAATAATGCAAAAGGACACATAATTAGGGGTTAAACTAGAACTGTGATTCAGGAGGGCAGCATTTAAACTCTCAGTGTACGGCCTGCCTGAATTTATCAAGAGAAGTCGCCCCTGCATCGAGACACAGCTGATGCTCCGTGATGTGTATTTTCGTTAATAAAGTTCTGAGCAAGACAGTTAACTGCTCCATTTTTCCATTCCGTGTGGTTTAGTAAAGAAGGGAATGAATCAACAGTGCTGAGGACTTTCACCTTGAATTTCTGCTTCAGTTCGCCGGACTCGACCTTCTTGGCCTCCAGCTCGGCCTGACATCTCCTCAGTTTGTCCAGCAAATCCTGTTTGTGTCTCAAAAGATTTGAGATATCATCCTTAAGGAAAGAATCAAATGAGGGGGAAAAAAAAGGAGACATGAGTTCCTTGTGGCTGCTGCATCCATGGTCCACATATGGTGGAGATGGTAGTAACCTTACCTGTAATATGCTCATGCTCTGAGTGAATTCTTTCTTACACTCGTCTTGTTTTTTGACCAAAGCATGCATCTCCTGCTTGGCCTGCCCCTTAATCTCATCTTCTTCCAGTTTCTCCACAATGAGTCTGGATTTCACATCATCAGCTTTCTCTACTTTGATCTTAAGAACAAAACAAAAACTTTATATATTATTTTCTGGTTGTTTTCTGCTGTTTTTATTATTCTCTTCCCTCTAAATAAATGTAACGGTTTAATAATAACAAATGATGCACAAATGTTGTACGTCACAATTTCCACTTATTCTGTGAAAGCATAACATGCACCATTTTGGTTTTAATATCAGCAGCATGTTTCACTTTTTGAAAGTCATACAATAATGCATTTGTTTTTGTACACTGTACACGTTTATCTTTTAAATTTTACATTTGTCAAATGACAAATGTAAAAATTTTTTTTGTTTTGTTTTTTTACTTGCTTTTTTGTCCCCATAAGGAAAACACATCCCCATAATGTGACTGGGTTAACAGATGTAGGTCCCCATAACATGAGTAATACCTGAAACACACAGAGATACTGTACAGACTGTGAGAAATTATTTTGATTTAAGTCATATACTCTCTTCACACACACACAGTGCATATGCTGTTATATGCTTTGGAGCTTTTGTTGCAGATTAATCTTTACAGGTTTTACTTTAGAATCAAGAAATCACAAATAGACCACATTGTTTTCATAAATACAGCTTAAAAATATGCTTGCATTTCATATTTTTTTTATTTGGTAATAATGTCTATCTCAGATTGCATTTATCTTTCTAAAATTTAAGATAAATTATGAGATAAATTCAGATTATTCTATCACAGAACTCTATTACTTTACCTCATAGCAATGCATTTTACTCTTTTTATCTCATAATGTTTAGTTTTCATATCATATTTTTGACTTTTAAATCTCTTAACTTTGCATGTACATTACTTTTTGTTTCATATTTACAGCTATATCACATAATTAACCTTATCTCTCATATATATTTTTTTTTAATGTGGTCATTTTGATTTATTTAATGGAACTTGATGATCATCAGTAATGAACATCAAGGGTCCAGAATGTTGACAGGCCTACATGGAACCTGGCCCTTTACCCTCCTACATGGAACTTGTCCTCTTATCCTCCTGAATGGAACCTGGCCACTAGCCTTACTACCTAGAACATGGCCTCTTAAAATACTAAATGGAACCTGGCTTCTTACCCTCCTAAATAGAACCCAGCCTCTTACCTTACGAAATGGAACCTGTCCTCTTACTGACCTACATGGAATCTGGTCTCTACTTACTTTCCATTTCTCCAGCTCTTGCTTGGCAGCCTGGAATTGAGTGTCCTCCTCCAGAGCAGTGTTCGTCTGACAAAAACAAAAAGTCCTCTTACTAAACAGTCAAGATTACGCCTCAGACACTGTACTTAATTCAACATTGTCACTTACATTCATGTCAGCCATGGCCTGTCAGTGGAAAACAAAAAATCAGGTAACACAGCCGTGAAATTAAGCCAGTTAAACACAGCAGTAACATAGGATACTTGTACCTTTCACTTCTTTTTCTTCTTGTAGCTCAGTTTAGTGAGAATTTAAAGGAAACAGAGCAGCAGCTGAGACGTTTCTCTCTCCAAGCCCTGAATCAAAAGTGAAACTTAGGGCAGAAACAGAGATCTTTATAATACAAAGGCACAGTTACCCGCACTCACTTCCTGGTTGGTTTCATCACGTCACATCATCATTTTAAGAACAATAATCATTATTCTTTCATTTTAGGGCCTGGACACACTCACCAACAGCATATTTATTGAGGGCCTTTGCACATTACAGTACTGTGTGAAACCAACAAGTACACATTCCACAATGAATCTTCACAAGAATAAATTAAAGCATTTACTCTTGGAAACATGCAATATTTACCGGGAGAACAACAAAAAAAGTGTATATAAAAACATTTCCCTAACCTGACATAGACCCTCTGCTCACGCGGTAGAAAATGAGTGAGTGAGTGAGGTATTCTTTTGCTGCCATACCACAAGTGGCCACTGGAAATGTTTAGCGTGGCCGAGTGGCGCTGTTGAGCTCCTGTCCGTCTACTTGATAATTCATCCATGGTTGTAGCTCTACGCTTCATGAGCTGATGTCAGTGTAGCTGCTACCACCAGCGTTACCAAAGCAGCAGCAGCAGCAGCAGCAGCAGCAGCAAACACAGTTCGTAATCATGATTTGGTTTGAGGGCTCGATCCCTGATGCCATTAACACGGCTAAACAGCGCACTTTGGTTTTTGTCGTCGTCATTACAGGTAACGTATGTGTGTCGATAAACCTACCGTTAGCCTCTACGTGTAAGAAGTAATGGGCTCGCGGCTAAGTTGTGCCCCCACTTAGCTATTAGCCAGTTAGCATAGCCATTCAGCTGTCAGAGGCAAGACGTATCGGTGCACCCAAAGCAAGAAGTGTACAAACTTGACAAACGGATGAAACCTTGTGTTAGCGGCCTGTGTAACAAAGTCTGTCTTTTATACTCCAATCACATTAATTTAACTGCGACGAGTACTTGCTAATGTAAGAGCTTGCCACAGTTAGTCAGCTTATGACTGTGGATCATCACCCGAGTTACCGGACTCAGTAACTTCACACTTTAATATGACATGTTTGTCAGATAAGCCTAACTGCTTCTGTTTGTGGTGGGTCACTGTTGCGTCAGAGTCCGCAGCAGCAGTAGTGTATGTTAGCTAGCAGCAGTTTTGTTAGCTCTGTCACCATTACTGGAACGGCTGCTTGGGTAAACAGTGAGCTGTCACAACCGTGTCACCGTCTGTTTCCGCAGGAGAAGATGAACATTCGTCACAGCTGATGTCCAGCTGGGAAGATGAGTCTGTGTCAGAGGCGGCACTCAACTGCTGTGTGGCCATCAAACTCGACACCAAGAGGTATTTTGGATGAGAACAGTTTACTCTGATCAGCTTCAGCTGCAGGCCGCATCACTTCAAGTCACTGATGCTAGAAAGTCATTTCTAGTGCTCACCCAAGTTGAACTGGTTTTTGGTTGGGTTTTAACAACACTCCATTGACAGTACTGGAACTTAAATTGTGTCTGAACTTGTTTTATTTTAAATTCAGTTTTTTCAATTCAATTTTATTTGTATAGTGCCAAATCACGGCATACATTATCTCAAGGCGCTGTACACGATAAAGCCAAAACCTTTACAATATTACAGAGAGAAAAGAAACCCAACAGTTCACACAATGAGCAAGCACTAGTTATCAGTGGAGAGAAAAAACTCCCTTTTAACAGGAAGAAATCACTGACAGAACCAGACTCAAAGATGTGCGGTCATCTGCCTCGACCGGTTGGGGTGAGAGGAAAATGGGAGACAGAGGAGAGGTGGGGGACAGAAAGAGGGAGAGAAAGAAAAAGTGGGAGGTGAGGGAGAGACAGAAGAGAGACCAGGAGCAAATATACAACAGTTGTATCAAGTTTAGAATCAGTTATGTCATGTTTATAAAACTACGGTGTCATTTATACAAGCAGCAGCAGAGATTATTGATAAGAAATTATATTGATGAACTTTTAATCAAAGCATAATAGTAATGACAACAATGCTAGTGTTAGTGATAATAATAATAGTAATAATAATAATAATAACAATAATAACAATGATATCATCAAAACCTGATCTGGATCCGGCAGCCTGCTAAATGAGGACGGGGGGAGAGAGAGAGAATGGAAGGAAGCAGACACAGACTTGGGAGAGGAAAAAAAATAAGGTTAATGACACATAATTAAGTCACATTTGTACCCTGAGTGAGAGAGAGTGAGTGTGAAAGAGTGAGTGTGAGTGCACCACAGGAAATCCCCCAGCAGTCCAGGTCTATAGCAGCATAAATAAGAGATGGTTTAGGTTTCCCTGAGCCAGCTCTAACTATAAGCTTTATCAAAAAGGAAGGTTTTAAGTTTAACTTTAAATACAGAGAGAGTGTCCGCCTCCCGAACCGACATTGGCAGTTGGTTCCACAGGAGAGGATCCTGGTAACTAAAGGCTCTGCCTCCCATTCTACTTTTATGGACTCTGGGAACTACAAGTAAGCCTGTGTTTTGGGACCGAAGTGATTTGTTGGGATGATAAGGTGAAACTAGATATGATGGGGCCTGATCATTAAGTGCTTTGTACGTGACAAGGAGGATTTTAAATTGAATTCTAAACTGTACAGGGAGCCAGTGTAGAGATGCTAACACTGGAGTGATGTGGTCTCTCTTACCAGTTCCTGTCAGAAATCGTGCTGCAGCATTTTGAATTAACTGAAGAGTTTTAACCAATCTAATAGAACATCCAGATAGTACAGAGTTACAGTAATTTAATCGTGATGTAACAAAAGCATGAACTAGTTTTTCTGCATCCTTTAAGGATAAAATGTTTCTAATTTTCATAATGTTCCGCAGGTGGAAGAAGGCTGTTTTGGAAATTTGTTTAATATATGAGTCAAATGATATATCCTGGTCAAAAATAACTCCAAGGTTCCTTACAGTGGAACTGGACGCCATGGTGATGTCATCTAAAGTGACAATATGGTCAGAAAGTTTGTCTCTGAGGTGTTTAGGGCCGAGTATAATAACCTCAGTTTTGTCTGAGTTTAAAAGTAGGAAGTTACAGGTCATCTAGGACTTAATGTCTTGAAGACATTCCTGGAGTTGAACAATCTGATTTATTTCTTCCGGCCTCATTGATAAATAAAGTTGTGTATCATCTGCATAACAATGAAAGTGTATGTTGTGCTTTCCTAAAGTAAGCATATATAAGGAGTATAACAATTTTAAAGCTGCTATATGTAAGACATGTATTATATTAAATCATGAAATGGCCATGATATGTCCTCAGAGATTAAGGAAACAAACTGAAATACTGTCTTCACTCAAAACAGCATCCAGCCCGTATTTTCTCAATATATATATTATCATATGCAGGCTGCAAACGTAAGATCTTGGTTTGGTGTTTTGATCTGTTGCCCCACCTAGTAACACATCTCATAGCACTTCAGCACACTAAAAAACAAAAAGTCTCACTACCTCTCTGCAAAACAAGCAAAAAAGTTTGAAACGTTGCTAAAGGTTGAAGTATGGCTGAGTGTTTATCACTTTCACTTTGCAAATGCTGAAATCACCTGGGTTTAAGAGAAGTGAAGAGTGTTCAGGATCTCTATGTAGTGGCGCTGTTCGTTATATGCTAATTACTCAGAATTCATCTAGGGGTGACAGAAGTTCTGCACTGGAGCCTTAACTACTTCATATCCACCTTATTCCTGGAGGTGGAGAAGCAGGAGCAGCAGTAAACTAGATCTTTCAAGTGGCAAAATATGGAGGCTGTGGCAGTTATATGGCTGCAAGATGGCGCTGGTTCTGCAATGTATGACCATCCTGCAGTTTTAAAAATTACCGGATGTGGTGCGTTCAAACCAAATTGTTTTCGGAAAAGTTGGTCCTCAGCTAGTTCTTCCTCGTGAAATGTGACATCATCAGTGGCCGTGTCAGATTCTCAGTTGTAAACAGTGTTGCCAACTTTGTCGCTATATTTAGCGAGCATTCAGACTCTCTAGCGTCTCTTTTTCAAAAAAGGTGACTACCGACAGATCTAGCGTCTTTTTCTGATGTTATTGGAGACTTTTGGAGACTCCGACATGAAAGCATATAGTTATCATGCTCACAGCAATTCCTTGTTTGTCAGAAAACTTTTGTTTTTTTTTTTGTAGGGTTTTTTTTTTTTCTCCCCAAAAGATTTCATGCAGATAACTGAACGGATTCAAGCAAAAGACAGGAAGGAAGCCGATTTGTGAAATATCCGTTTATTCAGACAAAAAAAGCATCAATACAGAAATGTGTTGAGGGTCCTCAAACAAAATATCACTTGGAGAGTTTCCTCAGAAAACAACAAAATATTTGGCTCTCTTTTTCTGTAGACAAAACTCTGAATTCTATGAAGGGAAATGGAGGTTTTTGTACTAAAGTGTTTCCCATGGGAGTGTGTCAGGGAAGCTGTAGTGCCAGTAGGAGGAGGTTTGGAGGTGTGGGAAGAAGGAAGCTGTAGAGGTTTGAAGGTGGGTATAAGGACAAAGGATGGATATTTCATGTAGTGGAGTACTAGTGAGTGGCAGAGAGTTTTCTAAAAGGAGGTTTGAGAGTGAAGAGAACAGGAAGGTTATTGTGTATGTTTGTTAACATGAATATAAAATGTATCAAATAATGTTTTTTTGTAAAGGATACAATGAATCAGAATTTAAAAAAAAATGCTTTATTTTAGGTTTTGAATGATTTGTTTGAATACTTAACATGTAACTGTTACGTAGAGCATGGCTAGGATGGAAAGGAAGTCTGTGCCCAGATATTCTGCTCAGTCAAACGGTACACTGCTGTTCAAACACAAAGGATATCAGTCTTCCACCAGGATTTGTAATCTCTACAGAATACTGAGCACATGCTCTAAAATTTTTTTTGTAATGTGCTCAATCTGAGTAACGTATTCTGAATACTTGGATTACTTCCACATTGTATCGCAGGGGTCTGTTCATTGTTCAGTTTAAGCACTGCCATTACGTTAGACCTTCCTGAACCCATCTTCAATGATAATAATGTTGTGTTCAATCATTCATCTATTGTGTCCTGCTTTTTCCTCCACATAAGGGGAGTGAGTGAGTGAGTGAGTGAGTGAGTGAGTGAGTGAGTGAGTGAGTGAGTGAGTGAAATAGAGAAACAGCAAGATGAAATTATTTAATAAGATTTAAATCTCTGTTATGCACACGTGCACACACACACACACAAAAATCAAAGGATATAAATCCCCAGTGACAGAACAAACGAGAACTTGGACCATAAAGTTTTTTTATCTTGTGCACATAATGTCTGAACAAAAAATGTATTACATTACGAGACCCAAACGAGTGGTGTTGCGGTAAAGGCAATAAGCACTTATTTTTAGCTGCTGCTACTGCGACAGTCATATGTATGTGTGTGTGTGTGTGTGTGTGTGTGTGTGTGTGTGTGTGTGTGCGCGCGCATCGGAGTGCAACTGAACCAGGAGGAGAGACATTGCGCAAGTGCAGAGCTGTCAACGGATTGGAGGAATGGATCATGTGATGTTTTTGACGCTCCGTATCGGTTCAGTCAGGTCGCTGTGAGGATTTACTCGCACTGTTAAACCCTGCATAGTAACATTTTACCGTAATATAAATTGAGTGATCTGAAAGAGAATGAAATTTAGAAATATGAAAAAGAGAAATATGAAAATAATGAGTGAGATGAGAAAGACATGCTGAGGGAGAGGAAAAATCAGTTAATAACTAGTTAGTTGGATGAAGAGATTGCCTCCGGCCTGTTCATCCACATGTATTGAGAGGAGCTCAGTATTTCCACAATGTAAGCATTTATAAAAATCACAGAACAAAGAAGTCATCTATTGTTGGTCACTGAAACTTGTGTCTCATTCCCAGCAAATGCAGCTGCTTGCCTTTTTATTTTGATAACTCTCACAACCCATTTAATCGTAACATTTAGATATGTGTTTCATATAATACCTTACTGACTTGACGTGCTATGCATATGAAGCTTGACCACTTATTGTTGTCTTTTCTTTCCACAGTGAGGCGTGTGTGCAGTTCTCCCAGATCTGTATCTTTCTGAACATAATCTAATGTAGGAATTCTTCTGAAAACGAGTTAAAGAAATAAGTGTTATCTCAAAGGCAGCTATTTATCATATTGTTGCATTCACTAGGTCAGTAGATGTGTACATTGCAAACTACTGTTTGATACCCATCAGAGCAGTGTGTTTGTATGTTCGTTTAGAGCATGAACCAGGAGGTTATGCCGTAGCAAGTGACAGGAGAAATGCAACAGGGTGCAGTAAAGAAAAACTGCTTATTAAAAGATTAACTATTTCATCACTTGCTGGGAGATTGTTCCTCAACCTTTCTCCGTGTGAAGATCCAGTGGTGTGTGTACCCTCCAGTTTCTTTATCGGAGAAAATGGAATTCCTCTGGAGGTCATCGCTGGCAGTGTGTCTGCTCAAGAACTGATGAAGAGAATCCACAGAGTGAAGCAGGTATGGTCACAAGGATTATATGAGCTTTATAACTTCCCTCCCTATTTGAGCTACATTTTGTACAAGGGATGGCATGATGCCACTGTTTCGTGTCTGATACGGATATCACAAACCTACCTATATCAATTATTTTTTTAAATTTATTAAACAAGTCCATTTAGAACCTTTAAATCTATGAATCCGTTACCAACACATCTGTGCTAGCTATTTAAAAGACATAATTCTCAAAGTGTGTTACAAATATCTCCCACGAAGAAGATAAAAATAATTTAAAAAAAAAAAAAAAACAGCCTGCTACATGACTCTGGTAAAATGCCGTTGCTGATTTTTTACAGGGCATTCGATATATATATAGGATGTCTGGATTTTATATTTTTATTTGTCTGATAGCTGATCCAGTGATTTTGACCCATATCAGACCAATACTGATCCTGAGTACTGTATTATTTCCAAATTCTTGTAAACATTTCTTTAAAAAGAAATTATTCCAATTGGCCTCAGTTGAACTTCCTCTTAAATTCAATATTGAATGAATGGCAAATATTAGCTTACTATCTTGCTAAAAGCCCTCATGAAGATTGAATACATTATACCTGCTTGGCATCAAATTCAGCATGTGAACATTGTTGCCATGTCTATATTGAGCACAATAATGGTATTGGCAGACACTGGATTTCAGATATACAGTATTAATTGGATATTGGCAAACATGTCAACATCCCCCAATGACTAATGATGCATCCCTATTGAAGGTTCAGAGACAGAGCTGTAATCATAGCCACTGTCATGTGCAGTTGAAACCTCAGACATAAAGATGACACTTCCACACTTGAGCTAATTTACTACTAAATCAATTCAATTCAATTGTATTTGTATAGCACCAAATCACAACATACATTATCTCAAGGCACTGTACATAGTAAGGCCAAAACCTTAACCTTTATATATGGTGTTCTTGCTGCTACATGCTCTTCTTCCCTGATATCTAACAGATGCACGCTCAGCAGATTGAAGGTGTGAGAGTACTGCCACAGACTAATGCTCCTATGGAGACCAGCCCACCTAACAACACAGACACACAATCTGCTGCAGCCACTGCTCCAGCAGTGCCCGTTAGATCAGCAGCAGAAGCCGCAGAGCCTGCGGTAGCACCAGCACATGCACAAGGTAAGTCAGCCTGCTTCACTCAGTTATCAACAGATGAATTGTACAAGCTGATAACAGGCCTGGTTCAGGTCAAAGTTATTTTTAAATAATTCAAGGAAGCACCTTATTCTGCCTCATATAATTTTACAGTTGCAGTAAAATTATTCATCCCCCTCTGCATATTAGGTTTTATGGTTTCTTTTATTTTTTAAAATTTTCAGGTGTTTGGAATAAACAAATCACACAAGAACAGTTAAAAAAAACTAATACCTGGATTGTTGATGGTGACATTTGATTGCATGTTAGAAATACAAACAGTCATATAAGTCAAGAGAATTGTCCAAAAAGTTCAGAGAAGAGGTTATTGCCTTGCACAAACAAGGAAAGGGATACAAAAAGATAGCAAAGGCGCTCAATGTTCCCAGAGATACAGTTAGAAGCATAGTTTGCATGTTTAAGGTTAAAGGAACAGTGGCTACTCTACCTGGATGTGGCAGAAGGAGGAAACGAACAATGACTTCTACCAGAGTCCTGAGGATTTCCAGAGGACTGAGTTTTCAGCTTCCACATTAAGGCACATACTAAACTCTGACATTCTAAACAAAACTGGAACTTTTTGGAACTATGTTTGGAGGAGGATGAATGAAGCATACCCTGCATATAGTTAAGCATGGCGGTGGCACATTGACGCTGTGGGGCAGCTTAGCTTCCTCTGGCACTGGAAACCTGCAGCATGTGGAGAGCATCAGCAAATCCTGGGAGAAAATATCATGCCATCTGTGAGGAAGTTAAAGCCTGGGCATCACTGGACCCTCTAACAGGACAATGATCCCAAGCATACTTCAAAGTCCACCAATGCTTGGTTTCAGAAGAAGTCCTGGAAGATACTAGAGTGGCCATCACAGTTACCTGACTTGAACCCCATTGAAAATCTCTGGTGGGATTTGAAAAAAGGATTTGAGAAAGTTGCAGCATGCAAACCAAAGAATATTTGTGAACTGGAGGCCTTTGCCCATGAGGAATGGACTAATATTCCTCAGGAACGCTGCCAGACAATGGAATCTGGTTATGCATCATGTTTGCAGCAAGTAGTAACAGCAAAATGAAGTGAACGAATTATAGGTCATTATAAATTTGTTCATCACAGAGAACGTCAGTGGTTAAGGTGTCACGCTCGCTTGTAAAGAAGGCAAATAGCTTCATTCAGGTCGACCGATTTTCCTTTTGCATCAGGTTTAAAAACAAAATACTCTTAAATAGTGGATTTCATGTTCTTTTTTCTTAACAAACTCAATCCAAGCCTGCTAACAGTGAGAGGTGATTGTATATAGAGCTCCACCCCCACCCTGGCAAATATATCGGCAATCGGCAGTTGTTACGCTGCCGATTTAAAAATTTGTTCATGTCAACCAACCCACCAGCTATACTGTTTGTAATGTGACTACAGTTGTGTAAGCAGCTTTTCTTTGCTTTGCTCTGTTGCTTTGGGTGTCAAGTAGCCAGCTAACCCAGTTTTTAACCTCTGTGTTACTCTTGTGTGTAGGACCTTTGTCAAGCCCAGTAGATGATGGCAGCCTATCAGCCACAGTGAGTGCAGAGAATGCTTCTTCAGATGCTCCTGCTCATACTACCGAGAGTGAAACCCTGGATGCCAAGGTGCAAAGGTAGAAACACGAGTACATATTCTAGATATCATATGTAATTTTTTTATGTCTTGGTTTTAGCAGACATAATCTCTGTTTAGGTCAAAACAGCCGTTAAATAGTGAAAATCACTTGATAAATTATACTAACTATACTGGTATTAAGTCCGAAACATAAAGAGTTTTCACTGTAGTCTATTTCAGTTTAAGTTCAGGTATAGCTACAGCTGAACACAGTTTAGTCACCACCTATAGTCTGAGACATTAAACGTGTTACAGCTGTGTGACATCAGCTTCACAAACTAGAGATTTACATTGTAACTTGAGTTTTAAGTTACTTTACACCAGTAAACTTTCTCATCCAATTAAGTTCACTTCTTTAGATGCCCTGACTGTTATAAATTAGGATAAATGAAACAGAAATGAAAGATTACCATGAACTGTTGTAGTTATATTTCTGCTGTCAATTTAAAAGTGATACTGTATCATTCTTCAATCAGGTTAACCAAGAAGCTTGAGGAGAGACGAGAGCAAAAGAAAAAAGGAGAGGAGGAGGTAAGGAAACACATATAAACCTGTATTCAGGGGGCTGCAGTCTGTCAGGCTACAGACAGGATCACTGATTCATATGGGAAATGGAAAACAACGTTTTACTGCTTTTAATGATGAACACATTATTTATTTGTAACTTGGTGTTTGGAAACATGAAAATAAAGGACACTGTTGGTTTGTCAGCTCTTAAAGTCACCTCTTATTTTTTGGCCATTTTTGGTGCATCTCTACTAGGAAACTTTATTTGTCGATATGTAAGAGTGTGTCACTTTGCTTTTGCATTAGCATTACTCCAAGCACTGTCATTCTTATTGTTTACTTGCGAGGTCTTTTTAATTCTACTACCTTGCAGTGGTGCCACATAACCCTGGTGAGCCCACAGTTTAAAGAAATAAAAAAAATATATATTTTCTTTAGAGACATTCACTGAGCCTTTAGAGGCCGAGTATATACTGCTAACAATGTTCACAGATCAAACAAAAGCTAACATACTATTATTTTACTATGAAGCAATATGATGTCTTCCTAATCAATAAAATAACTCTTAAAACAATACTTTGTTTCTGATCATTTGTTTTCTTTGTAAGAAGCTGTGCAATAAGCGGGATAATATCCAGTGGGTCAGTCACTATTGTGATGCTCTTCTTTGGTTCAGAATGCAGCATACAATGGGACTATACAATGAGAGAAGGAGGCCTGCAGCCCTCGCCACCTCAATACACTACTTCTTGTAGTCGTTGATTATGTCGACTTATCGTTGTGGCCGTAGTGTAGAATAAAGCCTTCTTACTACTTCAATGTTGTATTAGAGAACAGAAGGTATCTTGGGCTAAGTGCATGTACATACATCTTTTGGGAAGTGAGTGCGCAACAGGGGAAAAAAAGGGGCCTCTCTTAAAGTGTGATGCGGCATATAGATAGGGGAACTTGATTTGACCAGAAAATTTCAGTCATAAGATTTTTTTATTTTATTTTTTTTGCTTTAATCCCTTTTGTGTTAGGTTTGTACACATTGGCAGCTGTGCCAGAATTCCCAAAGATTGTACAAGCACAGCTTTACATGTGCAGCATTTACCGTTAGGGCTGTACTTTATGTGTGTGCCTTGTGTTGTAGAAATGGCCCGCTTAAATCTGGTGTTGTGTGTTTGTTTCAGAATGACATCAAAAAGGAAATAGATAGACGGAAGGTTTGGAAAGACATGCAGGACTTTAAAAGGAAACAGGAAGAGGAGAAGACCAAGCGACTCCTGGAGGAAAGAAACAGGGAGAAGGCAGAGGAGAAGGCTGCCAGAGAGCGGGTCAAACAGCAGATTGCCATGGTAACCTCACCGTCTTCTCCTTTTTAAATGAGAAATTACATTATAATGATAAATTACAATGGTCCATTTTGGTGCTATTGGAAAAGATTTCATGGTTGGCTCTTGGTAAATCATTGACTCAGACTAGATTTACCTAGAGCAAATATGTCCAACATTAACACTGTTGCTAATGCTAACGTTATGCTATGTTATGCTAATGCTAATGAGACACCCTTCCAATTATAACGAGCCTATCTTTATTCACAAAGGCAGATTGCATCCATTTGTTTCTCTTGAGGCTTTTTCAGTGACTATCTGGATTAAGATTAAGGGAAGGTAATCGGAAAGTTAAAGATATCAGAATACTGCTGGTCTGGAATAATGTTCTCTCCAGCTGTTTCCAAACCCAACATGCCACGCCAACATGGCAGTTCATAGAAACTAAGTCATATAATGGCAGGAGCTCTATAATAGTATCAGAGAATGCTAAACAGGGTTCTTATGCTCACCTAGTTTATGGCCACAGTTATTAACCGTAGTAATTCTTTATCCATTTGATGTTAGAGACACACTGTTTTTTATTTTCCTGTTTTCTCTTAGAAATACTGTATGTTGTTTGACTTTTATTAACGGATGTCAAACCAAGTAAATACAGCTGTACATCAAATTATTTAATTATGAGTGGATCATTAAATACACTATTTTGCAAAGAAAAAATTCTGATGCATTCCAGTGCTGATCGCGTTTACCTGTTGAGATACTGCACTGCCTTGTGCAGCAGCTTTTTTAAGAAGCAGCTTTTATTCTAAAGCTCATGTATTACTTGAAAAAAACGACATATGAGACAAAAAAGGCCTATGATGTCAAACTCCATGAGATTACAAGTCTTAGCTTGACCTCTTGTCTCACCTACTCTGCAGGACCGAGCTGACAGAGCAGCTCGCTACGCCAAAACCCAGGAGGAGGAGAAGGCTGCTCGAGAGGCCACACTAAAGGCCAGAGAGGCAGAGCAGGAGGCCAAGAAGGAGGCAATGGTCAGACAGAGGAGGTAAAAAAAAAAAAAATAATAATAATAATAATGGCGACAAAAGAGTGATATTTACACAAACTACAGTACTTGCAGGAGTTGCCAGCAAAATAGTAGAACAATCTTCAGATTGTAACTGAAACAATGGGCCTTTTGTCACAACAGCCATTTTAACATGTTTAAGCAGGGAAAGCGTTACTGATCACATTATTATTTCATTAATTTTTATGTCCCTTAATAGGTTTTACAAAACTAAAGAACTCAAACTACATACATCTATAAATGAAAAAAAAGAACAGGAAGAATAAGTTAAAACTAAGTTAAAATTGTAACTAATCTGGATGTCATGCGAGTATAATGAAATTTTGTTTGTGTTTGTATTCAGTACTATAGCGAGGATACAGTTCCGCCTCCCAGATGGCTCATTTTTCACCAACCAGTTCCCGTCGCAGAGCACACTGCAGGATGTGCAACACTTTGCTGCTCAGGTCTGTGTCTCTTTTTATGTTTAAGCTAGTAAGTTATGATTTTGTTTTCCATTATTTTCAAAAGACAATATTTTGAGAATAGATCACTCTTCTCACCCACCAAGTCTTGATTCACTAGCACCTTGCTGTTTAGAGAGGGAGAGGGAGAAACAGGATTGCGATAGCAGACTGAGGTGTAGCATATATAGGGTCCTATGAGTTCCATGATGTGGAAAACGCGGACAGAAACTGGGCAATAAAAATGGCATCAGCTGATAAACACGGGACCTTGCTGAATTTGTCACAATTGACTGAAATTTAGTATGTTCTGAGAGGTCGGAACCTTTTGCTGAGACAGAGGGGATGTTTATGCATCAACTTTTCTTCACAACAATGGACTGTATAATCAGCCACCTGAGCCAAACATGCCAGCTTAGAAAGTCATGATATTCAAAACTAACTAAAGTCAAACTGGAGTCAAGTAGGGCTGAAATGATTCCTCAAATAATTCGAGTAATTCAATTACTAAAATTACTCCAGGCAAATTATCTGAGTTGAGTAATCGTTAAATACATTATTTTATAATATATTTTGCATATCCGGGCAATGATCCTCCCGAATGGTTATTTCAGTTACAGAATGCAATCACTTATGCTTACGGTCCACCAGGATAGTAGATAGAGCTCTCAAGTCTTACACGTTTTTCAATAAGTTCACACGCTGCACATGACATTTCTCACGCTGTTAAGTGATAAAACTCATCGCATATAAATCAGTAATCTATGAATGGATGATGCGAAGGCAGATTGCTGTGTGTAGTCCATTCATACAGCTGTCTTGAATTAACAACCGATCAGCCAGTCAGAAAATAGTATCTCTCGTTGCCGGGTAAAGCCTGAAACTATGTTTCTGCTGCATGCACTCGTTCCATGAATGCGCACGAACGCTGTGAATGCGTGCACAGGTATCAGACAAGATCAGGTAATCACTTCAATTATATCGCTTAATTTATTATAATAGCTGCTTATTAAAGTGTAAAGAGTAAACTCAACATTTGCCTGTTTTTTTTTTTTGTTTTTGTTTTTTTTTTTTTACTGTTTGTTTCATCCAATTAGATTTAAAGATGTCAGGAAAGAAGCAGAAAACTATTCTCTGATTATGTCATTTTGGACCGACAATGACCAGTGCTGTTTAAGGGGACAATTTGGGGCTAAATGACTCTTTGATTCATGTGTAATAAATAAAACAATGTATTTGGTTTAGTGGAAATTGTCCTTTATTAGATGTACATATTATCTTCAAACGCTAACTGGAGCTAAAGCTCTTAAGAAGAACAACGAAAAACCGCTAGAAAACACAATTATAGCTACAAGCACGTTGAGAGAATTAGTCTAGGACTTTGTGGCTGTGTGCATCCAGTCAGACATCACTTTAGAGAAGCTTAAGAAGCTGTGACTCTTTCTAATGAAACCCTTCAACCAGAAAGTGGGCTTGGCCTGAACATGAGCATAGACTCCAACAAACTTAATGGTTCAACACAACAGATTTTAGATACTGTTAAGTTTACACATTCTGAATAAGTATAAAAAGTATTAGCAGTATTAAAGCACATGATAAAATGTTATAATGTTCTGTTGCATAAACAAGTTTATTTTTATTACTTCATCATGTTGGCATTTTAGGAAAAAAAACTAACATATTTCTTTGGACTCTACATGAAATACTTTTTAGAGTTATGTCAAATGTTTTGTGCTGATCTTGTCTCAGGAAGTGGGAAACCGCTTCGGCAACTTCTCCCTGGCAACCATGTTCCCTCGGCGGGAGTTCACAAGTGAAGACCTGAGCAAAACTCTGCTGGAGCTGGAACTGGCACCAAGTGCTTCCATCGTGCTTCTGCCGGTGAGTAGACCAGACTTCTCCTGTGTCAGACCCAGATGTGATGTGATATGATGTGCTACCCACACCTACTTCTTACTGAACACAGCTGAGTGACAACAAGGAACAATTTAAAAGGAAACAAATTTGCTGGTATCATTTAATTTTGAAGCACCACTTTGCCTCTTACATCACTTTCATTTGGATGCCTTTCCTCTCAGCATACAGGTCGGCCCGCCAACACAGTGGTGCAGTCCTCTGGAGGAGGCATATGGGCTGTTCTGGGCACAATTCTCTATCCTCTCCTGGCTGTGTGGAGATTCCTCAGCTCCTTCCTGTTTGCTACTCCACCTCCTCCTGGACCAGCATCTCAAGGCCCATCCCAGCAGTCCAGCTCTTATACCAACCCATCATCATCCTCAGACAAGACTAAGAGGTGAGGGACACCCACTGGGTCACAGATTCATTTTATAGGTACTATGACTTTAAATAATCTGCCCCAGAAATCTATTCAATGTGAGGGTTAGGTACCTATAGTTTGGGTACCTGTTACGGGAACCCAAAACAGCTAAAGACTTATTTTCAGTGTAGGGTCTTTGTCTCTGTACAGTCTACGGCGTCACCTGAGTAACACAGAGTTAAGTGCTAGTTAAACGAGTTACTTGTACTTATACTGATGCTCCATTTATAAACTGAATTTTTATAAATCATGACATGGGAAGACATGACTGACAACACGGATGATGTGTTGTCAAGGATATGATGCTCACCCTGAATCAGGACTCACCCTGATTCAAATACAGAGTTGTTATATATGAAAAGATTAAAAACTTTTTCACCATTTTCCAATGTGGGTTTGGGGGTTATTTTTGAAATAAATAGACATTTAAAAATAATATGACTTCCGGTTGCAAACTTCAGTTTGACACCCCAAAAATGCTGAACTTTACTCCATAATTCTTTACTCTACAGCTGTAATTCTTTTTCACAAATTACCTGTGGATCAAGACATTTATTGACGCAATGCCGTGTTTACGTAAAACATTTTAAAATGACAAAGAAAAAGAAAGTCCTGTTTCTGTGTGGACAAAGCCTCAGTCAGGATTAAAGAAGCCTTAATTAAAAAATTAAACAAGTCCAATCGTCTTCACCTGAATGACTGAGAGCCTTCAGATACTGTTGTGAAGATTATCACACCGTGACCTCCCCCCGGTAACTTTGACTGGTTATTGCTTTGTTACATTGTGTTCTATTTAGGAATAGCTCTTTTGATAACAGATAACGAAACCACAAAATCGAGTATCCAGCGATACCGATACAAAGCCGATACAGTGATTTTACACCTTTTAAGCTATGATGCTGTTAATTACACATTTGTGCTGATGCTTTTACCAGCTACGGCCATTTCAAGCTAATTCAGAGATTCATGTATATAATACAAATTGTGTATAGTGATGCATGCTGTATATTGGATGTTTGGATTGTATTGGATTTTGCTTTTTTGTTTTTCCAATATCTGATCCAGTAATTTTGACCAGTATTGGACCAATATTCATATCAGTTATCTGCTTATCCCTAGATCTGTTAATACTAGGTTTTGGAATTATAGCTCAGTTTGACTAGCAGATTATTGGACCAATGTCATTGCTTTTGAATTGCCATGTACTGGACGTGTGTTAACTGACGGACTTTGTCTGGTGTCCTCTTCCCGCCACGGTTCTTTCTCAGCGAGGCTCTCTCCAAGCACAGTCTGGAGAAGCGGCCCAAAGACTTCAAGAAAGAGGGTAAAATCTGCAGTCTGAGGACTCAGGAGGACAGTGAGGACGACAACAACACCTGGAATGGGAACTCCACCCAGCAGATGTGAAATATGAATGAGTTCAGTCTGAGCGGTTGATGATTTCTGACGATCCCTTGGTTTTCTCTCTGTCCTACTGTGCTCCAGGCCTATGCTCTGCATCTCGCCTGCATCGGAAGATCCGTCCTAATCCAACGGCATCTCCTGTCTCTCCTAACTCTGATTAAAGCAGCATCACACACTGTATGAGGCTTCAGCAGCATCTCCTTCTTTGGGTTTTGGGTCATTTACACTAAACTGTGTTCAATTAAGCTTATTAATTAAAAAACATTATTATCAGACACTCAATTCAATTTAAAAAAAAAAAAAGGCTAAGTGGAGAGTAAGTGATTGGTCTGAAGATGTTGTTTTCTGAGTCTGGCTTCACATTTTAACTGTAAGTGATTGGCTGATTGCCGGTGACTGACATGTTATCCAACAGCAGAATGAAGGCATTTATGATTTGGATGTATACAATTTTTCATCAAACCGCTTACAGCTGCTGGCAGAGGACTGTACAACTACCAATGTGGTCACACACACACACACACACACACACACACACACACACACACACACACTAACTGATGATGGCTACAACTTTGCGACTACTAGTTCTTCTAAATAATACAAATTAAAGCAGTCTGTTTTTCAGGAACCGTTTCATTGTTTGTCTTTGTTCACCTGATCTCCATCCTTCCCACACGCTTAACACTGTTAGACCCCTCATTTGATTGAGGTCTATTATTAAAAAGCTGTAATGCTCTTTTAAATGAAATGCGACATGATGATTGGCTGATGGGGTGTCATGTTACCTCATACAGTTAACCCCAAGAAGAGCTAAACGGAAGTAGGTGACAATTGTGTGTATTCATAAAGGTATAGGGCTGCAACAATGCATCGACTACCAAATTAATAAACGTGAAAGGACCCACTGCACATTCTAGTGTAATAAGCAACAATAAAGGTGAAGTTTAAACATATTTATGTCACAAGATCTACTCTTCATTATCACCTCATTTGTAACTGTATATCTATATAAAAACAGTTCACACCTACAGCCTGTCCTGGTTGCTATACTTGGATTCCGTTTGCGTGTTTTAAATGGGCAAAGTGAGGATGTAAAAATGAAAGAACAAAATACAAAAAAATGAGAAACTAGTCCTAGGTCATGGACCACTGCTGCTCTGCAGGAAAACAAATTTAAGACTTAAGAGCACTTTATTTCACAGTGAAAAATATATGCAATACTTTAAACAGTAAAATGACTTCACACAACACTAAAATTCCTGGTACATGGTCTATTTACTATCAACGACATGTCGCTTACGTATAAGTCCTACATAAACAACTGTTGCAAAGAGACAGGCAGTTAAGGTTCTACACATTTATTTATTATAATATAGTGAGGAAAGTCAGTCTCCACACATACTGGGACTGATTAATCTGTATCTCAATGAACCGGCAAGGCAAGTAGGCTTATATTTTCAATAACAAGAGCATTTGATTTTTAGCAAAGGGAAAAACATAAATTGACATGAAAAATTTTAACTTCACTCTGACGAGCTGCAGTCGGAATAAGCTTTCAACATGGATCAAAACACAACAGTTGAGAGAGAACGGTTGATTTCATCAGTTTGTAGACATCTGTTTGCCCCAGTGGACTTTGAAATGAAGAGGTAAATGACGGAAGCAATTATTTAAGTTTTCCTTGTGAAACTTTTCAAAAGGCACTGCCTTAACATACTGTAGACAGACAGACGCAAAATGTTACATTGTAGGCAAAGTGAAGCTGGTTATAACACCTGAAACTCTCTGCTGTTATTGACCAGTGTTTTACTTTTTCTACTGTTTTCCACAGAGACCTCCATGCATTAGCCTGCCTAACACCAGGCATCAGATGTCTGGAAAGGGTATTGTCACCTCCCACTTTTCAATGGATATAATTAAAAGGCCTCTGTACGCAATTGGACAGACCTACAACCAATCAGACCAATGGTCAGGATGACGCATGCAGGCCTATGGAAAATGTGTCAAAAACATGTAGCAATGGTTATCTAGTAGGGGTGCAAAACTGAACCGCTCATTACACAAGTTCTGTTTGGGGGCATAAACTACAATATTTTGGTACATTTAATGTATATATATATATATATATATTTATTCTCTTTAAATAGATTCTGCATGGATTGGATTTTGTGTGCCACTGTGTTTATACGCAACTTTTTTTTTTCCCCCCCACGTTCATGAACACAGCACTAGTTGTCCAATCAACTATCACAATAGGAATGACGTGTCACGCCAAGGGGGCAATGGAAACAAAATGGAAGCATTGTTGAGAGTCAAGTCTGTTCACAGTAACACATCTAAGGTCACTGTTAAAGGAGCTCAGTCTAATACTTGAGCTACTGAGGGATTTGACTCCGGTGATCCTGGTTGACGCGCTTTGCCTGAACCAATACCGAATAAGTGACTGTCCACCACGGTTCCTAGAGTTGCAACAGTGGGTTTATTATGGTATGAATTATGGATAAGAAAGGACAAAAACAACAAAAAACAAATCCAACGCGGTATGTTCAGTATATCAGCGCCACAGCGGTCAAAACCCATTTGCCCTTCTGGGCCAAAAACCCCTACAACAAGAGGAAACTTCCTCTTAATTATACCTGAGCCCCCCTCCCAGGTAACAACACAGTGACCCCACATGTACACCAAGCGAATTACACTTCCTGAACACATTTAGTTCCTATAGTCACCGAGGCACTTCCATGGCAGGGACAAGAAAACTGGCAGGGACTCAGTCTGTTCACTTTCCCACAAATTCAGACAAAGACAACGAAATAACAAAAGCTGTTAGGCATTTAACATTTAAGGAGATAAGCAGTGTTGCAATTTCATATACAGTTCAAGTAAATACAATTGTACAGTGTAATGTGAAAAATCTATTCATACTGGAAGCGTTTAGTTTTGTATGGAAACCATAAGTAATGTGATATTTTATTTAAATGTAATGCAACTACTGGCTGAATTGATTTTATTCTTCATGCTGTGACAACTGGTGGAACATGGAGTCATCATGCCGGAATGTAACATGTTATTTTTGTACAAACCAAAATACATTTCAAATGTTTCACATGTCCTGATGTGTAAAACATAAAAACCGAACCAAACTGAAAACCATGACCCAATGCGAACCGTTGCACCCCTACATCTAGTAATGGCAACTTTTGCTCAGGGAGCTCAGCGGAGCAAGTAACTTAAAATGGAAGTAACTGTCAAAGTGAAAGACGCTGCTCTTTGGTGGTCGCCATGTTGTATGTATAAAAAAGCTGCTAAAACACGTATGTTATTGGTTCCCATTTTTTGGAGATTCCGGAGTTGGCCAAAACAGTGTCCTCGCCGGACGTGAAACCAAATCCCTGGCAGACTCGTCTGGGTTCACCCATGCTATTAATTCAGAGGTGCAAATGTGTCGTTCTCTCTCTTTTAATAACTTACATAAACCTGAACAATTATTGAGGAATTATTGATCAAAAAAGCATATAAATCCTGCCCTTTGTACATTTAATTGCTATTTGGATGTTACAGTAGATTAAAATTGAACATATTTTCATAATAAATCATCCTAGGAGCAGTAATTATAAATGTATTGCCCATACTGCTGAAGGGAAAAATGTCCCTGTATATATATATACACTGCTAATATAGTCATAAATAAGTATATATCTATAAGTACATGCGTTATCAAGTCAATCCCTAGTAACACTGGCTGTGGACGTTTGTAAATACATTACAAAGGAACATTTTCAATAATCAATCACGTGCATGAATTGAGCAGAGCAGTGCAATGTGGTGGCTGTGCTGCCGAGCATGCTCTCACTCTCCGGTGAAGGTTGGGTTAGCCACAGTGGTGGTGGCGTTCTGGAACAGCGGGTTGTTAGCCTGGTGACAGAAAAACTTTACGCTTAGTTCTGTTTTCATTAGTGAAATTCAGCATAAAGCAAACGTTGGACGAAATACTTAACAATCGTGAAACCCTACCAAGCCAGCACGTCCATAAGGGTTATATCTGGGGATAATCATATGGGTCCCAAGTGGGGTTTTCCATCATGAGCTTCCTATGTTATTGAAACCATATGGGACCTGCATAACTTGCCCATTTAAAACCCATGCCAACTTAGTACTCACTTGGTACAGCAGCTCAGTGGTAGATCGAACCATCTTGACCCGTCAAAGTGTCCTTGGACAAGACACTTACGCCCATATTGCCTCTGATGGCTGTGCCAGCAGCATGTGAACGGGTATGAAAGGTGTGTGATAGAAAATGCGCTGCTCATGACGCTGTACATGTGCTTTATCAAAGTGTGTGTGAATGGGTAAATGGCAAACACCGTTGTGTAAAGTAGCTTTCAGTGGTCATCAAGACTAGAAAAGCTTTATATAAATACAGACCTTTCATACCCAGGTAGCCTAGAACAGGTACTAAGTGGGCATGGGATTGAAGTGAGCACATGTGGGACCACCATGGAAACCACAGACAAACATAACCCTTATGGGATACATGTGGACATTGTAACTGTTTAAATGGTTATTTAGCCTTAGGGGTCTTTAACATTCTATTGTTAAACTCGATTGTTTACAACCTGGAACTCTTCAATGAATGACATTGGAACAAAATGGAGTTACGGTGATCACTGCTCATTCTTCACAGAGGCTAAATTCCTTGGTTTTTATCTTCAAGAAAACTACAGTAGAAGTCCAATTGCCACAGATTCAGTGACTCGGATTAAATCATTTTATTTTATTTTATGATTCATTTCAATAAGCAGTCAATCCTGACTGTTCAACAATCTAACAGACCTGTTACAGAGTGTTTAGTTAGTAGTAATGACAAAAATGATCTCACCTCTGCCCATCTGGATTTCTTCTTTTCATTTTCAAACTTCCTGAATTCTTTCAGATCCCTCATGTAGAGTAATAACTTGATGAGCATCAGCAGCATGATGCCAATAAGAGCCACTGCTGCTATGGAGCCTCCGATAATAGCAATGACACTGGGTGGCTCTGGACAGACTGTGGGGGGAGTGAGAAATGAGTTTGAAATGCCTTAACATTTTTAATTTTCTTTGCAATTTCAGACATCTACAAAAGAGGATTATGTGGGGGGGGGGGGGGGATTGAATTAATTTTGAGACTCGAGTGAGAATTCTGAGAAAAAAAATTATGATTCTGAGGTTAAAATCAGAATTCTAATTCTAAGAAAAAAAGTCAGAATTCTGACTTTAATTATGGCCTTTCCAATTGCCACAGATTCAGTGACTCGGATTAAATCATTTTATTTTATTTTATGATTCATTTCAATAAGCAGTCAATCCTGACTGTTCAACAATCTAACAGACCTGTTACAGAGTGTTTAGTTAGTAGTAATGACAAAAATGATCTCACCTCTGCCCATCTGGATTTCTTCTTTTCATTTTCAAACTTCCTGAATTCTTTCAGATCCCTCATGTAGAGTAATAACTTGATGAGCATCAGCAGCATGATGCCAATAAGAGCCACTGCTGCTATGGAGCCTCCGATAATAGCAATGACACTGGGTGGCTCTGGACAGACTGTGGGGGGGAGTGAGAAATGAGTTTGAAATGCCTTAACATTTTTAATTTTCTTTGCAATTTCAGACATCTACAAAAGAGGATTATGTGGGGGTGGGGGGGGACAGAATTCTAAGAAAAAGGTCTGACAAATTGAATTAATTTTGAGACTCGAGTGAGAATTCTGAGAAAAAAAATTATGATTCTGAGGTTAAAATCAGAATTCTAATTCTAAGAAAAAAAGTCAGAATTCTGACTTTAATTATGGCCTTTTTATTTATTCTTTTTTTTGTTTAAAAAATATTCATTTTGTTTAAAAAAAAATAATCTGTTGCCCTAATACTTTTTTGCAGGACATTCATGTTCCCCTTGAGTAAAGTTAATATAGGAGCACAAGATCCACACAGTATCAGTATATATTTAGATAATCCCTCAATGTGCTTCTTACTACATATTTTCCATTTCCAACCATTCACAAATGGGATATGCAGTGCTTTATTCAATTCATTTTTTTTTTTTTATTATTAAGCAATTTGATGTCAAGTATTTTTGAGAGACTGTCTAGAAGACACGGGATCAAACCCTGAACCTTCAAGTTTGAAGATGATCTGGTCTAGGTACCGACTCCAAAGCCGTGCAAATGTACAATAACATGTAACCATTAAAAAAGTCACACTTATAGTTAACATTTCATAAGTGGCTCAGGCTGATTAGCTGTCATACATACTAACTATTAAGAGTGTCAAAGACACTCAGGGTCTCTGGTATGAATGCACGAGTGAATGGGTATGAATGGGTGAATGGCAAAAACTGTAATGTAAAGCAGCTTAGAGTAGGCATCAAGACTAGAAAAGTGCTATATAAATAATAATAATAATAATAATACATTTTATTTATAGGCGACTTTCAGGAAACTCAAGATCACCTTACAAGGTGGGATTAAAACAATATAAAACAAAATACAGCATACAATAATAAGTGCATTCAAAAGAAGTGCATTAAAAACAATATAAAATGATGTGAATTTATAGCAAAAAAAAAAAATAGAAATTATCAAGTTTAGTGTGTTTTCAGACAGGATTTAAAAGTGAAAAGAGAATCTGTGTTATGGATGTCGAGTTGCAGAGTGACTGGATGATGACGACCTCAAAGTACTTGTGGGTGCGGTAATATGTAAGAGATCAGAAAGATATTGAGGAGCGAGGTAATTAGTAATTACTGTGAAATTGGGATACTGTGGGATTGGTGACCAGTGGAGCTGCTGTAGGTGGAAATACGCTGACCGAGTACTGTCTAGGATGACACCCAGACTCTTTACCTGAGGGCAAGGACTAACTATTGAATTGTCAATGGTGATTGAAATACAGCCAGGTTTAGTTAAGGTGTTTTTAGTGCCAACACAGGAGAACCTCAGTTTTATCGCTGTTAAGTTTGAGGATTTGATTTCCTTTTTACAGTGACTGAGTAAACTGGGTGGAAAAATAGATGATGGTTTGGTGGAGATGTAGAGCTGGGTGTCATCTGCGAAGCAGTGGACATTAACATTGTATTGACAAAATATCTGACAAAGTGGAAGGAGAGAGGTGGCTGATCTGTCAATGAGGATGAAATGTGAGATGGTGGCAAACGCAGCAGTAAGATCAAGGAGGTTATTGCTTTGTTATGGAAGAATGACATTGAGGAATAACTGTAGGCAGCAGAGAAAGAAATAGGAATTGATTAAACGTGCATAATAATTGGTTTCTGTGGTAGCGAGTGTGTCCTTGTAATGGAGAATGTGGTTGTGGTATACATACAGTATGTCTTTGTGGATAGAAGTCCAGTGTTCTTGTACAGGTGCTTCAAACAATGACCTTTTGTTTTGAACTGATGAATTTCAAGACATATCCCATGGGGCGAAGCGGGTAAAATAAAAAGTCTGGGTTTATAACAGCTCCAGAGAGTTCAATAAAGAATTAAGTCTGTCATTAAAATGAGTAACCAGATCATCTATCGTAGGAAATCTATCAATGATGGGGATACTGGCAGTGTCACTGGAAAGGGCATTAATGTTTATCCCCTAAATATCGCGGAATGAAATGACATGCAGCTATTTTGTTTTGGGCAGGGTTAAGAGGACATTAAAAGATATTAGCATGTCATCAGAGACAGGAAGATCACTTGCAGTACAGTCCAGACGGGTGACACTGGAGCGACAGACCAGGTCCAGAACATGACCTTTTGTGTGGGTTGGAAAAAAAAACATCTATAAAGACATGTTGTAAAACTATTGGTAACATGTCTGTGTGTATATTAAAATCCACCAAAAAATTATGTATATATATATAAAGTGAGCACATACTGTATGTGTGAGAAAAGTGGTAAATTCACGACTGAAATCATTATTTGCCTTGGGCGGACGGTAAATAGCGGCAACAATAATGGAAGTAGGTCCATTCAATTGCAGAATAATAACCTCAAACGGAACTGGCGGAACCTACTTGTTCGGCTGACAAATGTAAACAAACGCCGGAGGAGTAGTTTAGTTCAGTTGTGAAAAGTCATTGGGCTGTTGCCACATTTCAGTCAAACACAGAAAATCAAGTTTACGATCTGTCGAGAATCGGAAACTTGAAGGGGGGAGGGGGCCTTGCTCATTAGAGACCTGACGTTAAACAATCCAGACATGATATTATTGCGATTGACTCCGACCTCCATCGTTCTGGCGAGGCTAACCAAAACACTGCAGTCAACGTTCTGTCTGGAGTTCCTTGAAGGCCGACGAGTTGAAGGATGCCTCATACAACCACAAAACATAAACTATCCCTTTAAAGGGGTTAGGTTGGCAGTTAGCTTGTTTCATCAGTTGCTTACCTCGCTGTTTCAGAATCTCAGCCTTGTAGTTATCCTCCCCAACCAGCTGCTCCAGCTTAAAATTGACCCAGCAGCCCTCCGAGTCCTTCTGCTCACACTGTTTGCTCGATAGCTGGAAATTGTCCACCATCTCGTGGTAAATACTCTGGCTGCATGCCTCCGTGCAGTTCTTTTTAAAAGGGCCGGATTCAAATCCGAGGCATTCAATGCAGTTCCTGAAAGACCAATAAGAACAAACGACTTTTACACCTTTACATCTCAACATAAAAGGGGGGGTGGGTAGTGCTGAACTACGTTCAAAATTGTCTCAAAATTGTCTCAAAATTGTCTCTTTTTATTGTCACACCAGTTATATAGGTACACACATATGAAAGGCTTGTGCTACCCTATATAATTAAAAAAGAAAACAACAAACAGAGACATGAAGTAGAAATTAATTTTTTTTTTAAAAAAAGGACCACATTAAGAATATAAATAAAATGGCCCTTTCTTGAACATAAGTTCTATTATATGGTACATTCCCTGCCTACATATCACCAAGTCTTCCTTCTACTGAAAATAATGGGCGTGGAGAGGAATTAAAGTTCTTGGTGCCCTTTACCTGTACATCAAGCATTGCTCTAATGTTACTCATCATATATATAAGTGCAATCTTTTACACAGACTCAAGTCCTGTAATGATTGACAGACTGAATTCAAATTGCTCAAACTCACAGTCTATTAAAATTAACTTTTAACCCCGCCATGGGTTATTTGAATTGACATGTGTTTTTTTATTACAATATTATTATTGTTGTTTTTTAATGTTACTTTTGTCTTTTCCCTTTGTTATGTTTTATATGTCCTATTGTGTAATTAGGTAATTTGTGTCTTATATCTTTTGATGAGGTTTCTTTGCATGAATTCATTATACCACTTTGTATCCCCACATTAGGGTTGCAGGAGCAATCTTTGGCTAAAAGGCAGGGTTCCATTAACTCTCACAATCACACCTATGGTCAGTTTAGAGTGCCCAGTTAACCCCTGCATGATTTTGGACTGTGGCAGGAAACCAGCCACTAAACCAATGTGTGGCCTGTATTAGTGCATGCCATCTTGAATCAAATAAACTGTTAATCATCAAAACAGAATATTAAGAAAGTGAGAAATAAATATTACCTAGGAAATACTTTATTTTAAACTTTTAATTTAAGCCTTTAAAATAAGTTGAAAGTAAAAGCTGAGTTTGGAGTCTTACAGCTTGGTCTGGCATGGGTCAGGGCAGCCAAGGCACTGCTGGCAGTGTGGCCGCTGGTATCCCTCCTTACACTGACAGCGGTTGCATTTGCAGGTTCCTCGGCCGAAGCATACGGAGTTGTTCAGCGTACGACAGCCTTCCTCCGACACTTTACACTGACAGGCTGAGCCCTCAAAGCCAGAATAGCAGTCACACCTGCCACATATGCATTTACCATTTCCTGTGAGATGAGAGGAATGGAAGAGAGACTTAGGGCTCGGAAAAAAGAAAAAGTATTTAGACACTGGGGTTAAAAGGCTAAATTATAATTGTTACAAAATGGGAAACATTTTTACAAATCCTAAAAAAAATTGTTTTGCATTTTCTTTTCTAAAATGTAAGTTTGTTTCAACTTTTTGTTTCGGGATTTGTAAAAGTGTTTTGTGTCTTAATTTGTCTTTAGTGTTGTAAAAATGGTTTACACTTTGTAATAGTTTTTCACACTTACAGGTCAGTGTAGTTATTTTCCCCCATTTATTGTATTTTCTTTTCTTTTCCACCTCTGGCAACTTTGCCTTATGTGACAACCTTCTCTTTTTAAATTCCATTTAATTCCAATATATTTGCGTCGTGGTCAGTCACAACATACATTATCTCAGGGTACATTGTATAGTGGCATGTTGGTCATAGTAAGGGCATTATAGACAGAAAGAGTGAGCACTTTGCATCAGTGGAGAGAAAAAACTGCGTGAAACATGGTATACATAGACAATCAAGCTTTTTTTTTTGTAAGAAATAACATCTAAAACAGGCAAAAAAATAAATAAATAAATAAAACAATTCAAATTTGTATGATAAATACAGTCATCGCATAAGTGAAACTGTACCTCCACACAACTTATTCTGGAACTTTTCACAGTGGTCATCATCACACTCGCAAAAGTCACCATGGTAACTTTTCCCACTCTCTGAGGTGTGACACCGGCACCGGCCACACTCACAGTCTCCACGACCCTCGCACTCTGTGCCGTTTTGCCTCCGACAGGTCGCCCGCAGGGAGTGGCCATCTTTGTCACCGATGGCACACTCGCAGAACTGACCGATGTGGCCTTCGTTACAGCTGCACAAGAACGCATACGTAAATAAATAAGCTTCACATCTGGCACAAGAGAAGCACAAATACCAGAAATGAAAACTGCTGGGTGTAAAAAAGTGAACTTTTAACATACATACAAACAGGGCTCAAGAAACACTGGAAAAATTATGAAATCAGTCTTCTACGTTATAATAAATTCTTCAACTACTTTATATCTGTAAGTCATAACATTGAGATAAACAGCGCAGCCTGCGCTTTCTTACTTGCAAATTCCACAGCGGACCCTCCCCTTCATCCCACAGTGAGCGTGGTTTATGTCACTGGGGTTCTCACACAAACACTCACAGTTTGTAGACAAGCTCACTGTCAGTGTGTCTTTAATGCCCAGTGGACTGATAGTGAAAGACTGGCTCTCCATACAAGAGTGTGCTGTCACAGTGACATTAAAAGAGATCTGGAGGGAGGAGTCAAACAGAATTAGAAGAGAAAATAGCCCTTGTTTAAATCTAGCACATATACATGTATACTATATATACAGTACTGTGCACAAGTCTTAGGCTACCATTAGATTTGTTGTTTTAGCAATGCTATAATGACCATACTGTACAATTATTTCTCAATCACTTTATTGGAACACATCCTGAAAATATGGAGAAACACATGTGCAGTTTGAAAATAACATGTATTTCAGAAAAAACAGCAAAAATGCTTCTATAATATCAAATATTCAGCGTGACCTACATTTCCACTTGAACAATAACACAACCATGGCTCTTTAAAACCTGGAATGGAACCCTAATGTTATTGGTCAAACCTGTGTTTCTCCTACTATTTCATGGCAACAAATAGCTGCTGTGAAAAAGGTCTATTATACCTGGTTTACTCCAGACATGTTGGAGCATTACATACACATGTTGCACAAGTTCAACTCACTGACAGGTTGATCATATAGTAGAAGACTGACTTTTAGTCACAGCTTTTCCATCTGAACGCCAATGATCACAAAAGTGACATGAAAACAACAAAGCTGCTG
>JAFBJR010000099.1:1827267-1876162 GCA_016785285.1 Brachirus orientalis | reverse complement strand
TTGATTCAGCAGCAGCTGGACTTGACAATTTTCTAGACGACGTTTCACCTCTAATCCAAGAGGTTTCTTCATTTCTGAGGGTTTGAGGTGAAATGCAGGAAATTACAGTGCTCATCGAAACTGGGAGTAATGTCACCTACAAGTTCCCAGCTTTTAAAAGCGAAATATGTATGTAAGGAAAATAAAATATAACATACAGCTTAAGGATGTTAGAGAAAATATAGACAGTATAGACAAGACGGTGGAAAATATTAGAATTAAATACAAAAAAGTGTCAAGTGTCTGTCAGACACAGCAGGTGCAGTGAAGAGTTTTACTGCTTGTGGCAGAAAGTCCTTATGACAGCAGTCACCAACAATGGTCATCAGAGTGTTAAACGTACATGGACTGCCTAAGGTCAAAGGGAATTAATGTAAACTTGTTGCCTAATCTGGTGGGGGTGAAACATCTTCCAGAAGTCCAGTTACCACACTGTACAAAAAAAACCTCCAAAATTCTAGGTAACTGGCTGCAATAGATTTTTGAGGAAAGTTTTGAGGAAAACTACATAAATTTAAGTCAACAAATTAGCTTTTGTTGAGATAACGTATAAATTAACTTTGAGATAACCTGTTTAACAATGTTATTTTAAAAATAAAGTTTATTTATTTAAAAAATAAAGTATATATATATATATAATATATATATAAATAAAGTATAATCTGCATGCGTGAACTGCAACTTACTCACATTGAGAGAAAAAAGTCTGGAAGAGACTGCATGTGCTGCATGTCGGCATTGTATATATACTTTATTTATTATATATTTATTGGCCTTTTAACATTGGGGTCCGGAGAAGAGTCCCTCTCACGGCTAAAGAGAGTTCTTTCAATGCATAAATCATGTGTAAATTAAATGTGAAGGACTCGTTTAAATATGCTAACGTAACTTAACCATTGTTAAATAAACATTGGGCACTGCTGAATTTTAAGTGTTTGGAAAAAAATCTAAATTTGAAGTTACCTCAAAGTTAATTTATACGTTATCTAAACAAAAGATAATTTGTTGACTTAAATTTATGTAGTTTTCCTCAAAACTTGAAAGTTTTAGTTGGACTCAAAACTCAAAAATCTATTGCAGCCAGTTACCTCGAATTTTTGAGTTTTCATAGGCCCTTTTTTTTTTTCAAGTGCACTGACTCAACGTGTTTCGGATAACAACGACGTGGACGAATGAGGATTTTCACGGACGTTACAAGCAACTGACCTCGTCTCCATCACGGACATTGTCACAAACCCCTTTGCTGTCCCCTGCTGGTCCTGGTTTACTGCATATCGGAGTATAGACGACTCTGACGTTGTCAGGGAGAGTGTCGTGGGTCACGGTGACGCTGGAGGAAAGCCGCTGTCGTGGCGCACATATTTGAGACCGTTGTTAGATGCGGATGAAGGGGAAGATGTTGGTCACATTAAAAGAAAAGCAGTGACAACAGAGTGACGACTTACCTTGTAGGCACTTTCAATCAGATTGACCACATTGTCGGAATTTGATGACAGAACTCCCACCTCTGACTTTGGGATCATTTTAGAGAGGTGCTGAGAGAAAACATAGTCAGTGAGTGTAAGGATGTAGCTTTTTTATGGGTAGGCAAAGAGTAAGTATTTTTATTTACCTTGTACACTTCCTCCATATTTTTTGTCACGGCAAAAATAGGCTGAATATTGTTTTTTTCCAACTGCCTGGCTAGTTGTCCCACAGACGGGTAGTCCTTCACAAAGCAAAAAACAGTGGAAAATAATCATTTGACTTGATAACAAGATATTTGGGAGTCGGCAGTTATAGATGATTATTTACACTGCTTTGCCCTCAGTTATTATAACATGGATTCCATACATACCATCTCACTGCTCTTGCTGTAAAGACTGGATTCCATGTGGCAGTGCTCGTCATTGGGTTCCAGTATTCCTGCCAGTTTCCCATCACCGGCCATGTGGAATCCAGCATCAGTGGTGAGTACAATCAGCCGAGTGCTGCTGTTCCTCCATCCTATTTTGTCCTAAACAACATCAGTATCTCCTTTACACTCTCTTTAATGCATTGAGGAAATTTGGCCTATACCTGGAGACTTTGACTAGTCACAGTGCATTTCATAAAGTGAGGGTGACTCCTATTGGCTGTTCTACGAATCAGCTAGACAGCCTTTCATTGGAAAGGTCACTATTTAAGCATATTAGTAATAATAAAGCATAGACTTCTACTCCACTACTACAAATACCAAATACTACAGTGACTACTACAAAGTCTGAAATGAGCATATACGATGGACAGCTCAAGCTGAATGGTTTGGAAATAAAGTAAGCGAGGCAGGGTTGAGATGGTTTGGTCACAGACAGAGATTATATTGGACAAAGAATGTTGAAGATGGAGCTGCCGGGCAGGAGGAAAAGAGGAAGACCAAGAGGGTTCATGGATGTTGTGAAGGCCGACATGAGGACAGTTGGAGAAACAGAAGAGGACACAAACAAGGGAGAGGACAAGATGAAGGCAGAAGATCTGCTGTGGTGACCCCTAAATGGATAAGCAGAAAGAAGAAGAAGACAAAGCAACCTTAAAAAAGGAAAAAGGGGTTCCTAAAGAGAGTCGGACATTAAATCTGTTTTTTTTTTTGTTTGTTTGTTTGTTTTGTTTTTTTCTTATTATATTGGTGTTTAATCCACACGGGAATAACATTTTAGATTGCTTATGTTTGGTTCTGTTTCTGGGTGGACAGAGCTTAAACCACAGACATACAGTATATACTGTACGTAGACGCGTCAGTCACCGTGTTGCCCCATTGACGTGACGCAATACGTCAGTGTGTCCGCCATATCCATCAACAAAACTAAAACAGGTGGACGTGGAGACCGGGTTTTCTCAATAATAAAAAGATGTTTAACATTTTATTTAACAAACTATGGTGAATAATTTTATAGAAAATGATTTATATTCATTTAAGTACTAACAACACTCATAGAAAAAATGATGTCTGCAAATATTACATTTGAAGATGCTGCTGTTGTAGTGAACATTTCTCTGGACAAATAACTAGAATCTGAATCTGAAAAAGACAAAAAAGCTATGGCCTAGTTATACAGCTGTTAACTGCTATGTGATTTATAGTTATAAAAAGGTGATTTTGGTTCAATGGACCTTTTTAATACCATACTAATATGAATTATTCATTGCAGTAATCGCAATCATATCTCAATATCAAAGTACCTTGCCTTCACGGAAAGAATCGTAATTGTAAAGTATTTCAATGAGGCGCATATTTCAACTTGTTCCACTCACAATATGGCAGCGGCGTCGACATATAACGCGGCAGCATGAGAACAGGCACATCCTGAAGTTCATGGATTTTACAGTTATCATTATTCTACTGTATGGGGATGCGGTTGAGCACGGGCCTGTGGTGGAGGACTTTCTCACATGGTGCAACTGAAGTCCACTTGCACCTGAACACTTAATAAACCAAGGACATGGTGATTTATTTTAGAACGTCTTATCACCTTCCATTACAGACTAACATTAATGGACAAAATATTAAGATGGTGGAACAATATGAATATCTCAGGGTGGTCCTAGACCATAAACACAAATGCAACACCAATGTGGAGGCTGTTACTAAAAAAGAGCCATCAATGCCTGTATTTTCTCAGGAAGCTGCTGGTTTCTAATGTGGAGGGAAAAATTTTTTGTAAATCTTTTATCGAAACTGTTTGAACACATTTTCCATTATTGCCTGGTTTGGAAATGTTACACCCAAAGATTACAGTAATGTAAGCAAGGTGGTGAAAGCGACCAGCAAAATAATCAGCCTCACAGAGACCTAACTGCCTGCTATATATGAACAGCAGGCGGTGCAGAAAGTCAGAGATATTGTAGAAAACCAGAACCACCCTCTGCATGAAGAGTTTGATTTGCTCCCCTCAGGCCGTAGATACAGAGAGTGAGGAGTAAAAGGATCAAAAACTCATTTGTTCCCATCAGGATCCGGCTTCCTGCCTCTTATTTTGTTAAGTTTTTGTACTTCCTGTGGTTTTCTTGTGCTTTGTTTTTTTTCAGGAGACTTGGGCGGAGTCTCCGACCTCACACCTGCAGCTCATTTCCTGATGAGACCGTTGCCTTCTCAAACCCCGGTCTCTGCTGCAGCAGGTGTCGGTGCGTCTCACTTCTAATGTGGTACTTACTCGAATCAGACCAGCTAGTTTATCTCTGCACTGCACTACATATCATGCTTTTCCTTTCCAGTTTTCAACTCCTCGTTCTTTCCTGTTTTTCAGTTCTCTCGCAGACCTTCGCCCAGCCAGCCAGTCAATCTTTACATTTAGAACCCAGTCGTTTGGTTTTGTTTCTTTTGTAAATAAAGACTCATTATCATTATTCTTCTTTTAACTGGCTTGGCTTCCACTCCTTTTTTGATCCATACTTATCCTGTGACTAAATCATCACAGTTCCCTGTGCAATAGCAATATGTGATTTTACAATTCAATAGCTATTTTAGACAATAATATTTCTCTCTTTTAAATGTATGTTTTATTCCATTTTGGTGTTTTTTTTTTTAGCAAATGTATTTATTTCTTTATTTATTTACCACAGGGTCATGTTTTGAGCACTGCGTGATGAAACATTTTTTTATAATTGTAATGTCTCCTTAAGCCTGTCTGTAAACCAAGTTTCCCATCAGGGACAATAAAAAATAACTCGGCTAAACTTGATAAATGCCAAGACATGGGTTGAGAGCTGACTGAGGGAAAGCAGGAGGGAGGGAGGGTGGGGAGCAGTGCAGGGGGAATGTTCTCGTAGTGAAATCTGACACCAAGTCACAGTTGTGAGGTGCCCAAGGCTCTAAGTCTTTTACGACAAAGCAACACATCTGGCGTTTCTAAGGGGGGAGGGAAGCCTCGTGCTGATTAGACAACAGGGTAACAAAAGAGCGCCACCCTGTTGTGAAGCAAGAGCAGACTAAGAAAGCCAACTCACTTTGAATGCAGTAGCTGGTGATTGATTGAGAAGCAGTAGATTCACATATTTTTATCACAACATGCATAATTTCACAAGTGAATTTTGAAGAATTGTACCTGGATCAACAAAGAATATTACTAGAAACCCATATACACTGGTTTACACCTAAAAAAAAAAAGTGGTTTAGGGGTTAAGTCAGACTTTAAGTTCTTACCCCACACACAGCAGCCTGCATCATTGCATCAAGGCTTCCCTCTGGAGAGTCCAAGTTTCCAGAGATGAACTGCCGTTTCACTTCTTTCTTGAAATCCTCCTCCCTTGGTGTCAAACTCAGAACATGTCTATAACCAAAGGCAGCCTGACACTCCTGGTAATTGTTGTCGCACGGCTTCCTCAGTTTCTCTGGGTTGGTGTTTGTGTAAGGAAGGACCGTCTTATCAACAAAGGCTCCAAACCCTGGAGTTATAGAAATACCTTTTATTATTGTTTTAATCTAGGGAGCAAACATTTATTAATCCAATCTTAAATGTTCATTATTAAAACATACTTCTTTAGTCAACCCACCATCTGACCTCATAATGCTGTTGTTCAATTTCAGGTGTATAATGACAATAAAGATCCTTTCCTTCCTTTCCTTTCCTATTATGCCATTATTATAGTTCAAATATTCCTATGTGCAGTAATTATACTTTTTTTTTTTACATGCATTATTCCTTGTATTAGAGGGTGATCTTTCTGTTCCAACATGTCCATGTTGTTAGATGGTGTTTTTATTTTTTCTGTAAGTATGTGGCAAAATGGGGTTGGGAATTTTTTGGTCTCCACAGTTCTGTTTCTCTTACATCAGCAGGAATGTAATTATGCCGGTGTGACACATTGCTAGACACAGCATATTGTAGATGGAACTCCAATTTTTCCCCTTTGTTAGACATTCAATGAAGTACCTTTTTTTACAAAGACACGTTATGAACCTGAAATTCTGTCAGGAAAAATAAGTGCAGTTTCAACAATATTATGCCTAAATTTACCATTAACCCATGTGCATTATAAATCACAGTGGATCTATAAAGGAACACAGCATTTAGTCACAGGTTTCTGGATCTGAAAAATATAGTTTTCCACATCATGATTAGATTCACAACTTCGCCCTGTGGGCCGGATTAGACCCTCTGGCGGGCCGGTTCTGGCCCACGGGCCGTATGTTTGACACCCCTGCACTACATTGTCTGATAAGAGATGTCATGTCATGTTCCATGTCTGGCATGGGTTGCCTCTCCCTTATTTCCTTTAGTTCCTGTTTTATTTTGTTAAGTATTTGTGTTTCCTGGGGAAGTGTTGTGCTTTTTATTTCAGGAGGCTGGCTGGCAGGTGAGGCAGGGAGACTAATCACCACAGCTGTTCCTGATCTACTCATCAGCTCCTCCCTACTTATACCTTGACTTCCCGCTTCCTGGTGTCAGCGCGTCTCACTCTGTACATGGGTAACCTGCGGCATGTCGTTCACTCCTCTCAGTTCACTGCTACTGTTAATCTGTTTTTCTGTTCAATCCTCTAACTGCGTTCTGTTTTCCTTTTTTCCTAGTTCCGGGTTTTTCCCTCCTGAGTCCTGCCTTGCCAGGCGGCCAGTTTCGGTCTCACTTAGTTGCCTTCCCCCTTTTAGTTTGTTTACGTTCCAGTGCCTGGCTCTCCTTTTGTTTGTGTTTTTTGTAAATAAATTATGTCACTCCTTTTTACTCCTGTCTCCACGCACTGGTCCTTAAAATACTCCTTAACCTCCTAGACCCAATCGTTACATCTCAGTCTTTCAGATCTATATAGAACCATAAAATTATTTTGATTATTGTGGGCATTTCAGAAACACATTTACAAACTTCATTGCAGAGAATGGCAGATCAGTAGAAGACCCCCCCAATTTTTAAGGGGTGCAATCAAATGATTTATAAGAAACTACAAACATTTCCTTTGCCTCGAATTCTAACCGAACAAAACCAGCCAAAATTAATAATCGTGATTTGCAAAAACTGGAAAGTGACCGACAAAGAGGTGGTTTAGTGAGGAAAGAGCTAGGAAGTGAGACTTCTTGCTCTGAGCTTGCAAAAAGGTTACTTATTTCTCCTAAAGAAATAAATGCTAATTTCTCTTCATGTTATTCTAAACTTTATAAACCTAGAAATAACATTAGATATAGCTAAACGTGTAATAATTTTTTTTCAAGATATAAATCTTCCAGCTCTCACTCAACAGGATGCTGAGCTCCTTGGTGAACCAATCACTCTTAGTAAGGAAGTCCAGTTAGTGGAGTGGAGAAATATGAGGAAAGAAGTTCTTTGTCATTTTTGCTGCTCATTTATAGAAGGTCTTTTAAAATTCTCTTTCACCTGTTGGTTCAGGACAGACATGCTCTCATCGTAAACACATGGATTGGAGGATCGAAGTTACTCTGCTGTTCCTTTGAAACGTGGTAAATTATAGAAGCTTCCTTTTGTCAGTATGGCAAGCATTACACTGGTAAAGGTCCACAAAACGGAAAGGATATGCACTTCAATTGTCACTGCTTCTAAAAATCCGAAGGCCAATCTTATGAAATAGTTATCGTTTCCAAACTGTACTTTGTGCACTGATGGACATGGGAATGTCAGGATGTGAAAATTATTTGGGAAGGAGTTTGTGCTACTCTCTGATGTCCCGGGTATAGTCGTGCCATGCTTCCCCATGTTGTTACTTTTGCATGATACGTCCTCTTTAAAGCTAACATGTATGAACAAATGTATCCTCCTCCAATCCTGCTTTCACAAATGCATGGAGAACTATGGGGTTTTGTTTTGTTTTTGTTTCCCTGTCTTTTTATAAAAAAAGAATAAAAAAGTTGATCACAAAAAAACATGTACATGTGTGACAAATAAATTATACTATTTTTTTGCACATATCATGAAGAAGCACTCATAATTTTTTTTTTTTTTTTTTTTTAAAAGCTTATTCTTCTGTACCATTTTTTGGTCACCATCTCCTTTATTTTTCACTTAATTTAAAGAAAATGTACATCAAAATGTTTGGCTTGTTCATGACATTCCTGACAACTTTCCAATTCTTTCTAATTTTTAATTATTTTTTGAAATATTTAACATTTTCTGAAATTGTACTCATAAGAAATGAGGTGAGAGGGCAGGTGAGACACAGACAATATACAGTACTAATTAACCAAATATGAATTATTAATATGAATCAGCTTATAGATGAAGAGCTGGGTCTTCTTACCTATTTGAGCATGAGCTGTGATACGTTTCAGAGCTGCAAACAGACTCTGCCCCAGTTCTTTGACATTTTCCAGGTCATCTTTCATGGAGTAAGACAAGTCCATCAGGTAGTAGAGATCAACGGGATAACCCTCAACTCTTTTAAAATTAACACTGAACGTGGTGGGAAGCCCTTCAGACACAAGAGAGATGACAATTAAAGAGTCACATCAGCTGTGAGGAGACATGGTTGTGAAGTGGTTCCACTCACCAGGTCTCAGTTTCAGACTGATCTTCTGTGGACTGAGCTGTATGGGCTCCTGCTGGCTGAACGAACTGGACAGTGGTTTGCTGGTGATGATTCTTAGTGTGTTCTGGGGGGAGATGATTTCTTCGTCCCTGCAGCCTCTCGCCATCAACTGAGCCTTGGTGTCACAGCGTGCTGCTTCCTGCTCGCCAGTTTTGGTGAAATTCTACACAAAGGAAAAATAAAACAACATAAAGAAGTGATTGATTGATTTTTATTAGTTAAAGAGGGGAACAACACATGGGAAAAAAGAGACATCCCATACGTTAACACCAACGCCCAGTGGCCAGGTGACCTGACCGCAGACCACAGCAACATCCCAGGGAAGATCATTCCAACATCTACCTGGATGTTGAAATGATTTTATCTGTCCTTAGTACTAACTCAGATAAGAATTCAGAGAAAAAGTCTGAATAAGTTTCAACTGGGTGAAAAACAGTACCTTTCAGAACTGATGTCAGTGATTTTAAACTAGGACGAGATAGACCGTGGATTAGGTTTTCAAAGGATAAATATTAAGGTTTAGACTTAGTGTTGATTAATAGATTGGTATTAAAAATGGCTGCAACTCCCCCCTCCTTGGCCTTAGCTTCTGGGATAATATGGGTGTTATGTATATAGACCATGTTGCATTTTCAGCGTAACAGACTCAAACAGACATATAATATATACTGCTTTCAAGATAAAAGCATTATATACTAAAAAAAAAAATAATAATAAAAACATCAAAAGCCTTTTGTTTTTGAGCCTAAAGTGATGGTTCAGGTTCCCCTGAGCCAGTTCTAAATTCTAAAGTCTAACCGACATTGGGAGCTGGTTCCACAGGAGAGGAGCCTGGTAACTGAAGGCTCTGCCTCCCATTCTGCTCTTATGGACTCTGGGAACCACATGTAAGTCTGTGTTTTGGGACCAAAGTGATCCATTAGGATGATAAGGTAAAACTAGATCTTTAAGGTATGATGGAGCCAGTGTAGAGAAGCTAACACTCAGGGTGAGAATATGACTTTATTACATGTCATTAACCTTTTTTTTCTCTCCCAAGTCTGTGTCTTTCCTTCCTGTCCTCTCTCTCTCTCTGTCCTCATCTTGCAGGCTGCAGGATCCAGATCCAGTTTCATTGCTATTATTATTATCACAAGTAGTATTGGTGTCATTATCATTATGCCATGACTAAAAAAATGACACTGTAGTTCAATAAACATGACATAACTGTTCTGTCTAAACTTGATACAACTGTTGCATACTGTATCTGCTCCTGGTCTTTATCTTCTGTCTCTATCTTTCCCAACATGTATGTTGTGATTTGGCGCCGTACCAATAAATTGAATTGATTTGAACTGAACAAATAAAATTGAAGTTATTGGGTTTTGTTATACGATCTGGTTTATTGGTAAATAGTAGGTCCAGTAAGGTTTTGCTATGAGTAAGTTATTCTTGTTGGGTTGCAGTTTACTAATTGTGTCATTTGAAATTTAGCTGTGAAATAATTTCACTTTTTTCCGTTGAGTTTTATCTAGCCAGTCCCCCCCCCCCCCAATTAGGATTAATTCTTTTCTGCCATATCTTTTGAGCACTTCTGATACGTGATCAAAGATTAAATCTTTGGCAGTGGACCAAAGGGAGTTTGACTCAGGAATGTCAATTTTTTGATACTATAAGCCTTCTTTCATGGTTATTCACACATTCAGTTCCTAAAACATTCCCCTAAAGTTACTATGTCACAACCTTCACACAACCTTTGGAGAACGTTCTCTTTTGGTTCCCATAATGTTACCCTTACTACTTTTGTCACAACCTTCAACCTTTAGAGACTCTGAAAACAGAAACCCCTAACCTCGAAGAAAAGCTCTAGGTGATCCTAGAAGAGCGCAGTCCTAGGAACAGCTAAAAAACTGGATGTGCAGAACCCTCAAACTCCCAGGCCTCTGAGAGAGGAACCAAACTTGAAAGAAAGTGGGCGAGTGAGGAATTTTTTAATAGTGCTTGTTACCTCTAGCTACTGTGAGATATTACCCCTTTGTATGTACTATATACATACAGTAGACAACTTTATATGACAAGAAATATATACTGTATACATGTTACATTTAAGATGTACATCTGCAAAAATACAGCATCTATATACATCTACAGATGCTACATCTTTATGTGTACCAAGATGCTTTATCTATATACAGTATGTCCTGAATATACACATATATGTTAAGGTGAATGTGTTGCTCACCAGCTGCTGACACCAAACGCAGTATGGTCCAGATCTGATACAGTCATTGCAGGAGTTAATCACTGACTTGGAGCAAACTTCCTCTTGTTGGCACAATCCTGCAAAGAAAAGCACAAACTTTATTGAACACGCACTCATTATAAGACCAGCACACATTACTGTATATTAATTGGCAGCATCTATCACTACTACTGGAACTACGTCTTGCTTTGAATTCTGATGTTATTGTTTTTATTCACCGTTATGTTCTGTTTAATGTGCATGATATGGTGAATAACAGATTAAGGAGATGTCAGGAAAACAGCAGTAAGTGCATTCACGCCGTATGTAGCTTGGGGGCCCTAAAATATTCAGAACAATTAAAAGAAAACACAGTATAAATCAGGAAAACACAGTATAAATAAAAGGAAAGACTCACCCTAACCCTAAACAAAAAAAGAAACTCCTGCAACATCACAATCACAATTCTAAACATGACTAAAATAGAAAAGATAACAATTCTGTTGTTCTGTATGTGATAGGAGAAGGAAAGAGGAGTAAACTGAACAAGCACTGCCCCCTGTTTACATCAGTCTTTGAATGTAAATCTTAAACTATCGTTTTGAAACTTTCCCCTGTGGAATATACTCTACTGTATATAAACTCTACAAGCAAATGTCCATTAGGGATAGGAAACTAGTTTCGAGCTCACCATTTCTACTCATCAGCAGGAGTAGAAGAAATAACCCAGTGTGATTCATTTCCTGATGACAAAGAAGGGGAAAAAAAGATGTTATTTCTTGGATCAATCAAATAAAATGTGAAGGTTTTAATGCAGGGCAATGTTGGTTGATTTACCCATGGAAATAAACCAATTACCTTTACTGTGATATTTCAAAATATGTTCCCAAAAATGACAAAAAGTAATTTTTTTTTAAATGATGAATCAATATATATATTCATATATTGACGGTGCTTCTTCTTCTTCTTCTTCTTCAGGTTGAATGTTCACGGCCATGACCAGGAGCAGCTGTTGGGGGAGGGTTCGTTGCACGTCAAATGTGCTAGTTACGTAACTAAACTCGACTTTTCAAAACCGCTCGCTTGAGCACAGGTAAACAGAGAAGCCCTTCTTTCTCAGAAGTGGCTGACGTGTTTATCGTGACACTTTAGTGATGTTTAGATACGGGAAGGACACGGGGACGCACCAAAAAAACATCAGAAACTTGACTTTCCAGTGAATGTCCTCTTTAACTGTTTTAAGAGATTAAGAGATGGATAATTAAGGTGCTTGAGAATTGTTTTGCTTAATTTCAACACAGACATTGCACATAACACAATATAATACAATAGTACAACAAAAAATACAATACATAACAAAGGACAGGGATGTTTAGAAATGAAAATGCGTCCAACGGTTCATTTCATTTCTCTGCAGCAGCACATGCCCGTCCCCTTTGTTGTCAGGATATATTACCTAACGCTGATCTGTGTGACCAATGGTCAGATCCTGATCCTGATCCTTGCTCCATGGATATCAAATGCAAATATTCCTTAAGCCAATTTTCAATATTGAAACAATTTTCTACTTATAGTAGTTTATAAATTCTTTAATGATTGGAAAGTTAATCCAATCAAATACTGAGGTTATCCAATCTATCTTGTTTCCAAGCAAACCCACTTGAGGATTGATATTTGCTAAAAAGTGAGATAGGACATTGTAAGAACTCTCACTCACTCTCTCACTCATTTTCTACCGCTTTATCCACTAGGGGTCGCGGGGGGCTAGCATGGGGCGAGAGGCAGGGTACACCCTGGACAGGTCGCCAGTCCATCACAGGGCCACACAGAGACAGACAACCATTCACTCTCACATTCATACCTACGAGTGTCCAATTTAGAGTGTCCAATTAGCCTAGTCCCCAAATCTGCATGTTTTTGGACTGTGGGAGGAAGCCGGCGATAACCCACGCACCACGGGGAGAACATGCAAACTCCTTGTTCCAACCGGGTTGTGAACCCGGGACTTGCTGCAAAGGCAAGAGTGCTAACCACTACACTACACAGAACTGTAATTTTTTTTTTTTTTTTGCATTTTTTCTTTTTTGTTTTTGTTCTGTATTCTGTTGTGAGATGACCAAAATAAAGTAAACCAAACTAAACTAATAGTGCTCAAAGTCATATTTGGCATCAGCTTAACCATAAACTGACCAAAGGTCTAAGTGTGAGAGAGCATGGTTGTCTCTGTGTGTTGGTGCTGTAATAGCCTCCCTAGGTTTTACCCCTTGTCAGCTAAGATTGGCTCCAGTTCCCCCGCAATAAAATTTAACCCCTAGTCAAACACTTCTTACAAAATATATATACATTGTTATATACAGACCATAAAATGCATTTAAATCAGTGGCACTGTGCTGGTCTTTGCTACTGTAAATGTTTTCTCTGGATGAGATCACTGTAGCTATGGCAGTTTTCCAGCAGGGGGCGTCATTTACTTAGTTTACAGCATTTTCCCCCCCATTTTATACATAAAAAAAATATTTAACTATAAAATTGTTTCAAATTGCTAAATAATTTCACTGGTTCCACTCAACTGTCTTTCTAAATTAGAATTCTGAAAGACTCTGAACAAAACCTGGAACATTTATCACATTTTGTTCACCTAAAGACAGGTGCCTTCTCTGTCTGTATTTAAAAAGCATCTTAAGACCCATTTCTCCTCTTTGACTTTCAACCCAGTATGAGACATTGGTTTTACCAGTTATTATTATTATTGTTTTTATGGTTGCTTGAGTGAGTATATATATATGTACATATTATGTATCTGTATGCAGTGTGCATGTATGTATGTATACATGCATGTTTGTGTGCATATGTATGTGTATATAGTCCATTTCACCTGTTGCACAGGTGTACTGTATATGTGTGTACATATTTACACTCTATCTATCCTTTAGTATTTTTCAGGGGTTTATTTATCTCTAATGTACAGCACTTTGCTTCAGCTGTTGTTGTTTTGTGTCATAAAATGGGTCTACTGTGAAGTTTTATTAGTAAAGATACCTCAGACGCCTTTTCAAACATCCTGCCTCTTACCTTTTATTATTTAGTCAGGAAAAACTGCTTCATTAAAAATGTGAATGAACAAGGCTGGACACAAGACAATGCAGTATGTTATTGGTCTCAAATAACCAGTGTTTTGTAAATACACATCTCCACACTTTGTATCTCTGTAACAACCTCACTTGACTCAATTACCCACACTGACAATGCAGTTATTACTAGGAAAATTTTTTTTTGTCTTTTGTAAGATACAATCTCTGGTGACTCTGTAGCTTTTGTAAGAGTTTTATTTCTGCTTTAAATACCATAAATGTTTTATACGCGGGTTCCTTGAAGGAGTGATGCATTAACAGTTCAGTGGAAACAAACATCAACTCTGTTTATGGTCATACTGTCAGTGTGACAGTCTACACTGACTGTGTCGATACAATTTTTGTGGCCTTTTGAACGAATGTGCAGCATCATTAAGTTGGGGAAGTTTAATGGGAGTTTAATACATTCTGACACGATTGACTGCTTTTTTTTTTAGGTCGGACAAATTATCAGGAGAAGTTCAACTTTCAAGCTTTGTACATAAATGCTAATTTTGTGAAACACCACTCGCAATGACACTTACAACACAATACGGTATAATGCAAGTGCAAACAGCAAGGATCAGGAGGTAAAGTGGGTCCTTCAATAATCAGAAGTTTGGCAGGTTTGAGCCCCGGCTTCTTCCGACAGAAAAAGAAAAGGTATGAATGGGTGAACTGGAGAACTGTCATGAAGAAGCACTTTTAGTAAAAAATCATATTACCCTTTAGCTTCATAAATGTTGGTTGATTTAAACTGAGTTACATGTCAACAGGCCATACATCTAATAATTACCCATGTCAAATTTAAGGTCATCCAGGACAGTGACTACCTCAACTGCTGTAATAGTGCAAGTAACAGGCTGTAGACTTATATTCAGGGCTCAATCTCACACCTGGTGTAAACTGTTGCACAGCCCAGTGCAGCTGTCATACACACACATCCATGTTTTGTAGGTGACAAATACACTTGCACTCATCAGTGTGTGTGTGCCGGTCTTAAATCGGTCTAAAATTGGTCTTAAATCGGTCTTAAATTTAAACACCCAACTTCGGATTTTCAACTTCGGAGTTGGAGCAACCTCACAAAACCCGACATGGGATTCCAAGATGGATATTAAAAGCACTCTGTCACTTTTACTAATAATTGCATTAATTCTGTCTGATTTGTTTAAGTCAGTCATACTCAACATGTTGCTACACCGTTTGTGTGTTAGGGTTAACGCTGTCAAATTGAAGGGACGTCACTTCCATTTCCAGCTTCTTCTGTGACTCTACAGTATTTTCATACTTATTTAAATTATGCATTTGATGCGTGAGACGTTGGGTGCTGAGACGTTGCACCATGTGCAGGATACAGAGACAAGGCTTTGCATAAATCATCATATCACAGCACTCTCCTGACAGGAGTCAGTCTGCACCAGGTCACAGGACTCATCACCACTTCCATTAGTTAAATGTTGTACTGCTGTTTCAGCTGGGAATTGAAATAACCAGCAAAGTGTAGCACACATTAGTGCCGGCGCTACATACAATTTTAAATGTAAAAGAACAATTATTTATATCATATCATCACACTAAAAAGTATCTGAGAAGAAACTGACTTTGGTAGAAGTTACAGTTACCGGTTAAGTGGTGTGTAACAGTGTATGAAAATTATTTGTAATTAAGAATTGAAAGTAAAAGGTGGGAATGGTGAAATATGTTCACTACATTAAATTCTACATTTAAATAAATGTTTTTATATTACAAATAATAAGAACAAATGGTCCCCAAAAACAGGAAAATATTATTATTTCGGCATGGGTGGAGTTAGAGGGGGGGCCGGGGGGACAGTGGACCCCCCTGAAATCTGATTGGCTACCCCAGGTTACCCCAGGTTACCCCATGTTACGGCAGTGGTTGATGTTTTCTGGTGCCACATTAGTCCTGAGTGCATATTTGTGTAGCAACTATTGTTTTAGGGATTTAGAAAAATGATTTAAGTTTGTGATAGTTCAACTGCAGCTGTTTTCTTAGTTTTAGAATGTAAATAGATGTTAGAGAATACATCTCACAAGATACAGAAGGTGGACAAGCATCTAGAACGTTCAGGAAACAAATCTGTCGGCCCCCTAAAATACACTTGGCCACCCCCTGGCCCCCCCAAAGGATAAAAGTCTAGCTCCGCCACTGTATTTCGGTACATCACTGCACATTTGGAAATGGCAAAGACACAAAGCAAAAAACACCTCTCATGTAGGACAGCATCCAAAAAGCTACATGAACATTAAGAATGCTAGCTCATATTAAGGTCTGCCTGTATCCAAATATACATCTACTGATGTGTGGCTTTAATGAGTCACTTGCTCACTGACCATTTTGTCAACTCATCATCCATCAAACACTAAGTAGCTCATGACTGTGACTGCAAACCCTCGATGTTAAACCATCAAAGGTCATCCGAATTTCTTAAGCTCTCACCGAGCTAAATATAATCATGTCATGCCACACGTGTGAAACATCCACCCACTGTCAAAGCCGTGCATTTAGAATGTGGAGAGTGCATAACTGACGATGAGAACGGCTTCCTGCAAACGCGCACACACACGCGCTACCGTCTGTGTCAACACAGTTGGTACCAAAAAAGGCAGTGGAGAACAGTGAAACGATGGGTCAGTAGTGTGTTTCCTCATTCTGAGACAAGCTGACAAGGAAGCTCATGAGGAATGAGAATGTACAGTATCTATATGGCTAGAATTACAAAATAGACGATAGAAAAAAACGAAATACACAGCCTCATCGAAAACACTGACTGTGAACCTTTGTGCTTGAAACGTCAGTGAGAATGAAAATGATTCCTATATGTGGACCAGCTTATAAAGATAACATGCAATCGTGACCCAAATCATAATATGAATTGCGACAATGTGAAAATGAAGCCAAAACTGAATTGCACCGAATTTCACAAAACATAGGAACGTAGGAACATGTTATAGCCCAAGGCGAACAAAAAGTCTATCGGGACCACGACTTAAACTCAACAGGAAGTCCGCCGTTTTGAATTTTGACGTCAATCTTGGCGGTTTGCACACTTTGTGACTGAATAAAATTTGCCTGAGCATGTTATTCATGCCAACACACAAAAACATATCAGGTTGTATTGTACACATCAAAAGTAAAAAGGTATCCCTATAATGTGGTATCCCTATAAAGTGCCCTATAATTTTGCCATACATTGATCCATTGCCTCGAAACTTCATAGGTGACACGGGAGACTGACCCTGGAAGCTTTTATACACACAATCTTGATCCAACGTGAAGTCGGCCATTTTGAATTTGGCCGCCATTTCGCCACTAAAAAAAAAAGGAAGTGCCACCATCGGACATGATAATCCTCCACAGAAGAGGAAGTGCCTGATACTTTGCTGTACATTGACCGATCGCCTCGAAACATAAACAGAAACTTGAGCAACCATGAAGTCGCACATTTTGAATTTAGCAACCATTTCGTCACAAAACAGGAAGTGCCCTGTAACTTGGCCATAAATTGACCGACCTGCTCAAAACTTAAACTGGGAAACACATACACAAGCCCAAACCTCTTATTATGACTTTACCTAACTCCATTGTGTCCACTAATGACTAAAATGTCTTGGGTTTGCAAATAAATGTTCCGATTTTGACAAAGTTCGATACATTTATTGCTCCCATAATGTACTGCAGGAAACAATATTATAATTTTTTTTAATTATAGTTTTTCATTACATTTAATAAGTACATACAAAAGGTCAATTCGTTGTAATTGTTAGCTATTTCATAAATAACATGTAAAAATTAAACATAATTAAACACATATATGCAGAAAAAAGAAAAAAAAGGCCCACTTTGCATTGTTGTTGTATTTCACATTTATAAGTGAGGTCTTAAATTAAGCCCAACCTGTGTTCTATTTTAATTTATTATATAAAATGTGCAAATAAACCAATAAGAATAGACAAATAAAAATGTTTAACTATATAGCTGTGACATAATATCCTAGTGTTGTGCGTATGGTGATACATAATGCCCTTAGTTATTATACAGTAAAAATATGTTTTTAGATTAGTAGATTATAATCAACAGAATTGCACTGTAAATTAGGATGTATCAGAGGCAATCAGACTCCAGGGTAAAGTTGATTAAATGCGTAGTTTTAGTGCTTCTAAGAAATAGGCCTGCAGCAATGAAATGATTTTGAATCACCTTCCCAATTAAAATAAGTATAAAGAATAATAAAGAGTGTGCGACATACTATAAAAACACTGCAACACTGAGAATATAGAGAGAGTTAGGTGGCGTTAATAGGCTTAATGTGTAAACACATTTAATAGTTTGAATGTAACAGTCACCTTTTAATATATATTTAAAAGTTACAAACTGCAATTATGGAAAAGCCTGACTAATTCTTTAAAAATCATTTTGTGGACCACACAACTAATTAATTGCGGGAAAATAATAAATCTTACTTGCAGTTCTACATAAAAGCAACAGAAAAGATCCAAATATGAAAAACAGTGTATAGATTATTTGCTGTACATGTTCACGACAAGGCAAAGCTCTTAGATTGTTGTTTTATTGATGCTATTATGGTCATATTATGATCATTTTTCAATTATTTTAAAATGGCCTGTATTTTATAAAGCTCTTCTAGTCTTGATGACCACTCAAAGCTGCTTTACACTTCAGTTTTACCATTCACCCATTCATCTATGTGCAGCACAGCGTTCTAGCACAGTCTTTCACACCCTCTTAGATGCTGCCGACAAAGCCATGTAGACTAACTGAGCCAGGAATCAAACCCACAACCTTCCGACTGAAAGACTCACTTTAATGGAACACATTCAGAAAATACGGGACACGTGTATGCAATTTTAAAGTAACAGGTTTTTCTTTACTTTTTTTTTTTAAATAAAACGACTTCCATGGGTAATTTTAAGTTTTTTTAATGTGACCTACCCTTACACTTGCATGTCCCTGGCTCCCTTAAACCTGCAGTGGAACCATAATAAATGTTACTGGTAAAACCTATGCTATGAAAAAGGTGTATTAGAGCATTAACCTGCACATACAGCATGTTGTATGAGTTAAACTCACTGACTGCTAATACACAGTACTATAGCATGCCTGTCCGTCCTGCTTCTTTGTCCCTAAGACAAAGAGGAAGCTCAGAGGTGCATTTTCTGTTGCTGCCTCGAAACTGTGGAATGCACATCAGGCAGACCGACTCACTTTCGGTTTTTAAGTCTCTTAAAAACACTTTTTTTTTTTCCTTTGGCTCTTAACTCAGTTTGAGATGTTTACTTTTATTGTTTTACTGTCTTATTGCTTTTCCTTGGCATTTTTCCTCATGTCTGTGTACAGCACTTTGGTCAACTGTGCTGTTTTTAAAGTGCTTTACAAATAAAGTTGGATTGGATTGGATAAGACCAACTTTCAGTCACATCATTCAGTCCAAATGCCAATCACAGAATTTGACAGGGACAAAAGCGCTAATGTGGTGGTGGTGCCCTGAGACGTTTGCTCAGTTTCTTAAAAGCAAAGTTAAGATATTGAAAGTACAGAGGTAGAGAGGCTCATCCTGGATCATTTCACGATAAGTAAGTCCTAATAGAGGGAAGGTGTAGATGGAGGTGGGGTGTCAGACTTACCATTGACTCACTCACATTTATTTCCTTAAATGAATGCGTATGACATCTAACAGCATCGTTCAATAGATCATTAAAACATTTGTTTTCCACGGTTAAAACAAATCTTCTAAGTTTTTAGTCATGGTGTGATTGTGTTTTGCCTTCTCTTTCTTCTCCTCACTGCTCACTATATTATGTTATATTATCTATATACAGTATATATTGATTGTCTTTATTGTATTTTTTTCCCCCTATTCTTTAGGAAAGCTTTTTTTTCATCTGTTTTTTGCCTAGTTCCTTAAACGGATGATAATGGAATTTAAAAATAGTTGTTGGAGGCTTTAATAAGACACAAAACTTCTGTTTTGTGTTTTATTTGAATTCAAATAGGATAAGCACAATAGGCCTGACTCAGATGAACCAGTGACCTTCTTCTGTTGAAGCAGATAAATAAATAAAAGCTGTGATCACACCTTCGTCCTGAAGCTGCCGTGGACCAACTGTAGTTATTTTACAGCAGGAGGACATGAACTATACAGCAATGATGAATAAGCTTGTTGTCTTACTTGCTGATGGTAGTCAACATAATTAAAATTAACCACAGCTGTGCCTTAATAACCAAAAGAACCCTGTAGTATTTATTCCACTGGTTGTATACAGTATATTCAACAAAGAACATATATTATTTAACCAAATGAAGAAGCAAGAGTGACGAACAAAACACTAAAGAGGTGCCACTATGAAAGTGTTGCTCTGTTATGTGAACTGTTTATGTAAATGTGGAAATTAGCAAGTATTTTTTTATGATGAACTTTATGTGCATATTTGTACTGTTTTCTGCACTCACTGCTTTGCAGAGACTCCACAAAGTCCAACGGTACCATTTTGTGCATGTTACAAAAAGCAGGTTCATCCAAACCCACACAAAGCCCAACCCAGATTCATCTTCCAGGCAGTGGCTCAGTTACACAGGTGATATAACACATGCTGCTCTTGTCAATAAAACAGCACTATAGAAACAATCTACAATTGAAAATGTATATTGAAAAAAGAACAAAACAATTAGACAACAATTTTTGGCATGTATCCTCCCTCAGGCAGTTGTTAATTCAGTCAACTTCCTCCCAGACAAGAATCTCTTCTTCCTCAAAGGGCTAAATTTACATTTGCCAAAATTTTGCAAACCGTTTTCCTGTTTTTTGATGATTTTGAACATCCCTGTAGCTATTTATTAAACCACAATTTTTTGAAGAACAATTATTACATATGCACAATTTTTAATACATTTTCTTTTCTGAAAAAATAAATAAATAAATAAATGAAAAACCGCTTTCTTTATAAAATTACACTTACCAGAAACAGGAAGCTGCAGCTCTGCTCTGTGGCTGACAACTGTGTCGTACACTGGGTGAGGAGAAAAAGACTCCACCCACATAACAGGAAGTACAAACGCAACCAAAGAGAGAGTTTCAGATGGTGGAATGTGTTGTGTCACAAACTGGGTCGCTGTCACAACTCGATGGTAAAGCGTATGTTGATAAATTGGTGAAGTTCGAAAGAACTTTTAAAAGCTTTTGACCACAAGACATGGTTTTAGGTGTCTTGAGTTACCCCAGTGTGACCATTGACCTCATAAATCCTCCATTAGTTCTTAGGTAAAGAAATTTCTATTCCCTAACAGTAACCGTAATTCTTTAACTAGTGTTGGGTACATAACTTCAAAAGTTGAATATATTACATATAACGTGTTAGTTTACAACATTGCTTTAGTTGCAAAGTAGCGCGTTATGTTACTGTCATCAAAACAGTTGCTAGAGCATGGGGGCAGGTATACGGTGTTATATTTGTACCATATTGTTGATTGGCACAGGCATGTTTTAGATGCATATTTGCTGTTTTGTATGGGCATAACCCATGGTTTCTATGTGTATTCTTTTCTTTTCAAACTCAAGTTGTGCTCACACAACACGGACTGCTCAGACACAAAGCAGCCGCTTCAAACACGGAACACTCTGCTTGCACATGGAACAAAACAGATGTTTATAAATGTGCCATAATTCCAGCCAATCACTGCCTGACGGACCTCCTTTGTATCACCCAATTAGATCAATTAGACAGATGAGCTAGATGAGCCATAGGAACGCTGTAAAAAATTAAGTAGGGTTGCCAGACTACTTGGATTTTTGACACATCCGTGGTCAGTATTTCCTTTTACTGTAGTCTTATGTGTCTACTGTCTTACTTTAACAAAATGCTAGCCCTAACAAAAACCTTATGCTAACCTATACTTTAATAAAATGCTAACCATAATTTCCACTCATTGCAAACCCTTGCATTAACAAAATGCCAACCCTAACCTTTACCCACTGCTAATGCTTACTTTACCAAAATGCTAACCCCAAATTTCACCTAAAGCTAACCCATACTTTAATAAAATGCATACCCTAACTTTCACCTCATGCTAAGCTATCCTTTAATAAAATACTACATGTAACCTCCTACTAGTTCTTTTCTCTCTTTAATATCGCAAAGGTTTTGGCCTTACTATGTACAGTGCCTTGAGATAATGTATGTTGTGATTTGGCGCTATACAAATAAAATTGAATTGAATTGAATTGAACCCTAACTACAAAAAAATGCTAACCCTAATTTTCACTTTATGGTTAGTTAAAATATGTTAAATTTTGTTAAAGTGGCCATTTGATGTGAGGAGCTGCCAAATGTTCTACCGTAGTAAGCAAAAACCTGGGGTGAAAAAAAACAGCCAAACCGCCCCCAAACAATGCAAATCAGTAATTGGTTGTTAAAGTGAAAGCTATATATACTTTACATGATGTTTTTATGAGTTGACAGGTGGTCAGCTTTCCTACTTTATTTCCCACACTGCAGTAAACAATCAGTGAGAGGTTGTTTTTTCAGGGACAAAGTTGTAGCTAGTTCAGACTGAAACATTCACTTTTAACTGGCTGATAATGAACACACAGATGCTCAGCTCGATCGGGATGAGTCTGTGCATTTATTTCTTCCCAGTGGTACAGAACATTACTGCAGAGACTGGAGCAGACTATGGGTATCTCAGGTACTGCCCTCTGCTGATTTCAATCATACTTATCCAATTAATTCCAGCTTGTACATGTTAATGATAATGACTCATTGCAGACACACGTTAATTATGGAGTTCCACAAGGTTCAGTGCTTGGGCCAGTACTTTTTACTGTATATATGCTTCCTTTAGGGAACTTTATTAGAAAGCACAAGATACACTTTCATTGTTATGCAGATGACACACAGCTTTATTTATCAATGAGGCCGGAAAAAAATAAATCATGTTGTTCAACTCCAGGAATGTCTTCAAGACATTAAGTCCTGAATGACATTAAGTCCTGACATCACCATGGCGTCTAGTTCCACTGTATGGAACCTTGGAGTTATTTTTGACCAGGATATATCATTTGACTCACATATTAAACAAATTTCCAAAACAGCCTTCTTCCAACTGCGGAACATTATGAAAATTAGAAACATTTTATCCTTAAAGGATGCAGAAAAACTAGTTCATGCTTTTGTTACATCAATATTAGATTACTGTACTATCTGGATCCTCTATTAGGTCTGTTAAAAACCTCCAGTTAATTCCAAATGCTGCAGCACGAGTTCTGACAGGAACTAGCAAGAGAGACCACATCACCCCAGTGTTAGCTTCTCTACACTGGCTCCTGATCAGGCCCCATCATGTCTTAAAGAACTAGTTTCGATTATCATCCCAATAGATCACTTTGGTCCTAAAACACAGGCTTACTTGTGGTTCCCAGAGTCCGTAAGAGTAGAATGGGAGGCAGAGCCTTTATTTACCAGGCTCCTCTCCTGTGGAACCAGTTTCCAGTGTCGGTTCAGGAGGCGGACACTCTCTCTCTATTTAAAGTTAAACTTAAAACCTTCCTTTTGATAAATATTATAGTTAGAGCTGGCTCAGGGAAACCTGAACCACCTCTTAGTTATGCTGCTATAGACCTAGACTGCTGGGGGATTTCCTGTGGTGCACTCAATTATGTCTCATTAACCAGATCCAGTTTTTGATGCTATTATAATTATTATTATCACTAACAATGATACTGCTGTCATTATTATTATGCTTTGATTAAAAGTTCATCAGTATAAATTCGTATCAATAATCTCTGCTGCTGCTAGTATAATTGACACATTAGTTCTATAAACATGACATAACTGATTCTAAAATTGATGTATATTTGCTCCTGGTCTCTCTCCTCTGTCTCTCCCTCACCTCCCTCTTTTTTTCTTTCTCTCCCTCAACCTCTACCCTTTCTCCCATTTTCCTCTCACCCCAACCGGTCGAGGCAGATGGCCGCACATCTTTGAGTCTGGTTCTGTCAGAGATTTCTTCCTGTTAAAAGGGAGTTTTTTCTCTCCACTGATGCCTAGTGTTTGCTCATTGTGTGAACTGTTGTGTTTCTTTTTTCTCTGTAATATTGTAAAGGTTTTGGCTTTATTATGTACAGTGCCTTGAGATGTATGTATGTTGTGATTTGGTGCTATACAAATTGAATTGAATTGAATTGAATTGAATTGAATTGAATTGAATTGAATTGAATTGAATTGAATTGAATTGAAATGAACATTACACATTATTACTTAACTCTATGGCTACTATCATTAACTTAGAACAGTCCCTGACTTAACTGCACTGCTCCCTCTGTCACTTGACCACTCATTCACTGTACACCCGCAAACATATCCACACATACAGTAGGTTTGCACATTGACATTCATTCATTTGGACAGCCTAACCAAAGCATTGTCTCTAACCATAACCAGTAAATGCCAAACTCTAACCTTAACCTTACCGCAATTTAAATCTTAGTCCTGAACTGTTCCTCAGAAATGAGGTTCTGCCCCATTAAGACCAGGTCTTGGTCTTCATAAGAATTACTGGTCCTGACAACGTCAGTGTTTCTGCCAGAAAAGGTCCTATAGAGGTAACAAATACAAGTAAACACACACACAAACAAACAAACAACATGGACCTTAAAGGTGGTGCAGCACTCTTACACCGAGGGAATTGCAGGTGACCTTTATGACCCTCATTCCCATGTTGATTTAGGTGACACTAACAACCTGAAACTGGGTCAATGATGTGGATGTGATGATGATTTTCTTCTATTAGTAAAATTGTATATTCTTTTTTTTCTCTGGCTTTTCTCTGTTTTTTTAAATTTTCCCCCATGTGTAAATATAAAAAATATAATAAATACATTTCATCTACCTACACACATTGCACATTGCAGTAGATGAAATCATTTCATGTCATATTATGGAAAAAAAACAATAGAATTCTGGTGTTTTATGAATTATCTATTAAAGGTAAGCAGTGATACTTTCATTTGGCTTAATTCAATTCATTTTATTTGTATAGTGCCAAATCAAAACATACATTATCTCAAGGCACTGTACATAGTAAGGCCGAAACCTTTACAATATTACCGAGAGAAGAGAAACCCAAGAACACAATGAGCAAACACTAGGCATCAGTAGAGAGAAAAAATTCCCTTTTAACAGGTTAATCTAATGTGTAAGTGAAAATGAGTGCCTACATTAAACATGTAGTGGTTTACTTCATATCTAATAAAGTCAGCTTGAACTCAATCATTCCTTAATAAAAAATTATGTTCCCAATTTGAATCCAAGCCCATGTAGAACAATATAAGTGAACTGTATATACCACCACAACGTCATAATGTTTTTGAACAAAATATGGTGGTCCTCCTCTCCCCCCCCCATCACAGGTTTCATGCTCCATTTCCAAAACATACAGTACTGTGCATAAGTCTTAGGCCACCATTAGAGTTATTGTTTTAGCAATGCTATCATGACCATACTGTACAATTATTTCTCAATCACTTTATTGGAACACATCCTGAAAATATGGAGAAACACATATGCAGTTTGAAAATAACATCTTTTTCAGAAAAATCAAACAACAAGAAGCAGAAATGCTTCTATAATATCAAATATTCAGTGTGACCTACATTTCCACTTGAACAATAACACAACCATGGCTCTTTAAAACCTGGAATGGAACCCTAATGTTATTGGTCAAACCTGTGTTTCTCCTACTATTTCATGCCAACAAATAGCTGCTGTGAAAAAGGTCTATTATACCTGGTTTACTCCAGACGTGTTGGAGCAAGTTCAACTCACTGACAGGTTGATCATAAAGTATAAGACTGACTTTTAGTCACCACAAAGCTGGTGGTGGCCTGAGACTTATGCACAGTACTGTATATTCTGTATATCATCATGTGTTCATCCTTTTTTTGTTCATTGCAGAGACTTTTTCCTATAATGGCTTTGCCTTTTTTTGTGCTCTTTCCTATCCACAAGGTGGTGTTGTTGCTTTTCTTCTCTTCTTCTTTTCTCATTGATATCAGCGCCACCATTCCTCACTCATTTTCTACCACTTTATCCACTAGGGGTCGCTGGGGGCGCTGGTGCCTATCTCCAGCTAACATAGGGCGAGAGGCAGGGTACACCCTGGACAGGTCGCCAGTCCATCACAGGGCCACATAGAGACAGACAACCATTCACTCTCACATTCACACCTACGGGCAAATCTGCATGTTTTTGGACTGTGGGAGGAAGCCGGAGTACCCGGTGAGAACCCACGCACCACGGGGAGCTGCTGCATCACATCGAGTCTAAATGTAGATAAACCGAGCTCATGCTGGCCATGGAATAAATTGTATAACCACAGCAATACAACTGTTAGCTTCATGGCATCAGTGTTTATGATTCATAATGCAATATGTTTTCAACCATCCAAAAACAAAACATTACGCAAAAGTTCCTAGTTTTTTTCTTTGTAAATAATAGCAGCCACGATTGATCATGAAAATCGCTCTCCCAAAACTCTTCACAAAGCTTGGTCAAGCCATTAATTTCATCCAACCTAAACAAACAAATAAAATCAGGGAGCATCACATCAATGATGGTGCCTGCTTGTCTTATGTGGATTCTAATCACAGGGGGCGCTCAGACCACAGTGTTTCATTTATATTGTCATGTAGTTTAAATGTGTTGAGCTCTCCCCTATGGTTATTAAGGTACCTGCAGACAATTTCACCAATCAAATATATCTGTTGCTACTTGTCAAACAGGGGAGCAAGTTTTGGAAAATATACGCCTGGAAAAAAAAATGTTGTAAACTTGTTTTTGATGAATTTATATGAGAATTCAAACATATTATAAGGAGTTACTGTCTTGTTTGTCAACGCTCTTGTTTGAGTATTGTTCTAGCTCTGTCTGCAAAATGTTGATTTTGAGTGAATGTACTTGCAAGATTACACACGTGGGAGTATTGTATCTATTGCTTTGCTAATTTTACAGTAGTTTTTTTTTCTGTCTACACTTTCAGTTCTACAAAACAGTTTCAGATTTAAAGAGAAAGCTGGAAAATAAGGACAGATTGAAAAAGTAAAACTTATTTGAGTCTTCACTGGAGCCTCTGTGTTTGATACTTGAACATTAGATGAGGACAGTATATTGTCAGTCCCTCAGTTGGTTGGACTGGGTCGCAAACCAGGACCTTCTTGTTGTGAGGCAACATTGCTAGCCGCTCCTACACCATGTGACCCTTGTTAAGACCATTACTTTATTACACATGACTTTTTCCATTTAAAAATAAGTCTACACAGCTGACATGATTACTGTAGCACAACAATCGTGTGCAGCCCTCGCTCATATTCTGGTCACATGACAGCTGATGATGGGTGTCTCTCTTTATAAAGCCAACTGTGCTTAGTGAAGCATTTACTGATCCTATCAGATTTTACTGTTTTCTCTGATGTCTGCGTCAGTCGGGGATTTATCGGATCGGTGCATGATCCCTGCAAATTTGTCACATGTAGAACTGAACTTTCATACGATATTACGCCCATGCATTACAGAGTCTATGGAATTCTGCCGCTCACCCTTTCACAGAGGCCTGTGTAATCTCACCTGACCTCTTCTAATCCCTCCTCTGAGTGCACAGCGGGACAGCATCCCCCCCGCCTTCCCTCTCTGCAACACTGAATGTGTTCTATCCACTGCTGCAGCTGCAGCAGCTTTATAGTATCACAGTTTCAGTACAGTGGGATTCTGAAAGAGAGAGAGAGACTTACCTCCTGTATTTTTTCTGCAGAGCCCAGATTACAACTAATTGGAATTGGAGTTAATTAAGTGTTGTAACCAAACCTACACCCTTGGTAATGTTACCATACTTTAAAGGAAAAAACAATCGGAGCTATTTATTGACTAAAACATGCACTTTTTAATGGATGTAACTGAGAATGGTGCTGTTGCCCTGGTTGGAAAACACCAGAGTTCCCAATAACGGTTGTTGTTTTTTTCTGACCCTTTTTCTGAATCACACCACAATTTTGTAATTTGATCCAAATAGATATTTATTCACTGAATGATAAAAAAAAAAAAAAAGCAATATAAAACAAGCAAACAAAACAAATCAAGAAGTCAACTTAAAAGTGAATGAAATGACACAATAACTTAAATCCCTTTATACATATTTTTTTTTAATTGTGGGCCTATGGAAGCAAATAAAAAATTGATGACTGGTTTCAGTCAGTCTAGTGAATGGTGTGTCTGCTATACAGCTGTAGTCGCCCCCTAAAAGCTCCTATTCAAATCACTCGCCAGTGTGCAAGAAGGTACCAGCATCGCAAGGATCAGCAAGCAGGTCACTGTTACATGAACACCATGACAGGTCTTAAGGTCACGGAGGGAAGCTAATCCCCTCTCGGGAAAAGGATTAGAAATGATTCTTGAGGGCAGAGCTCCTGAGAAAGCTGCAGGACGTCCTGGAAAGACGAGAAGGAGGACGAGAAAGAGAGAAGCTTTTTCTCTCTGTTATTAAGCGTGTTTCCAGACCTGAATTTAGGATAAGCAGTTGGGTGGCAGCTCACACCAACACACTGTGAAACCAAATGCCTCTGTTCAGCAAAGTCCACTTCATTTTTGTCTACCTGGGTCATATAATGAAGAAAGGAGGCCACGATAGTAACGTGTGACCTACCTGGTTCACCTGCAGCTGACGTGCCTTTAAAAAACATGCTGAAACATTTTCTGTTGTTCTGCTGTAGTGTAGTGTGTGCCATCATATTAAACTCTATAAAATCTTAGGATTGTTCTAAAACATTGTCTGTTGTCACCATCCTGAATAAGAAAGTACAGGTGTGCAGTCGAAGCTGGGCATACACTGGGAATATGATTTTAGAAATCTTGCTGTTTAATTCTAATTCACGCTGTACATGTGTAGGCCACACGGAGACATTGTGGCTAGCACTGTTGCCTTACAGCGAAAAGACCCGGGTTTGCGACCCAATCCAATTGAAGGCCTTTTGGTGTGGAATTTGCATGTTCTTCCTATGCGTGTGTGGGTTTTAGAATTAGAAATTGCTATTTTTACACAAACCGATTAGTGATAGTGAATTTAACCCATCGACCTGTGTGTGTTCACCAGTCGTGAACACACACAGGTTAGGTGGAAGAGCAGTGGGCAACACTTATCTGCACCCTTGGAGTAACAGGTGCCTTGCTCAAGGGGCTTGACCTGTCCTAGGATTTGATCCAGCAACAAATCCAATCCCTCTTCTTCTTGGATGAGCTGCCCATAGAAATAACTTTCACCCCAGATGGTACTGGAACCCACAATCCCTGGCTTAGGAGACCAGTGCCTCATCCATTAGACCACTGCGGCTTACTTAGTCCAGGTTCTCCAATTTCCTCCCACTGTGAGAGGCAGGGTACACCCTGGACAGGTCGCCAGTCCATCACAGGGCCACATAGAGACAGACAGACAACCATTCACTCTCACATTCACGTCTACGGGCAAATTAGAGTGTCCAATTCTGCATGTTTTTGGACTGTTGGAGGAAGCCGGAGTACCCGGTGAGAACCCACCGTGCAAACAAGAGTGCTAACCACTACACCAACCGTGCAGCCAAGGGTTCAGAGAAACGTCCAGGACGTCCTGCAGAGGTGAATCACTGCTATGAAATGGGCTCACAGTGTGCAGAAGAAGACAGAGCGATGAAAACCCACAAGCAACAGATTTCGTGGTTAACTCTTTCGTGGCAAATTATGCACTCAGACTAGATTTACCAAAAGCTAATCTGCACAGCAACATTAACACAGCAATTATTTGCATTATACTGTCCTGTTGATAATGCTAATGTTTTACTACATTAACTCCACACTGACCCACAGAATACACTGGTTGCGGAACAGATACAACATGGAGCAGTATTTTTACCGACCAAAGAAACAGGGGCATTATGATATTTCTATGATGTAGTTATGTAGTACGATTTGGCATCAACACGTGACGTTTTATTCTGAAAAGTGAACCGAATGTTCAGTTTTCCTACTTCCTTTCCCGTTTGTGCTGAATTCTGCAGAATGTATGCGGTTCTGCTGTAGCATCCGCCAGAAGTAGAAGTCCAACATGCAGCTGTTACACAGACTTTCACAAGCAGTGTACTTTAGCACACTTACTAGAATGGATGCATATCAGCTACGATGCCAGATCAGATTTTAGGCGTTACCCTTCAAGTGCCAGTTTTCCATTTGTTTCTCTGCAGGCTCTTGTAAACTTTCTGTGACTCTCTGCAGTAAGCTGAAGCGAAGTTAATCAGGAAGTTGAAGATGTCAGGTCTGGAATAATGTCCTCTTCCCCTGTTTCCAAACAAAAGCACACTGGGGGCATTATAATAATCAGATACTGTATATTCAGGCTGTTCATTTTTGTGATATCGGTTGATCTCCTTGGATTTAAAGCACATGAACTCTGACAGGTTGAATCCAGCATTGGTCCTATTCTTTTTTGCAACATGCTTCGCCTGGCAACACGGCAGTTCATACAAACTGTATCACATGATGTCCAGAACTGCCACCCGATGTGTAAAATAATATGCAAATGACTCTGCATGATAAGACTTTCTTCAATTTGTGCAAGAAGTGACTCGAACTAAGGATGTTTAAATGTCTGTGTCAGCCAATGCTTAGTAACGAGTCTTAAGGCAGGGAGGACAATGGCATTTAACATCTGCGCCTTCAAACTGTTTGATGAAACTTGACTGATAAGTTTGTCCAGATTTCTTAAAAGTTGCAATGTGCACTATTTTCTTTTCGTTTCCCTCACAAGAATGAGCAACATCCTCCTCCAGGAAGCTTTTATCTGAAACCACAACTGCCTGTGGCATGTGATAAGTTAGCCCACGTTGGCATGAGTCACTCAGAGGTCTGCTGTCAGCGCTGGCAGCTTTATGGTTTCATGCTCCAGCAGCAGCGTCAGTGGAAATTCATTCATGCAAACACAAGAACAACAGGACAAGAGGTTGCTGCTGATGTTTACATTGTTTTAGTCCATGTTCACGTTGACAAAAACATTTGTAGCATGGAAATTTTTGGTTTCGTTTCTCTAATACATACACAAATGTCTAATATATTTACATACAAGTGGCAAAAAAACATGGCATGCAACTGTGTGATTTACTGACATTCTGCACTGCAAAAACAGCCCAACTAGAAGTAAACCCAATATTCTTAAATTGGTTCTGCCGAGGGGTAACAACATTTTGCTTGATTACAATACTTAAAATTAGCTTTTACCTCTACAGCCACTTTCTGACTGTAATATGCCTTAAAATGAGGGACGAAACTGGCCAAAATTTTAAAAAGGTGTACTTATCACGCACAAATAAATTCTAATAAATTTAAAAATGTATTCCTTAGAATATTTTTATATTTGCACAAACACCAATCTGTAATAGTAACTGTTACTTCTTTATTTAACACATCCCAGGAGTGAACACAACAACCAGGCACAGGAGCAGATTCAATTTCTTCCAAACCACTGGTTCAGCTTGTTACTGGTAACTGAAGCTTATTTATTACATTTTTTTTTTCAATTCAATTTTACAAATAACAGTTTCCCAGAAATGAGGCTTGTTTTGTGTTAGTAAGTAAAGATGAAAACAAAAAACAAAACCCCAAAAAAAATTAAGTAAACATTCTTTGTTTGTGATAAGTACCAATAACTTCTGACCTGTTGTTTGTTGTTTTAAGGCACATTACAGTCAGAAAGTGGCTGTACTTAGAAGATGGTTTTAGGTACTCTAGCCAGGTAATATGTGCTTTAAAACCAGTTTAAGAAGTTCAAGAACTTTAAAATCAGTTTAAGAATATGTGGCTTATTTTCAGTAGGGCTTTTTTGCAGAGTAAAACTAAATTCACATCCTTTGTAAAAAAGTTTGTCAGACGTCAGTATAGGCGACTTATACTGACGTCTGACTTGACCAAACTGTCTAATACAAAAAAAACAAAAAAACACTTCTCACAGAATAATGTATAAGTCTCAACAGAACAAAGAAGAGGTTTTAGTTGATATTGGTGAGATGTTTTACTGTAAAATCCAGCTTTAACAAAATTACGACAGAGTAGGATGAAGAGACTGAAAATGGTCCGGCACAATAGCAGTTCTTGCATACATAACAGTTTTTCAGTGGTACGACACGACAGTGATGAATGTGACTCATGTCAGAGGTGATCCAAACACAGAGGTGGGCCTGTAAAGTAAAAACACTAAGTGCTCTGCTCAGGTTTTATGAGTTTACGTTTGTTTAAATAACTCAATGGACTGAGGCTCATACTTAATTTTAACTGGTGTTAAAAGGCAGCCACGTATTTGTCATGGGCATTGTTACAACTACTGTACTTCCTCGTCACGTATCATTGTGTGGAAGGCAGTGAAACATGTCTGTTGCACCTGCCTCTTTAACAGACTTGGTCTTCACACAGTGACAGCAGCTTCTTTTTACTGTAATAACTGTTGCAGAGTCGAGGTTGAAGGGGGATAGTGGATGAGGAGGAAGAGCTTCAGCAGAAATAGTAGAAAATCTGCTCTGTTTGCCCGGTTAATACACTACACATGGGAGTGTACGCAATCACTTTTACTAAATTTAAAGAGGAAAAATTTCTGATGTTTTTTTGGCGCGTCTCCGTGTCCTTCCCGTATCTAAACATCAATAAACACTTCAGCCACTACTGAGAAAGAAGGGCTCCTCTGTTTACCTGCACTCTAGCAAGTGGTTTTGAAAAGTCGAGTTTAGTTACGTAACTAGCACATTTGCCGTGCAAAGAACCCTCCCCCAGCAGCTACTCACGGTCATGGGCATGAACATTCAACCTGAAGAAGAAGAACAAGAAGAAGAAGCACTGCGGAGCAGTCAGTCAGCTGGTAGCTGGCCAATCACAAGAGACTCAGTGTTCTGGGGGGCGGGCATTAACTCAGAAACAGAGGGCCTGTTCAGAGGCTGGCAGAGAGCAGCAATAATCTGGTTTAATCTGAAGAGACTATGAGGTTTTTGAGCATAAATATTATTTAATTTATCTAAGTAGACATCAGTAATCTCGATTTTTGGTTCAAAAAGACCATTCTATGTGACCTTTAAGTTCAGACATTGTGTAAACATGAATTAAAACAGAATAAATTGATTTTCAAATCCTTTTTAAACTATATGTAACTTTTTTTTTGGTTGTTTTGTTTTGTTCTTTTTTGCATCTATTTATTTATTTCGAATTTGATGCCTGCAACAGGTTCCAACAAAGTTCGGACAGGTTATATCCTTCACAGAATGATGTCAGTTGTTAATGCTGCGACACCCAAGGGATCAAATGTCACGGGCATTCAATTTCAGTTTGGGGCCTTGCAACTTATGTGCAGAGATTTCTCTGGATTCTCTGGATTCTACAGTGTGCTGAAAAGAAGATGGAATCCCTGAATCCCTTGCAATTGTATGTTGAGATATGTTGTTCTAATACTTGCTTGTGAATGACTGAGCCGTTTCCACTGCATCAGTGAGGAATGTTTCAAATAGGAGTTCTTTGAGCATTTCTTTCCCAGTCTTTTTTTTCCCCACATGTACTCAGGAACACTTTGGAAAACCAGGGTCAGATAACGCAGTCCGTCCCTACATCTACAAGTGCAAGTTAAAAAAAGCCAGGATCTGTGATGGTATGGGGGCGTGTTAGTGCCCATGCCATGGGTAACGTGCACATCTGTGAAGGCACCATTTTGGACAGCATGAACTATGCTGGCACCCAAGCCACATCTTTTTCAGGGACGTCCCTGCTTATTTCAGCAAGACAATGCCAAGACACATTCTGCACGTGTTACAGCGGCATTGCTAGAGTGCCAGGTACTACAAGCAAGCAAGAACGGGAAAGAATTCCACCTTTCAAGCTTCAACAATCAGTGTCTTCTTTTCCCAAATGCTTATTGAATGTTGTTGCAAGGAATGGTGATGTAACACATGGATAAACATGTCCCTTTCCCAAATTTGTTGCAACCATCAAATTCATAATGATATTTGCAAAATAAATAAAAAATAAATAAAAAAAAAATCAGGTTTATCAGTTTTGTTTTTGTTGCATTTTTAATAGATTAATTATAATTATAAATCATTGTGTTCTGTTTTTATTTACATTTGACTCAAATTAAGCACAGAGACCTTGGTGGCATTTCTTGTAACTGCAGGGTTGCTGGTTCAAATGCTAGGATGGGTCAAAAATAACAAAGTCGAATATATAGCTCCCTCTTTGATGCAGCAGCAGACTGTGTTTGTAACAATTATGTATAAGTAATCATGTGGCCAACAGTTTCTCATTTAATACTGGTTGTGGGTTTGATATTCATGCACATTCAGCAGCAGTCTCTTCCCTTGAGCCTTTAAGCAAAGAAATTTCCCCCGATTCCCTTTCATCTTTTATCAATATTATGAACTGTAGATGTGAAAGACCTAAATTGATTATCATCGAAATCGGAAATCGGAAGATAAACGTTTGTTATTTAACATCCACACTTTTATTTTGAAGCCAACTTCTTTTTCCTCAGTTCAGGCACATACATGTGCGTGTGTTTTGCAGGTGCGCAATTTAACGTAGCTCACGAAAGATGCTCCTCAAAGATGTTAGCTCATGCCAAAAAAAAAAAAAAAAAGGTGTGTTTAGTTTGTAGAGAGTAGGCTGCCATGTTTAAGGCTGGGAAGAAATTGTCTAAAAATGCCCGAGTTAAGCATTTACTGGCCAAACTAGTACTGTTTGTTCCTATTATCAGTATTAGTAATGTAATCAAATTAAATGGCAATATATTTAATTAACTGTCCAGCTCAGCACTTGTCCTCTAATTATCTCTGTCATGGTTAATACAAAGTGGACACAGGCTTAGAATAGTGCAGAGGTAACATAATTTTTTAAGGATAAAGGACAGCATGCTGTAAAATATGGACATTGAAATAGCATCACAGTTACAGTTAACAACATATGTAACGTTTTGTAGCAAAAAAAAATTACAAAAAAAAACATTTCATGGAACTCAACAAGAGTGGAAAATTCATTGTGAATTATGATCTGAACTCGAATCCCACAGTCTCGCGTTCCTCACAACAGCTGGCGTGAAAATAAATACCGTATATGCACATGCATTCGTTCGCATACAACCAATCCTACATTTCAGAAAAATACCAAATAAAAAAAGACACAGTCCCTTCACTTGAAACAGTCCCACTGCATTTATGATATGTGTGGCTCATAAAAAGAAAACATCCCAAAGAATCACAACCTTCACATTTTGTTGCCTCGTAAAGATCCTTTACGTTTATACATCCAGCATAAAAACACGATCATGGAGGTTTTGGCAAAGCTCAATGAGTTTATCAGTATTTTTTTCTTCTTAACTTAAACAGCAGCCCTCTACTGTAGGAAACAGCTGATAAAATGATATAAAAAAAACACTGAGACAGAGTTACACATATTTTTAATACTGCATGTGAAGTCACCTGTGCCCATATTGACGGTGGATCAGTGGTAGAGCGAGTTGTCGCTTGAAATTGAAAGTTGGGGGTTCAATTCCCGGGCGCCGTAGTCTACATCTCCATGTATGTGGGCAAAATAGGTATCTAGATATGATCGTAAAAGATGTCTGACCGAAGAAAATGCTTCATATACGTGCAAAAACTGTAGTGTAAAGCAGATGTGAGTGGTCATCAAGACTAAAAAAAAAAAAGAGCTGCATAAATACAGACCATTTTCCGTAACAGTATTAAGTAATGTTAATTAATGTACCCTTAATGTAAAGTCTTTTAATAACCTACAAAATTCTAGTGGTTCTGCCTACTGCAGCTTTAAGGCTTGCGCCGTAGTCTACATCTCCATGTATGTGGGCAAAATAGGTATCTAGATATGATCGTAAAAGATGTCTGACCGAAGAAAATGCTTCATATACGTGCAAAAACTGTAGTGTAAAGCAGATGTGAGTGGTCATCAAGACTAAAAAAAAAAAAGAGCTGCATAAATACAGACCATTTTCCGTAACAGTATTAAGTAATGTTAATTAATGTACCCTTAATGTAAAGTCTTTTAATAACTTACAAAATTCTAGTGGTTCTGCCTACTGCAGCTTTAAGGCTTGGATTCATGCGTGGCTGAAAGTGTAATAGAATACTCTGAACAATGCCATTTTAACAAATGTCAGCACATCATGCCGTCATCAAGTGCTCTTTCTTTTGGAAATGCATTTCATATACAGCTTGTATCGCTGTACTGCCTCATGTCAGATCCCACTCTAAACCAAAGTGGATGTGGTCCATTGTCACTAGTGACGCGTCAGGCTCAAACGATGCGGCTCTGAGAGCCGATGCTTTGTGGTGAATCAGAAGAGCCGGCTCCCAGTTTTTTTTGTTTTCCTTTCGCTGCTTACCTCAGTGCTCAGCCTTAGCTCTGTTCAAGGCAGAACTTTGTTTTGATTGGTCAGCATCGCGGCCAATCAGATCGGTTCCTTCCGAGAAAATCTTCTCAAAAACAGGGCAGGTACTCACCGAGAGAAGAAATCGGATCAGTCCATCCAAGCTGAGGCATCTGACTTTTTTGAATGCCAACCTTCACTGTGGACATTAATACTGTTTGCTTGAGTTTGGTTCTGTTTCTGTGGATTTGTTGGCAGTTTTTTGTTCATTTGTGCAATAAAAATGTTTGATTAAAATATTAAACAAAAAGGAAGAACTGTTTTGTACCAGGATAAATGCACAAAACTAGGCAATTATAAGGCTGTTATAAAACTGTTTGCTTGAGTTTGGTTCTTGTTCTGTTCTGTGGACTTATTTGCAGTTTTGTTGTTAAATTGTGCAATAAAATGTTTGATTAAAATATTAAACAAAAGAATGGTTTTGTAACAGAATAAATGCACAAAAGTAGGCAATTATAAGGCTTCTCATAAAAAAAACACTGCACATGAAAGGAGTTTTCAACACACAAACCATTAACTTTTGCAAAGTTATGGTAAAATAAAGGCCTACAAAAAAAATCCTAAATTAAGAGCCGTTCAGGAGTCAAAAGAGCCGGCTCTTCTTTGGGAGCTGAGCCAAAAGAGCCGGCTCTCTGAAAAGAGCTGAACTTCCCATCCCTAATTGTCAGGTTCCTTTCAATTGTCCTTGTCTTAAATTTTCAAAAACCCCTTGAAATGGTCAGGAGAGCAATGGAGACCGAGAAAGTCAGAGTGTGACTGTGTGACGGCCGCTCAGTGCTGCTGCTATGAGGTGATCTGGTGGACAAGATGCTGTCTGTTTCGTTCCACGGAACCGGTAAGTTACAGATGTTTCCTTCACAGCAGGCTGTGCACACCTGGCCAGTGAGACAAACATATAAAAAAATACTTATGTTTCACAACACAGTGTTTTACATGCTATGATTACGGAGTGGTCCTACGGTTATCTCTTTTGTGTTCCCCTTGCAATACTTTTGTTATGTAACTTATAGAAAGGGAACACAAAGGGAACACAAATGCAAAAGTATTACAATGAAAAGCAAAGTTACTGACAAATGTTTTGCCACAGAATATAAGAGTTTGTACTGGAAACATTTACCGGCCTGACCCTAGGGGACTCTGTATATAACCGTCGAGTTAAGTTAGATTAACATCATTTCTAAAGCACATTTCAAAACGACGAGTGCTTTACAGAGTAAAAGTTACAAGAACAAGGCACAAAAGAACAATGAAACATGATAAAGTAAAACTGTAAAAACAGTAAAACCATCAAATGGTAAAAAATCTATTTAGATATTTTACCATTTGTATATCATCATCTTATGGTGAACATTAAGGAGATTAATTTAATAATTTAAAACATTTGTTAGTACATTGTTAGTACAACACTGCTCCTGTTGGTTCCTGCTAAATTCATATTCTGGGACTTTCTACCTTTTTTCCATCATGATCCATTTCATTGCATCCCGTGGCGAGACAGTCATCCAGAGCCACACAGCGTTTGGTCACTGACAAACTGACTCCCTCCACATCTATAGTGTGACGGGTGTAGCAGTATTTGGCTTCTAGAAAACAAAAAAAAAAAGTTCAAACAAAAAACACTAGTAAAAGTGAATGCATTAAAATGAGGGATTTTTCAACTTTTCATTAAGAACCACTTGTCTATACAATGTTAAATTCAACTTTAATCCAAGGTGGAGTTTTACAAATAAAGATGTGCTCTTTCTGTGGGTAAGGCCCCAGCTTCAGTTCAGTGCAGCGCTAATGTAATGTTGATTAACTGTAGTTGTAATCGCTGGAAAGTGCTGTGTGCTGATTATAAATTAACCCCCACTACATTTTTGCTTTTCTTGCAAAATGTAAAAAAAAATCAGGTGTTTGCAATAAAGAAATTACACAAGAACACAATAATTGCAAGGATTTTATCCAAATTCAACACCAAATCCTACTTTCAATGACTACTGCTGTTTCAAAATTATTTAACCTCCTTAATAGAATTCCTCATAAGAGCACACATTTGCAAATCATCATTAGTTGCATCAGGTGTGCTTGAGGTAGATCACCTCAAATACCTGTCAACAGTGACGTTTGACTCCGTGTTAGAAATATGGCCAAGTCAAGAGAATTGTCCACAAAGTTTAGAGAAGAACTCAGCAGGCACTGAGGTTTCAGTTTCTACAGTAAGGCACATGCTAAACTCTGGAGGGCTCCATGCCCGAACTCCTAAAAGAACAAGAAAAGTCGGCTCCAATTTGCTCAAAACTATATGAATAAGCCAATGAGGTGTTGGGATTCTGCTTTGTGGGTTCTGCTCGCTTCCTCTGGCACTGGAAACCTGCAAGCGTGTGCAGGGTAAGATGGATTCAATCCGGTATCAGGAAATCCTGGGAGAAAAGAGTCCATCTGTGAGGAAGCTGAAGCTTGGGCATCATTGGACCTTCCAACAGGACAATGGTCCAAAAAATATCTCAATGTCCATCAAGGCTTGCTTTCAGAAGAAGTCCTGGAAGATACTAGAGTGGCCATCACAGTCGCCTGACTTAAACCCTATTGAAAATCTCTGGTGGGATTAGGAAAAGGCAGTTGCAGCATGCAAACACAATAATATTAGTAAACTGGAGGCCTTTGTCCATGAGGAATGGGCTAAGATTCCTCAGGAATGAACAATTTAAATTGTTCTTGTTTGATTTGTTTGCACATTTTGCCAATAAACCTAACTTGCAGTGGGGGGTTGAATAAGTTTGATTGCAAGTGTACAAGAAAATGACACTTCTGCACTTCCTCTGGACACAGTTTACTTACTCACAGCTAAATATGTCACATATGTCTGTCAATGGTGGGAGAAATAATCTATTTTACGATTCTCTCCCAAATGATTATGAATCGATTATAAAATGCCCAAATTGGAAAAAACATGTCATGTTTTCTGGAGCATTTTTTTTTTACTGTATTGCTATAAATCCTCTTCGCACCCTGATCGTAACCAATTAATTAATGCATTGTCACAGAAATGAAGTTAGTTAGTCACCTGTGGAGCGCCTGTAAAAACACATTCAAACATAATGAAAGGCCAGAACAAAATAATTGGATGGAGACGCATCAATGAAACTGCCATCTACTCTTCCCTCCCACTATGCACATTCCCCACGTTGTGCACTAATCACCTATGCGCAGATACGAAAAAGACATCAGATCTCACGCCAGTTTGTGAAGTTTAGAATCTCTGCCCGAGCCTGAACTGAGACCGGACAGTTTACTGCCACCTTCCTTGGACCCTGACGGGCCGGGCTCTGGGTCCTGTGCCTCTGAACTGGCCCGTGAATGGTCAAATTAAAAAGAAAAGTGAAGAAATGTGCAGAGGTTCGGGAGTGTCAGAGTCACTCTTTAAGTTTTGCTTAAGGTATTATGGAACAATTTATCAATTTTGCCAAAAGGCTACCATGTCTTTCTATAAAGTCATATTTTACTGCATTTCAACAAACATATTGGTTTTCAACAACGCAGTCTGATTTAAGACAAATAAGGTAGAAACTGCAGTAAATGTTTCCAGACGAGTCTTACCACGTGGGCAGTAAACGTCTGGTGCCCAACGATTGCACTCAAAGTTATCCTGCGCGTCTTCACAGGTGAAGCACTTGAATCCACCAGGAAATGGAGTACCTGTGGAAAGACAGAAGCATGAAACCATTTACTGTCATAAAGTACAGGTATCATAACATATCCCCCATCAGCCTTTTGGATTTTTTGAAACCAAGCCTCTTCTGCTAATACTGTATCTACCTGTGCTCAGGCCAATCGTCCATTTGTCATGCCCACGCTGTCGTGTGGAGATTTGTTGAACTCTGAACCCTAATCTGCCCAGAAATTGATCACTTCATTGTCTTCTGCAAGTTTAACCTTTTTATTTTTCTCTTGGCTTCTCCCTTTCTTGGGGATCACAGTGATCTACATATTTGATTTGACAGAGTTTCAATCACACCAGATATCCTTCCTGACGCAACCCTCCCATTCATTCATTCATTCATTCATTCATTCATTCATTCATTCATCTGGGCAGATGCCTGCGAACCACAGCAGTGAAGTGTAATCCTGTGTGCTGTTTGTCGCTTACTCGAGGGATAAAGAAATATGATGTCCTGTTCAGTGAAGTCTCTGCTGTAGCAGCTTTTCAGAAGATCCAAGATGACGAAGAGCAGCAGCAGCCAGGCCACTGCAGGCCAGAGCTCCATCACTGCTTATCAAGTCACATATGTAACTTCACCACTCACCTGTGAAATCGAACACAAAAAAGAAGGAGATAATGACATTCACTATAGATACATGTGACAATTAACAAATTGGTGAGTTTCACTTGAACACAACAACAGACAAAGAAAGTGAGCTGCTCTGAAGTGGCAAAATAAAAGGGTTTAAAACGTTCGGTTGGAGCTTATGTCAAATGTTGTTAATTCCAAGAAAAGCTCTCTTGCAGTAAATTCATGCAAAAATAATGTAACATATCCAGAAGGGCCAACATGTAAGTGTTCAAAGACAGGCACAATCTCTATAGTAAATGATATAATAGCAGTGAAGCTTGCTTAAATCGTGTTTTGAATAAGGTTTTGGTCCGATTATCAGACTTCAACATCAATCACGCGCAGTGATAGATGCTCATTTGGTTTGGTGACATAATAAACTGGAGATTAATTAAAGAATAAGGACATTCCCATGGTAGGAAATTGCTTCATTCTTGTTTACGTCGGAGAATAGAAGGATGGTCGCCCCAGGCAAAGTCGAGAATTAAAAAAAAAAAAGAAACGAAGCTAACACTGCAGTGACTTAGACCAGTGTCATCTATCACCCTGCAGGTAAAGTGAGGCCAGGACAGGCCCACTGTGAGTCCACAGGCCCATTCAGCAGCCAGGATACATGGGAGAGCTTGTCCTATAGACAACAAACTGCACTGACAAGGGAGAAAACAAATGGAGCCATCTGAACATTTGTCACATCCACTTGACTCCAGTCCTTTGTGGCCTTTTTCGCCGGCACAGCCAGATGCATTGAAGGCCCTGCTGAAATCTGGATGGGCTCATTATATTCCAGCAAAGTCAATGAGCAGCTCACAAAGAGCTACCTAAATATTCCACACAGGTTCATACTCTGTGCACATAAACCAAAGTCCCACACACAGTCACACATTTATCTCTCCAGCTCCCTGATTAATATTTGGATGAGATGAATGAACAAGGACGTGCTCTATGCAGCTGGATATTTTTGAAAACACAGAGCGGACAAGGCAGTGTTTTAGTCGAGCTGCTTATTAGGAGACAGAAGCTCAATTCTGAATTGGATCTTTCACACATGTCCATGCTTGAGTTGCTACGTTACCCCAGAAAACCAATTTAATGGCAAAATAATCCAACAAATAAATGTACCATTTACAGTACTGTGCATAAGTCGTAGGCCACCACCAGCGTTTAGGTTGAAAAGATGTGACTAAAAGTCAGTCTTCTACTATATGATTGCCACGGGTCCATTAGGGTTATATTCAGGCTTACAGCGTTTGTCCGTCTGTCCTCCAAACCTGTGTTTGCCCACTCCAAGCCTATGCCCACCGCCCATGCAAATTATGCAGGTTTCAGCAACACGGGCCTCACATGGGAAATCTATGTGGGCAAACACGGATGGGGCCACCGTTGAAACCATGGACAACCCGCCTGAGCCCAAATATAACCCGTAGAGACATGGACACATTCAGTTTTTCTTTTAAGCTTCTGCTTCTAAATGCACACCGGTAGTGAACACACAAAAGGGGTGAGGTAGCTCGATGGTGGAACGAGTTGTCTTTCAACTCAAAGGTTGTGGGTTCAACTTCCGGCTCTGCTGGTCTACATACGTGTCCCTGGGCAAGACACTTAACCCCACGTTGCCACTGACGGCTGTGCCGGCAGCAAGTGAATGGGTATGAAAGATGAGTGACAGAAAAATATTTTATTTAATAAATAAATTTTATTTTAGTCCGATTTGTCAGATTACAAACAGTGTAGTACTGAATAAAAACAAAGTTTTCCCTTAAACGCAGCTTTAGGAAACCAGTGAACACAAGTGTTTGACCCAAAGTGTGCATTTTGCTGTTACCTATATTTTAATTAATGTCCATCTCTTTTATTTTATTTTATTTTTTTTTCCTATGATTATTCATTATCTTCCGAACAGGACTCAGTAATCAGTAACCGCAGCTGTGTTCACAGCAGCAGTTATCAGCTGTGGTCAGGAAACACACTCCTTCTCTTCCACAAACCACCACACACTACAGTGCAACCCGTACACTGTAAGAGTGATGTCAGCGGCCTGGCTACAACAACAGAAGCTTCCTTTACTAATGGTCAGTCTTTTCGTTTCAAAATAATTTCAAAAATATGCACTGCAAGAATAGCATTTTAACCGTTCTACTTCTCAGGTGTTATCTGGGTTATCTGACATCTGGCTTATCACAGCGTTGTCAGCTGGTGATGGGACTATTAGGGTAGAAGTGTCCGAGTCGTCATTCCGTCCCGTGTTGTTTGCCTGATCCAACTACCCAATATCTTGACTGAAGAGGGACACACGGCTGGTGACCACGTCCTCCTGGGAGGACAGGCTCTCCGGGATGGGGATCTTCTGCACCTCTTCAGCAAAAGATTCTGGTCTCCTTCATAAACTCCTCAAACACCAGCCTTACCACATAGTCTGTAAAATATTACATTTAACACAAATATTCGGTCACAAATTAATTCAGATACGTACAGTATGTGGTGTCTGTTTACTGGCGTAAGCGTGAAGAGTTGAATACTGTGTATTTGTGCATTCAACACGCACATAATACATAAATATATACATAAACTTTATTTTCCTCAGCTCTTATATTTTGTATTTGTACTAATGTTTTTATTGTTTTGCACAGTGAGTGTTGAATTTCACTGCTGAAATTATATAATGCATATGACAGTGAGTCTTGATAATAAGGTGCATCATCTACCTAATTTTATCCTAAAGATAAAATAAAAAAAAAATTATCCTAAAGAAAAAATAAAAACAATATTATAGACCATGCAAACATGACATGGACAGTTAAGACATGAAGCATGTGATCAGTTGAAATGAATAAATAATTTTTCTACTGTATCTTCAATAAGATCATTTCATCAGTTTGTGTATGACAATGGAAGCAGAAAGATTAAGGGCACTAATAATTACTTCAGCCCTTAGAACTCATAATGAATTAATGTTTGAAATACTTATCTCTGTCATCAGGAAATCATCACGGATAGTTGACACGGCTCCTTCCTGCGGGTTAAGTTTGGTGCTGAGTCTCCAAGAAGCAGGAAGAACCGCTGCTGGTGGAGGATTCAATTCACGTCAGATTTACTAGTTACATAACAAACATGAACTTTTCAGATCCGCTTTGCAGAGCCACAGAAGTGGCTGAAGTGTTTGTTGTGACACTAGTGATGTACAGATGTGGGGAGGACACGGGAAAAACACCAAAAAGCAACAGAAATTTGATATTCCAGTGAATGGGACCTTTAAGCTTTCACGCTCTTTGGGCTTTTTCGGCCCATATTCTGCCACAGGCAACACACTGTGGGTCAGCACAGACACAATGTCATGAAAGTTGATGCCAAATTCCAGCTGTGGTGAAAAGCAATCGGTCACAAAAACAGAAACAAATCCCACAGGCAGCAAAGTCACAGCCTCTTGTAATACTCTGCTTTTTGACCTCTGCACAAAGCAGCCCGGCACTCTGCAGCCACGCTGGACTGCATCAGGTTTCCTGCCTGAGATCTCTATCACAGCTGAGCTCGATCTCCTCTGTATTCACACTGAGGAAACTGAATGAAGCAGTGGGGCGGATTCCACACAGTACGTTTCTATTGACAGATTGATTTTATATTTTTATCGGCAAAGTGAAGAAAGCTGCTTCATAGCATAGGCATGTCACGCCCTGGACGAGATGATGTTGATATACCATGATGATATTTGTTATTAATGTTATTGACTTTTTATTGATCTTCTTCTCTCTTTTCGATTATTATTTTCATTATTCTTTTTTAGTTCTGTCTTAAATTTCCTCCTGTTAAGAAAGAGTTTTTCTCTTGCTGTTGCCATGTGCATGCTCATTGTGTTACTCTGAGTATCTCTGTAATAAGTGAAAGTCTTGACCTTACCAGCTAAAGTGCCTAGAGATAGTAATGCACTGACACAAACTAATGAGAATTATTCCAAGTAATTCAATGTATTTGTACTTGACAGAATGACAATAATTGAAATCTTGAAAACTTAAAACAGTATTTGTAATTTTATTCCTGGTGATGTCAGTATAGAATGTTCCAATGGTCATTTCATGTTTTATTAGAACATCACTTTCTGAACATGTGTTTCTTTTTCTTAAAAGCTAAGTGTGTCATTTCTAGTGACATCTAGAGGATAAGCTTGACATTGCAACAAAGAAATGCTCCTCCACCCCCATTCCTGAGAACTATGGTGGCTTTTGCCAAACAAAGTGGCTTTTACAACTTTTACTTGTGTATATTGTAACTGTTTTAGGTCATAGACATGTAAGGGAGCGAAACTTATTGTTATTTTTCCGTAGTGTTAGCGCATATTCCATTGATATTGGTGGGCTAGCTGTTATCAAAAGTCAGATTTAAAAAAAGGTAATGATAATTGCATTCAAGGGAGGGGGGGAGAGAGCAGCTGCCTCCACAGAAGAGGAGAGAGAAGAAGAGAAGCCCCTCACACACTGAAGACAAGTAACGGAGGTTTTTACTGATAATATTGGGTGATGGTGGTCTGGTCTGTTCAGTAACAACAACAGAAATACAGGTATTTATATAACATTAGCATCTCTGTACATCAAATTATACTGTAAATGACAATATGTAATCACAATATCAGTTTTGATGTGTTATCTCATTGGAAACGTCGTTGCCTGGGTAACATCAGCTGAATGCGTATTATTCATAGACCTGTCATGTCTGGTCTGGATTGCCTCCTCTGTTTTGAGTTTATTACTTCCTGTTTTATTGTGTTTGTATGCCCTACTTCCTGGAGAGTCTTTCTGCTTGTTTCTAGGAGGCTGGCTGACAGGTGAGGCGGGCACTCATCAGCGCAGCTGTCTCCAATCCTCCAATCAACCATAGTGTATTTAAACCCGGATTTCCTGTTCCTCCTCGTCGTCAGTGTGTCTTCCCAGTTTAGTCTGGCAACTCACATCACGTCTCCTTGTCATATGTTTGAACTGTATGTTTCTAGACTGCTTTGCTTTTTCGACCGCCTTTTTTCTAATGCCCGTTTTTGTTCTCTTTTAGTTCCTGAGTTCTTAGTTTAGTTCTGACTGGTGATTTGAATTTTTGTAAATACATTTTTGTTAATCCTTTTTACTTCTTTTGCTCCTTACCCTCCTTTGATGGTTTTACAAACTGGGATAAGACCAGTTGTGTGTTCCATACGTTTATGTTGTTGTAACACTGAATAGCCTATGAACCATAACTAACCCTAACCTCCAACCCTCACCCACAGTCACTTTATTTACCAAAAATCATTCAAATAAGCACTTTATTTCCTCTTTTTTGTAATTTATATATATTATACAGTACTGTGCATAAGTCTTGGGCCACCATTAGATTTGCTGTTTTAGCAATGCTATAATGGCCATACTGTGCGATTATTTTTCAATCACTTTATTGGAACATATCCTGAAAATATGGAGAAACACATGTGCAGTTTGAAGCGTTTGCTCCATCTCAGACTTGCACTTGCACCTCTGTCACGTGACAGTTTCTTCTTGGTCACTGGAGCCAGAACCTCCAAGCACAAAGCCCATATGGTTTGTCCGTGTAAGGCTCCTGTAGAAACATGGTGCGTTGCGATTGTGGAGTAACAGTGTAGAGGCCTGCTGTTTCCGTTTTAATCCAGGTCAATCCAAGTGTAGTCAGGAGAGTTCTGGGTAAGTGACAGACATGTGACTGCCTTTATTGCAGCATAACAGTTATATTATTATATTATAACAACAATTATATGGGTTATACATTATACATCATTTGTATGACTAGTAAATTTAATTTTTGCTGATATAAAAAAGGAACAGCAGCAACAAAAAATAAAACTATGTTATAACTAACCCACCCAAATTGGTCCACTCTTATTAATCAATGTATCACTTCAAGTCTGCTTAAAAACACTGACACAAAATCAGCTGGACACGAAAACAAAAGGATTTTTCTCTCTTTCTCTCAGTAGTAGGAGTTTTATAAACGTTATCAAAATATGAGAGAATGGGCTGTAAAATGTTCACCCCTCTGAGAATTTGATATTTTCTAGCTTAAGGACGGACATTTGACCAGGCTGCCAAGAATGAACTGGTGTGTTTGAAATACTGTATTTCCTTTCACTCTATTGGTGTAGGAGGATAAATCTGTGACAAAATCGGAGAGGCAAATGCTAAAACCTTAAATTTATTTGCTCAATTTAGTGTCAATTTAGTCCAAATATGGCAAAAAGCTTTTTTAGTTAATTGGTCAGTTGTATTCATGGTTAAAGTAAGACTCGTCAAACAACAGTATTATTTTCAACATGAACTACTGATTTCGACAAATACAATAAGAGGAAACGTTGTAAAGTGTGGATTAGACATAAACAGTATGGATGGGCATTTTTAGCAAAAATGCCATTCGGATAATGAACAGTATTATTCATCAAAAAATAAAACATGTATATTCAATACAGCATATTGAGTGGGAGCAGTTAAGGAGATACATTCACAGACCCTGGTAAATTTCACCACTTCTACAGGATCTACAACTTAGGCTTAGGCACACATGAAGTCCACAAACTAAATGCTTGCTGCTGTTGCCGCTGTGTGATAACAGATTCACCACATCTCTGCGCTAATGGCAGAACAGCACACCATGACTATCAGGCATAAGTTGAGCTTCTATTCACAGTGTAAAAAATGTAAAGCAATTGAAGGACAATGTTAAGCTTTGATATTGATCTAATGCTCCATTTGGAGAATATGTTACATTTAACATTAGGGGCTCTAATGTCGTGGCACAGCGCAAGGTGGCGCAGTGTGGCGCACCCTGCGCAGTGGTAATTTCGTCTGTGCACAGCGAATTTGGTAATTTGGTAGACCGAGGTGTGCCGAGATGGGTGTGGCGGCACAGCAAGGGGAGGTATCGATAGACTCAGCTGGGGGCAGTGACAATTTCATGCCAGAAGGCTGTGCCGAAGCTCCAACATGGTCTACTCTCGACACGAGGCGAAGGGCAGCTGGTCTAGTGGTAATTTGGCTGACTGGCGCACAGTGCGCACACGTCACCAAATAAATTTATTTTATTTATCTATATTGACTGTCCCGTCACATCTGATGTCAGATCAAAGGCGGTTGGCACATGCAATGGAGTTTAATTAACGCAGCTGAAACTGTGATGCAAACTAACGACTTCACATCTCTCTCAGCCAACCACAAACAGCCTCGGCATCAGATAGTGAGGATATATTTGGCTTCTCTCATCTCATAAAATTCGGTGCGTTCTTTGTGGCATGTTGCGTGTTACGCAACATAGCGCACGGGAGAGGAGAGACCACCTGGTTCTGACAGCTCACCCGTTCATCACAGGGCCGACACACAAACGCAAAACAACCATTCACTCTCACATTCAAACCTGGTCAATTTAGCGTCCATTTAACCTAGTAAAATGCTAGTACAGTAAGTAAAACTGAACAATGAACTTGTATGTCCTGGTGTTAACACTGACCTCTGTTTCGTGACAAGGTGGCAGTGTGTTTATTTCGAGATATTTCCAGTTGGAGTAACCATTTCATCAGCCTAAAACCTGAAACAGGTGGTAAATCACAATTAAATCAGACTTCCCAATCTGGTAAGAACAGAAAGGCTGCTGTGAGGTGAGCAGAGAAAGCTGTGACAGCTATCTAACCTCTGCCATGTGCTTTTCATCCCACAGACATGGACACACAGGTCTGGTTTCAGTGCTACAGGTGTCTCACACTGCACTTTGGAACCAGATGGATACTATCTCTACTGTGTTTTCTTATGCTAATGTTTAATGTAAAGCTTCCACACCAGGTTCATCACCAGAGATAAGGGAAGTAACACCTGGATACATTTATACAGTGCATCTTATCCATAAATGCATGAGACGTCTATGCTTCCTTATATGTAATAATTTTGTGTAAGGAAATCAAACTTTTCTTTACATAGAGAACTGCCTTAACACCAACAGATACAGTTTGATAATAACACTGATGTGATGCTACACTTAACATGTGTGTGTGTGTGCATTCACAGGAATCTCTGTTTGGAAAGTTGACAGCTGTGATTTAGTGGCTATAGGAAACTTGATATTTAGAGACAAGCAACGACCTGTGAATAGTGTTTCCTCTCAGGTGTGTGTGTGTGGGGTGGGAGTTGGAAGAAGGGGGGGTGGGGGAGGGGTGTTGCTAATGGACTGTGGGG
>JAFBJR010000099.1:1806715-1827041 GCA_016785285.1 Brachirus orientalis | reverse complement strand
GGGGTGTTGCTAATGGACTGTCTTCAGGACTCGTCTGACCAGATTAAGGCTCCGTCCACAATAAAATCCTGTTCAGACCTGATATTAACATCCATCCCGAGAAATCCAATCAGCTCTAAGTTCAAGTCAGGTCATTCCGGGACACCCTGCACATGTGAATACAAATTTGTCTTTTCAGGACACAGTAAAGACAACCTCCTCAACTGACGTCCTTTCATCCACTGCAGTTACCACCAATGCCTCATATGGAAGTTTTCGAGCAATAAAGCTCCGGTAGCTGATGTCACACAACCAAGGATATTATACTGTTCACCTCTACAGATTTACAGTATATACTAGACAACAGATAAATCAGGCAATTTGTCACGCAAATTGTCTCCTCACTGGCTGTTATTATTAAAAGAGTGAAGATTGTAGAGAGCTATTGTGCCCCCTTGATGCCAGAACAGTTGGAGTCAGGCTGATGGGAGAGCATTTTACAGGGATCCTCACAGATCCAGAGAGTCAGCAGCAGATCATCACGGCTATGAAACATGCTCACAGCGAGCAGAAGCCAGAGACAGAGCGCTGGGAACCCATCAAGCAACAGATTTTGTGTTTAACTCCGGCAATCATATTGTAGCATTTGAATTCAGTACAATTTGAATGCACCGGCGGAACATCTTTGCTGCTTCAAATACATGAGGGTGGTATATGTTTTCCTATAGACCAATAAATCAAGCATCAAACATAAATCAAAATATTGCCCCATAAGACTCAGGCCTCTGTTACCTCAGCCAGCAAGAGGTGGGAGTCTATATTTGCCATTGAAAAAGGAAAACCAGAAACACGTCTGACAGCACATGCACCTTTTTGTTTATCTTGTCCCTTGGTCATCACACAGACATTGACCCCACGTTATTTCATGGTTTTCACATCTCAATCTCCAAAAATAAGGTATAGAAGAATGTTCATATATATATCTGCCTTTGGTGTCCTTCTACTGGAAGGTTGTGGGTTTCATTCCCGGCTTTTCTAGTTTACGTGTCAATGTGCCCCGAGGCGAGACATTTAACCATATGTTACTTCTGAAGACTGTGGTGGCAGAGTGTGAATGGATATGAAAGATGTTAGGAAAAACTGCACATGGATGCACTGCATGAATGAATGGGTGAATGGCAAAACAGACATGTAGTGGATTTTAACAAATAAGATCAAAAAAGTGTTTCAGAGACAAATGACTGATTGTTGATATAACTATTGATGTAAAGCTATATGTATGAAATGTACAATAACAACATTGTAAAACATTGACTCAAACACTGTGGACCACGGCCCCTGGTGGGCAGTGTTGGAACTGCAAGTAGGCCGTGAGAGGTAAAAAATAAATAAATAAAAATTTACTTTTGTAACTAAGCTTCAAATGTAAAATATTTATGATACATTTTCAAATCGTCCGAGGTAATAAGAAAAGCTATGGAATTGAAGCAATATGTAAATAGGATTCTATAAATAGAATAAAAGGCGGAACCACATTCACCTCACATTCAAACGGCTGAAAATACATTATATCTCATAATTTGGCGTGGGGTTCATAGTTGATGTAACTCTATGTGCTGGGTCGGGCACGATGAAGAGGTGGTTCTAAGATATAATGAGCAGCACTGAATGGACCCAGTGATACAACGTAAATGGAAGGATGTTTGTTACTCAAGGCGTTCGTCCTCTTGTCAGTAGGTGGCGTAATGACCAGCTTTGAAGGCTATCATCGTGGCCCAGTTGGCCCCCGAAAAAAGAACAGAGACAGTGCCGAAGCCCGCTGCATGCCATTACATAAAAGCTACATTTAGCCACCACCATGGCTGCATGCATGCAACCGGCATGCAGAATAAAGAGCAGTGGGGATGGGCTGCATTAGCTTGGGTGAGCCCAGCTGAGTCTGCCAGTGTTTTTGACTGTAGTCTGCAGTCATATCTGGCCAACTTCAGAATCTCTTAAAGCGGCAATCGTACATGTTTTTTCCCCCTGCCACGCTAGAGGCGGGCAAAGAAGAACAGCCGTCTTTCAATGTGGCTGTCCGTTTTAAGTCACTTGCTCCACAAAGCTGCCCCGGGCAAACATAGCTAGAAAACTAAAACAAGCACATTTGTTGACATATGTCATCTGGATCACTGCTCTGATTGGTTGTAGGTCTATTCATTAGTGTACAGAGGCATTTCCATTGGTCATGTCTCTTGAAAGCAAGAGGTGGCTACACCCTTTCTAGACTTATACTCAATTTTAAATGAGACATTAACCAGGCTGCTGCTTTTTTTAAAAATATATTTCCTGCATAAGTCAGTAAAATCACAATTTTGCAGGTCCTGGTGTGCACACCAAGCTTTGTGAGTTGTCATGCATGGTGAGGCCCTCAAAATAAAGTGAAAGAAAAAGATGATCATAAAAAAAGAATAATCAGAGCAGATACAATAGGGTCTTTGCACCTGTCAGTGATTGGGCCTTAAAAAAAGTTAATAAGAGTTGTGATTAAAGGTTTGTGGGCTGGAGAATATTGTCAAAATTTAAATTGAACCCTGCCATTCTGAAGCTTGGAATCAATGGTGTAGTAAAAAGAAAAAAAGAAAAACTCGTAGTACTACTACTACTACTACGACTACAGCATGAATTATACATGTCATGAAAAAAAGCAGGACTTCAAAGGAGACCATCAAAGCAAAACCGTGCAGACTCTGCCTCTCTTTCCCAGGCTCGCCGAAGACTTTGCCTGAATGCAAACACACCACGTCACTGCAGGCACGGAAACGTATGTGAGGGGCTTTATGCATCGCTTTCACATATTTAGGTTAACAAACCAACAGTAAGAAAGACTCTGCAAAAAGAGAGAGGTTTTGTCACGTATAAAGAAAAGGTTTTTCACTAATAATCACACTGAAAACACTGATGTTTGTATTAAAAAAATACATAACCCTTGACTCAGGTATTCCAAGGGTCTATACTGAATTAGGAAAATATAAATTTAAATATTCATCTCCCTCTTCATGGAACAAGCTACAAAGATAATCTGAAACTAAAGGAGCTGGTCGCTTTTTAAAGTGAAAAACAGACTTTTAGCAAAAAGCAAAACAGCCAATTATGTGATTTTATACTGCACTTTATATATTTTAAGTAGATTTTTATGTATATATATATATTTTTTTTTTAAATTCAATTTTTTTTATTGTATTGCATATGCTGTATAACTGAACTGTTTCTATTTGTGTCCTAACCTTTTATTGCTGCTGCCTCTCATGACCAGGACACTCTTGCAAAAGAGATTTATAATCACAATTAGTTTTATTCCTGGTTAAATATAGATAAAATTAATAAAATAAACAATACAATAAACTATGTGCAGAAATCTATTTACAACATTTGTTTGTTTTGATAGGCATATATTGGCAGTGTGGGTGTATAATGTGTGAGATGTTATTTTGTCTTTTATTACTTTATATATATATATATATATATATATATATATATATATATATGATTTAACATAATTCAAATATAGGCTGCTAAAAAATAAAACTGAATAATAATATTGTTTTCAGGTCATCCGGAAGTTACTTAAGGCGACTAAACCTCAATAATAATAAAAAACAACCTACAGCACAAGGACAAAGACCTGACATGAGAAGACAGGAGCACAACATATGGTTGACAGCAGGTTCCACACCGTGTGACATGGAGGAGCATGTGTCCTGCTGTGTGGACATTTACTGTAAGTCTACATGGTCATCTGTGCTCCTCACATACTGTGTATGTACACCGGCCTCTGCTTCTGTCTATTATTATGCAGGACATAAACAAGACCAACATACAGTACGGTACTTTTCACATGATAACAGGAAAGAAACACTTAAGTTTAAGAAAAGAACCCCCTTATTGATAGTACACTCACGTTTCCTTTTAAGAAACCTAATACTTTAAGATAAATGATGTGTTATGACAATATTTGATAGGTTATGATCAATTACATGCACATTATTTAGTTGATAGTACAGAAAAAACATGTCAAAATATGGATATAAATCAAACCCATGATTACTGTCATTGAAACTAATCCTTACCGGTGGTTTGCAGTATCCACCAATTAAACTTCTCTCTCTCTACGCACTCAACTCAATGCCATTTGACAGCTCACAGGAAAATCACTGGTGTAAATGACATTTAATGATGGCCGAGTTGCATTTAGCTTTCTTCCTTGAGGTCAGGGTGCATGCTGGTTCACTGTCACACCATCCTGACCGTCATGAATCGTGAGCACAGCCATTGTTATTTTGATCAGTAACACCCGCGCTTTCCCTTTCAAAAAACAACTATAGAGCTCCAGTAGCTGTTGTCACACATGCAACCAAGGTCCGCCTCTTTAGATTTACTGTATATACTAGATCCATGGTCCTCAAACTGTGGTACGTGTGCCACCAGTGGTACGCAAGCTTCCTCTAGTGGTACTTGAAGAAAAATCAGAAATATTGCGCTACTGTATATGAGTATGTGATCAGAGTGGAGCTGAGGAGTTTGGACTGGAGTGCATAGAAAATGAAACAAATATCAAAATAATAATAATAATAAATCAAATAATAATAATTAGTCACCTTATCTCTCGCTCCATGTTAATCTAATTTCACTAGAACAGTGTGTGAAGTATATGTGAGGAAGAGGAGGATGATGAGAGAGCAGATTATCTTATCTACACCACTGTATTTTAACATTGTTGATAATGGCGGTCCTTCGAGAGCTCAATATTTCCTCAGGTGGTACTTGGTATGAAAAGTTTGAGAACCTCTGTACTAGATAACACATGATCAGCCAATATGTTATTCAACTCATCTCTTAACTAGTCTTTGTTATAATAAAAGTGAAGATGGTGGATAGATGTTGTGGCTAATGGGAGGACATTTTATCGGATCCCTGCAGATCCAGAGAGAGACGGTGGAGGCAAATCGCTGTTATGTTCACGTAAATGAGTGATGGAAACCCACAAGTAAAAGGAGTTCGTAGTTAGCTCTTGATAAATAATGGACACCGTTTAAGTGATTATTACACTTTCTTTAGCCAATAAACTCCAGAATGTTTGTCACAAAGCCAGATTGCATCCATTAGTTTCCCAGCTCTTGTAAACTTTTAGTGAGTTCTCTGGAGTAAGATGAAGAGAAGTTAATCAGGAAGTTGAAGATGTCAGGATACTGGATTATAATAAAGATAATTATAAAGATCAGATATATTCAGTCGGTCAAGTTTTGTGATATCGGTCAATCTCTGTCGCTCCGGCACCGGTCCTATAACATTTTTGCCGCATCTTAGACTGCCAACATGACAGCGTCACGTGATGCCCAGAGTTCTCTTCATACAATCAAGTGACACTAAAAGGAAACGAATTTAATATAATTCTATCATCTGTGATTTCTGCTGAATGAAAATGATTTCACCTAAATTGTACACAACGGACCTTTGATAAATTTCTAGCGATTTCCCCTTGTTGTCGGGGAGATTCCAACAAGAGGGAATCACCAGTGTATATGTCATAACCTGGAAATTACATCTATAAAGAAAAAAGTATTTGTTCCATATTAAAAAAAATAGCTCTGTGATTCAGATAAACTTGTTTTGATATGTAGATAATTGAACTTGTACAGTATATTTGCTTTTTAAATGTTGCATTTTCAAGCATATGCATTTCATTGAAAATTGCAGAAATGAATCTCTTGTTGATGACACTTCAGCTCCCCGGCAATAAATTGTGAAATTTATTTGTAAATTTCTTATTTTATAAACACGCAAATGAATCACTGTGGCTGAACAAAAATTGGTCTGTTTAGCCAAAGTGGCTAAAACGATTTCACCATTAAACTTAAACGTCGAATTTTATTCTTATTGAGAAATAAAAATGGAATCTTTTACATACATCATCTCAAAGTGCAGAAGTCATCACGATTTGTCAGAAATTTAATTTTTCTTATTATTTTTGTTGAGATGGGGGGGTGTTTATGCATCAGCTTCCCTTCAAAACAACGCTGAAGACAAACATGCCATGAAAGGTCATGAAATTCAAAACCTATTTAATTCAGAGCGGAGTCAGGTGATGTGTTATTTGGTAAATTCTTCCAGCACACACACACAGAGTCAACCCATAAAAACACCACAACGACCACTTTGCATCAAGAAAAGCTAAAGAAGAAATCTTGCAAGGAGGGGGCGTGGCCTAATCATAAGCATAGCCTCTAAAAAAATTCTAAAGTACATTTTGTTGTGGAATCACTATAATATGCGCAAAAGCACTTTATGTTAATTACAACCTCTGAAATAAATAGTTTTCTCTGATGTTATGTATTTCAGATTTAAAGCACATGATATAATAGTGCATTACTTATGTATTGCTGGTAAAATAAGTGTAATTTTTTTTTTTTTTTTAAAAACTGAACTGGGAAAAATTTAAGGAAAATTAAAATAGAAAAAAAAATAAACAGCATCCATTAAAGCTCACCCACTGCAGCTTTATTTTGCTGTTGCCATGCAGCAGTGTGAGGCCCTGCTGTGGGGCCGTGCTGAACATGGATATCCACTGCACAAACACACAACCTGCAGCTTCCTGCAGAACCCCCCCCCCCCATTACGCGCCTTTACCAAGTTTGAGCAGCTATTGTGATGCTGATGTAACAGAAACACAAAGGCCAACGCATTAGACTCCACACGCACTTCGCAGACAATTACAGACACCCAGCGTCTCCTCTGCTGCCTGTGCACTGGGTTCAGAAGTGAGGTCTGCTGCCAGCATGACACAGTGTGCAACACACACACATGCAGACAACCATCACAACTACATGACTCACCCTAACCCTTACTATAAACCTAATTCTCAGCCTAACCCTAAAACCAGGCCTAAACCCATTGTGAGGACACGTGGAACTGAAAATGTCCTCACTCCCTATTGTTAATATGTTTTTTTGGTCCTCACAAAGAAACGCAATGGCTACAGTAAATGTCTCGAGAGATGAAATTCACAAAAACAAAACGAGAGCGCTCAGACTGATTTGATACAGATTACACTGAATGATAAATATGAATCTATAGATTATTGTGAATGTTTACCATTCAGCATTCATGAGGAAGACGCTGTTCTTTGTTCTTTGCATTGACCGAAGCCTGAAAAAAGAACCTTATTAGATTTTATCTGAGGTCGTGAGGGGAAAAAAAATTATAATTATTGTGCAGATTGTAATTTAAGAGAAAAAACTGGTTTGCACATGAAAAGAAAAAAAGGTGGCTGGTATTAATAATGTGTCTTTCATTACTGTCACTTCTATATTGATTTATATTGTCCATACATTTATTCATATTTTTAATGTGTATATTAATCATACAAAATATTAAAGATATAAATTATAATCTTAATACTAAACAGTAAATGTAATGTAAAATATAATAAAAAGGATAATATGGTTCTTCTTCTTCTTCCACTCTTATTATTATTATTATTATTATTATTATTATTATTATTAATCTGTTGGTATTACCATACAAATAATAATTTATTAATGTCTTAGTATCCACTGTTCATTATCAGTAACAAAATATTTGTATTTTAATAATGTTTTATTGTTTTTTTTAATATTGTAAAGCACTTTGTAACATTTTTTCAAAGTGTTATAAATAAAGTGTAATAACAATAATAATAACAATGCATTACATTAGATTAATTATTAATAATTTATTGTGATGTTAATTTTCCATCTCTTTGTCTTTATGAAGTCTTGTTAAAAATGGTTGCATGCATTGTTTTGGGGATTAATCTGTGTAAATTCATGTATTTTTATTTTTATTCAAATAATTAGTAAAATTTGTAAATGAAAACAAACAGACATTATGTTTCCAGACAAGCACTGAACCTCATTGTCCTTTTCTGATACTGGCTGGTTTTGGTTTGTACAAACATATCTGTGATGGTTAAAAAAATCCATATGCAATAAATCTAAATGCAATTGTAATGAGTCTTTTGAATGGTGTGCTATAGGAGAAACAACTACTGGCATCTAATTTTAATGACACTATATTCCCCTTCTCCCGAAGAAAGTGAATTATGAGCATCTCTGTAGCACAATGTATCATTTTGACTTTCATTAAAATTGCAGCTGCTCCTGCTCTGTGTGTGCTGCATTTGCCATTAAAGCAACTAACACACTAGAAATTCCCTTTACAATATTACAGAAATCAGAATTTTCACATAGTCTAACACAATACATTTAAAAAAAATTATGATTCCTTAGATTCCTTACTTAAAAAAATTATATAAAAAATCTGTTTTGTTTGAAATCAGTATATAGGATGTAAAATATGAAAAATCACTGCTGAGTATCTATGAGTTTGTCCGACATCAGAGTTACAACAAAAGGTGTGGAAAAAAATAAGAGACTGACAATGAACACGATGAGACAATTTCTGTGACACGGTGATGTAAAGGCAGCATTGTCCGCGTGTGAATCAAGCATCCATACACTTTTATTACAGCAGAGCTGTGATGATCCTACGACAAACACAAACACACACAAACTAGCAACAATTCAAATCTTAATCTTAGCCCTAAACTTAGCTCCTCAGAAATGAGTTTCTGCCTCACTAGGGCCAGGTTTTCGGGACTAGTGGTTCCTCCAAAGGTCAGAGTTTATGCCAGAAAATGTGCTAAAGAGGCAAAAAAAATACACACACACAGAGCGAGGACCCTCATAGACATAATACATTCTCTAGCCCCTTACCTTAACCTTAACCATCACAACTAGATGCCTAACCCTAACCCTTACCCTAAACCCAATTCTAACCCTAACCCTAAAACCAAGTTTTAACCCTGAAACAGCCATTTTAAGGGGTGAAAAAAGTGAGGACCAGGCAAAAAAAGTGAGGACCAGGCAAAATGTCCTCACTTTGTCAAAATGTCCTCACTTGGTAGGTAGGTTTATACGAGCTTTGGTCCTCACTCTGCAGCAAGTACAAGACACACACACAGTGTCTGCAGAACAAAGCCTCCATGGAGTGTGTGTGTGTGTGTGTGGGGGGGGGGGGGGGGGTTTGGGGGTGTGGTGGGGGGGGGGGGGGGGGGGGGGGTGTTTCCCCTGGTTGTACCCATCCCCAAAAACATCTCATCCGCGGCTTCATGACATGAGCAATGATCCACACACGCACGCACACACGCACACAGTGTACACAGCAGACTGTCCACACGGGTCAAAGTGAAGCAGCGTGAATGACACAGTGAATCACAGAGTTCAGAGCTTCAGCACTGACACGTGAACTTTTACAATTACACACCAGGCCCATTTTACAGTTGTTTTGTAGCTATAGAAAAAAAGGGCTATTAGATAATCAATAATATAATTATCCAGAAAGAAAGCCGCTCTCAATTCTTTTTACTGATTTCCCAGGAAATAAAATAAACATATGAAATAAACTGGGGCTCATAAAGTCCAAGGCAAGTCAAAATGGATTTAAAAAGTGTAGAAAGAAAGAAAGAAAGACAGACAGACAGACAGACAGACATGTGAGTGTTTGATGGAGCTCCATGATGATGGAACTGATGAGGAGGTCAAAGTGGGTCACAGGGCGCAGATTCCCAGCATGCCCAGGGTGCTTGGAGACAAATGGGTTCAAAGTGTTTTCTCTCGGATTATTGTCCCCCTCAGACTGTGTTGATCCCTGATCTCTAATCAAAGCACTTAGTTGCGCACACACACACACGCACGCACACGTACGCACGCACTCACAGAGAGAGAGAGAGAGGAAGGTTCCAGCTGTCAGAGCCGCTCAGGATCCAGACGCGGCGCAGAAAAGTCTCCTCCGGCGTGGAAACACTCGTCCACTCCTCCTGATTGTTGTCTCTCTGGATTATTGTCCCATTGGCGGATCACATCGGTCACACTCACGCATTCACCCTTTCACTCTGCTGCTGCTGCCGCTGCTGCTGCCGCTGCTGCTTTTTTTCCCCCGATGAGCTCGGGAGACCGTGCTGAAGTGCGGCTCCGTGTCTACAGAGGTCGTGGCTCCTCATTGGTCAGGACGCTCTGGTGGGCGGGGCTCCCGCAGCTCTGCCTCCCAGTCTGGTGTTGGGGTGGAGGTTAAGTGTCATGCACCATTTAACTGATGAAAATGAAGCCATGTACCTATGAGAGCAAACACAAAGAGGCTACTCTCTTGAAATACTGTCATTTTACTGTTATCTTTCCTGTATTAACATCCACTGAATGACAGCGACGGGGCGAGCCACTCATCATCATGTCTGATTTTAAGAGAAAATAAGGGAGGACAGAGTTTGAATGTTAAAAAATAAAATGAAATAAAATAAAATAAAAGACTTTTAAATGAAAATGGATATGATAAACAAACAGACAGACAGGCATTTTCCCATGCTTATTCCTGTCCTACATCTATGTCTGGCTTTTTCTCTATTTTCAGTCGTTATCGTTTTCTTTAAAAGGTAACGAATGGCTTTGCAGTTTTTTTGGTTATAGAATTTGTGTGCATATACAGAGAGTTTATAGTCACAATTATGATTTATTTGAACATATAATTAAATTTCTTTAAAATGAAAGAGGAAAATTTGATAGGCAGTCAGATAGATAGATAGATAGATAGATAGATAGATGTTTTCTATTCTATCACAAACACAGATCTAATTTTCTTGCACATTACAATCCAAGTCATATTTATTAATATAGGACATTAAAACTATAGAAGCTGAGCCAAAGTGCTTTACAAGGTTTACAAAAAAAATGTAAATGTAAGAACAAAATAAGATTGAGGATAAGATAAAGTTTAAATTACAAAAAAATAAATAAATAAAATTCTTACTACTGTCTTTTTCAAATGAGCTGTTTTCGCCTGGCTTCAGTGCATTCATGCTGCCGTAGTCCTTACAGTATCATCATCTTTCATCCATCATTCGTCATTTTCAAAACTCATCAGCCACCGTTATCGTAGTGTCTGGACTCCAGAGTCCAAGCACTGAAGACTTTATCATTATCTTCACATGTTATTTGTACACATATTCACTTACATCTCCAGATATAAGTGCAAATCTTCATTCAGGCCCATAAAGCTAAAGTGGTCATTTGTTTAGATATTAAAACTTTGTAATTAACTGATTCAAAACTGGGCAAAAAATATGTTTTAAAAAATGCTGCATTGAAACAATGTGGAATTTCAAGAAACACAATACACCAACTATTAAAGCCACTGGGTTAAAACAGGGTTTAGAACAACAACCTCTCAATAAGAGCAGGTTCAAATAACTAAATTACTAAATTCAACTCCACTGAACAAATTCATACAATTCTGACTTGATGTGGCAACGCTGGTGATTTATTCACTCAGTTGTCCTTTAAAAGCAGTAATAACCAATGTTCACATCATTTAATTACATGTTTTCAAAGCTGATCTGAAGGCTACACCCTTTTGTGTGATATTTTGATATTTTCTTGTGAAATGATGTTCATGAGTTTTTCTGGGGTCAGATTCAAATATACTGTATGTCTCAAATATTTTTTTAATGAACACAAAAGGAACATCTGACGTCAAGCTGAATATTTAAGTGATAACACTTGTTTCATATGTCCTTATGACCCCACAATTCCTTCAGACGAATCAAAATTTGAAATTCTTGGAAACTATGGAGGCCACGTCATGTGGACTAAAGAGGAGAGGGTCCATCCAGCTTGTTAACAATAGACAATTCAAAAGCCTGCATCTCTGATCATCTCTGGAAAGACACCATCAACGCTGAAAAGTACATAAACAACGTCCCTTTTAGGGAAGGCCTTGTATATTTTAGCAGGACAATGCTAAACCACATACTGCATCCATCACAACAGCATGGCTTCACAGGAGGAGAGTCCAGGTGCTGAACTGACCTGCCTGCAGTCCAGACCTTTCGCCAATAGAAAACATTTGGCACATCATGAAACAAAATTCCGACAACATGCTTTTCCTTCCCAACTGCTCTCCTCACTTCCCAGACGTTTACAGGCAGTTGCTGTAAGAAGCAGGGATGTTACACAATGGTAAACATCACCCTGTTCCAACTTTTCAATTTCAAACTCTGATATGTTGTTTATGTTCTATGGGGAATAAAATGTGGATTTATGAGATTTCCTAATCCTTGCCTTCTGTTTTTATTTAAATTTTACACAGCATTCCAACTTTTTTTGGAATTGGGGTTGTAATATTGTGTATATAATCTTCTGGATATATACATATAGCCGATCAGCTACCCGTGTTACGACCCCAGGGTCGTGTGTCCCTTTTTCCTTGTATGCATGAGTCTGCATGTGACTGTGTGATGGGTTGCAGGTGTGCATGTTTGATTGAATGACGTGTGTGAGTGTCCAGGTGGATCCTGAGAGCTGATTGGTCGTGCACAGGAGGTTCCAATATAAGAAGCCGGATCATCCCAGCTGCAGTGGACTTCCTTTGAACCACTCTCAGCCAGACTGCCAGCAGAGATGCTGTACGTGTTCTTCATACTTTAAAATGGTTTGTTTAGTGTGTGGTTTGTTGCGACCGAATTTATCCCTAGGCCTGGTCGTAACAGCCAGTAAAACAGCTTAGTGATTTTAATGTTGTGTATGTCTGTGTCCATTCTTTACCACCTCTTTTGTCACATAATGCTTATTTTGAACTTTAAATTATTCTACGAGGTTTTAAAAAAAATCAGCCACAACATTCAAACCTTTTATCTCTAATAACTTAAACTACTTTAGTATGACCATGTCTAATAAATGTCCCAGAATTCTTTTTGTTTGCATATCTTTGGATCTATGTGCAAAATTTCAAGCATGACAGAATTCTACTTGAAGGTAAAATCCACAAACAGCCATCCCCCTATAATTACAAGGTAGTTAGCTAAGGGATCGAGTAGCAACTAATGACTGAGGGAGGGCGGCACACAGCTCCATCCTCTACACAGAAGATAAAAGAAGCAGCTCAGAGATAAGGAATCAGACATGGTAAAGCTAAAGAAACAGTGTTTTACTCACCTGTATGTTTAAATAGAAATAATAATATATTGCTGTTATCAGTGCTCAGATACTTCATAGTATTAATTCAATTAACACAAAAATAAAGGTAACCAAAATAACTTTTACATTGCATGACCAGCGCAGCAATCTGCTACAGCAGTGAAGGCAGCATAATGTTTAGGGTCTACTGTATACAATTCATTCATCGTCGACTGCTTTAACCTCCACATGAGGGTCGCAGGGCCGCTGGTACTTTTATCATGTCAATAACATTGTTTTCTCTCCCGTCCCCTAGTTTGTGCTCTTCCTTCTCCCCTCTCTCTCTCTCTGTCGTATTTCACAGACTGTCGTATTTCACAGACATCCCTGATTCCAGAGCTTCAACACCACAGCTCAAATATTATAACTATAACCATTACCATATATCATACTACTTGTTACTGCTAAGGTTAATTATCCTCATCCACCCATCATCAACGGCTTGTCCTCTTCTGAGGGTCCCATGAGGAGCTGGAACCAACCCCAGGTGGTGGCAGCGTATGTCACACCCTGAATGCGATGATGATGATAATTGTTCTTAATGTTACTGATTCTTGAATCATCCCGGTCTCTGTCTTTCTTGTCTTTTCTCTCTGTGAATTTTTGATGCTTTGTTTGTAACTTGTAACTGCTGAACTTGTCTCTGCACATGTGGCACCTACTGCACGTCTGTCCGTCCGTCCTGGAAGAGGGATCCCTCCTCTTTGGCTCTTCCTGAGGTTTCTCCCATTTTTTCCCCCTTAAAAGGGTTTTTTTGTGGAGTTTTTCCTCACTCGATGTGAGGGTCTAAGGACAGAGGGTGTCACATGCTGTACTTCGAGGCAAATTGTGTTTGTGATGCTGGGCTATATAAATTGACTTGAATTGACTTGGTGCCAATTATAGCTGACATAAGGCAAAAGGCGGGTTACACCCCAGACAAGCCAGCAATCTGTAGCAGGACAAACATATACTGTAGAGACGAGCACCCATTCACTCACACGCTCCCACCTATGGGCAATTTAGGGTCTTCAATTAACTGCCATTTTTGGACATGTGGGAGGAAACCGGAGACCCTGGACAAATCCACGCACACCCGGGGTGAATCTGCAAACTCCACACAGAAAGACCCGGACTGGGACGCGAACCAGCAACTTTCTTGCTCTGTATATATACACTACCGTTATATATGTATCCTATGTGATACCACGTATCAAAAAACCTGAACGATAACTTTGACTTTCAGTGGATCAGAAAGATCATGTATTTAACTTTGATCAAGCACCCCTGAATTGATTCTTGATGATAAATATGTCAGTAAACTGTTGGCTGAGAGACAGTTTTTGGGTTTTTTTTTTTTACCTAAAAAGATCACTTCTTGTTCAGGCAGCATGTTGAGTTTTTTCTAAATCGCTAACTCACATGGTGTTATGACCCTAGGTCACATGCTTTCTATTGGTCAGAAATATGTAATTCTCTCCTCTTTTGTGAGTATGGTGTGGGCATGTGTGTGGTGTGGGTGTGTCTGGGTGACTGTCAATCTCCCAGGTGGATGTCAGCAACCAGGTGGCACACTATGACACTATAGGTGGTTCATTTGAAGAGGACTTGGCTCATCGTGAGTGGATGAAGTGATGGGGGCCTGGACTATATAAACCTTTCTCAGACTACACTCAGGGCTTCTTGCTCATTCTCTCCAAACAAACCCATTTCTAGCAGATCTGAACTGTTGGTAGTATTTCTAGTTGTTTCTTGTTATAAGTTAGGTAAGTTATATTTGTTAGGTAAGTGGAATTCATGTTGTTAACTTTGTAAAACAGTTGCTGCCCTTTTGAGAGTGACTGTTGACTGTCGTAAAAGATGTAATATACCCTTTTGTCCAATTTAATGTTACATGGGAACAAAGATAACAGTTGTAGGAGAGAGAAGCCATTTTTGTTTCACCTTTCTTTACTCCTGTTTTAAGTTAGGAGCTTAGGTAAGTTTTTCTGTCATTTATTTTGCTATTTTCTTTACAGGAGGTAAGATTAGGTTCATTACAGAAGTTTTGTTTATTATTTTGGCATTGCTCTTCTCCGAAGTCAATAAAACTGTTATACTTTGACTTGACTTTTGGCTTTCTTTGGAGAGAGGAGTTGGAAGACACACCCTGGTTTCCCAAGGCCAGGGACGTAACACATGGTAAAGTAATACAGCGGCAGAGCGGTAGTGCAAGATACCCCTGGTCCTCACTGCTTTATCAGCAAACTAGCTGTCACTCAAAGGAGACAATGAGCATACTTAGAAGGAATGGACCTTATACAGAGGCCCATTCACATGGCGGCGGACATCAACACTGCAGTTACATAGTCAGCATGCAGAGTGGGGCCCAGAGCTTCACTTAATGGTGGGACCAGAGTGCATTTTCAAGATAAGCTGTCAGACTGTTTGAAGGGGGGGGGGGGGACTCCATGAACATGTTCATCAAATTAGGCAGCAGGAAAAGAGCAGTTAGTCATGAGGAATGTCACTTTTGAGTTACAAGAAAAATACATTTTACGATACGACCTGAGAAACACAGCCCCGGTATAGTTGACTGATGACAGAGAATCACGAAAACTGCTACGTTGCCTTGGTTGGCATGTGTTTGGGGAAAAAAAGTTGCACTCACATATTGCATTGGCTGCAGCCAAAGAGCAATCAGCGCATACTGTATATAGAGATATATAGGAAACATGATTGTTGCAACCACACTGTTCATATACATAAATATATATATATATATATATATATATAACCGGCAACTCGTGTCCTCACTGGCAGTTGTCATAGATGGAACGATGCTCTGAGCCAGAATGATGAAACAGTCAGGGGCAGGTCATTTGGAGAACATTTTACTGGATCACCAAAGATCCTGAGCAGAGCAGAGGTGGATCACCGCTATAAAACACATTCAGAGGGAGTGTAGAAGATGGAGTGATGGGAACCCACAGGCAGTTGATTCCGCTTGTAGAGTGATCACAACATATCAGCTGCTGAAGTTCCCCAGTCAGCAATTAAGGGTGAACTTAAGGGTTAAAGCATTATTGTATTTTGAGGCAGACTATAATATCACTCACTCACTCACTCATCTTCTACTGCTTTATCCTTCACATGAGGGTCAGGGGGGGAGTGTTGGTGCCAATAACAGCTGGCACAGGGTGAAAAGCGGGATACACAAAGGACACGTTGCCAGCTCACCCTCACATTCACATCTACGGGCAATTTAGAGTGTCCAATTTGCCTATTCCCCAAATCTCCATGTTTTTATCTCCCCAAATCTCCATGTCCGACTGTGGGTGGAAACTCTGCACATAGATATCGCCAAAGTGTGATAGAATGGGTGTGAGTGGGTGAATGGAAAAAAAAAGTCTAGTGTAAAACAGCTTTGAGTGTCCATCAAGATGAGAAAAATGCCACATAAAGATCATGTTTCAATGAATTCTACTCTAAATAAATGCCGAGGCTCTTATTAGTATATTCTATAATATACTAAGTAATACTATAATAATACTTTTCTTGTCTTGATGACCATTCAACGCTGCTTTATGTGTTTCAGTTTCTATTACACATCTTTCTTCATCATTCACACGCTGCCGGGACCACAGTCAGGAGCAACAGGGGGTTATGTGTCTTACCGAGGGACACATCAACATGTAGGCTAACTAATGTAGACTTAGTTGTGAAAATACTCATTGATATGATTCATCGTCTACCACTGTTACCTTGTTGCAGTGTGGCAACAATTGGAGCCAAAGTGGCTGCGCATGATACTGTGTTTTAGTTGGAATTTTATGAATTTTATTGGCTTTATACTGACTTATTGAATTTATTCACTGTTGTGTGTATGGCAGCTCTATGCTTCCATATGATCGAGGTAAGAACTTACCAGGTACAAATGAGAGGATTAAAGCTTCGTATTCCTAACAAGGAAATGACATTGTCCAAGTGCAATTCAACTGCACTTTAAGATTGCAGATTTCAAAACTTGATGCTATAAATAACAATATGAAAGACAATAAGCAGTCTATACAAAGGGAAACACTGTATATAAGAGGTAAAAAAAAAAAATAAGCCACAGGGATTAAGTCTGCTGCAGCCTATTTTATCATGTCAACGCTATGTATTTTATGGATGAAATTAAATATACAGTATATCAAATAAATCAAACTACAGTACATCAGCCTACAGTATGTTCGACTGCTAGTGCCTGGTGTAGTAATATTTCTTTGCCACAAGATGGAAGCATATACAGCCAGGACAGGGGTGTGTGTTCTTTTACTTGTTACCTCTTCATTTGGACCTTTTTCTGGCATAAATACTGGCCTTGTCATGACCATTTACCCTAATGGAGACCAAAACCTGGTCCCAATGAGGCAGAACCTCATTTCTGAGGAACTGGTGAAGTTTAGAGCTAATATTTGAATTCATATAATATTTGAGTGGGGTAAGGTTAGGGTTAGGAATTAAGGTCAGGGATGAAGCATGGTTTAGGCTGAACAAATAAATGGAAGTCCTAAGAAGAACTGCAGCAAATGTGTGCTGGGTATATTTGTGAGGACCAAAAAAAAAACAAAAAAAACTTGTAAACCATAGAGAGTGAAGACATTTTTGGACAGTGAGGACATTTTGGCTCATCATCACGTTCTGCCACCCCTCAAAAAGGCTTTTAGAGGGTTAAGACTTGATTTAGGTTTGCAGGTTAGAATTTGGTTGAGGTTAGGGTTAGACATTCAGTTGTGACGGGCCATGGGAATGAATTATGTCTTACTGCAAATGCCTGGCAAACGTGTGTGTGGTAGTTAATGGAAGGCGGGCCCCAAACCAGGGGAAAAAGATGAGGCAAAAAAGTGAACAAAGTGTTTGAGTCTGCCTTACAAAGAAATTTAGTCATCCACTGTGAAGAAAGAGTGTGATTTTTTCCTCTTCTTTCCCTCCCTCCCTCCCTCCCTCCCTCCATTCTGACATTTTTTTTTTCTTTCTAGCTCTCTCACTCTCGAACGTACGGATACTGCTGCAAATCTCCAGACATGAGGAAGCGACAAAGAGCAGGCTGGAGCAGACACTGTGCATGTAAGTACACCTCTCTCGCTGCAAACATACAACCCATACGTGTGTCCTGCTGATGTGCCACGTTAACGTTACTGTTTCACTGTTGAATCCATTGCTGGTGTCCACACAGTGACCTCACTTTTCAGTAACGGTCCTGCTCTTGCGGCTCACTTCATGCCTCTGTCATGAGAAACACACGCGCACACGCACACACATGTGCTGAGTAATGATGTCATCTGTCATCCTAACGTTCTGCTTCCAGTAGCTGTGAGGAAAATCAAGCGTCGGAACCTCACCTGTCTTTCACTAATGAATTTTCTCTTTCACTGTCCAACTCACATAAAAACACTTCATACCAGTGACAGCAATTCCACTGTTAGTACAATATGAGCTTTTGTACAATGTACAGTACATCTTTTGCCAGCACTAGTGCTGTTGATTTAAAGAGATACAAAGCAGGTACTAGCAAAAATTTGATCATATTCTACTGAAATTTTAGCAATGAAATGTTAATGCAATGCAGTACATATTTTACCATATATTTTTTTAAAACAATATTTTAGAGTAGGGAGAGCTTTGATTGGTGTCATAAAACAGTCACCCCTGATGTGCACGGCCCTGATGCTGCACTCTCCTCTCTCATTTTCACACTGCAACACAAATTTACACTACACCATTTTCCTCCCATAACCAGTTTTTTTTATTATTTTGTTATTTGGATGAGGGCGCTGCAGAACTGTGTTAGGTATGGATTGTTATGTGCATGCAGAAGAGGTGTAAGAAAATGAAACATGAAATTGAAGCACAGAGAAGCTCCGGCTAGCGGCACATTTTTGGACGGCCTTTTCTGGGCCTTTACCTGCACCTGTCAAGCCTTGCCCAGACGAACCTGCTATCGCTTTTACCACACGGTTGACGATGTTTCGAGAACTACGTGCTCGTTATTGATGCTACGGGGGCCAGCTGGCCTGGTGCGAGAAAACACGCCGTTCTTCTCCATGCACTTGGTACCGAGGGACAAAGACTGTTTTACGCTTTGCTGGATACAGGTGATACATGTGCTTCGGTTGTGGAGGGACAGAAAAGTTACTTGCAGAACGTCACAAACTTCAACATATACTCACGGCCGCGGGAAAAGAAGAAAGTGGCCGCAAGGAAACGCGGCTTCTACAGCTTTAAATGCTGCTAAACGTCGCTCTGGAATCTACCTGCCACATTGCTAGTTAGCCATCATCCCCTGCAGCCAAAGTTACATGCAATTCACGTGGAAAGGTGGGACATTTTGCTAAAGTATGCTGCTCTGGCCAAAAAAGAGGTGTGTGAGGTACTGATAAATGAACTGACTGCTTTACATGAATGATGCTGTGCAGGATAAAACCCTTTGTACTCTACGTATTGATGCTAATGGACATTCTTATGATGTTGAGCTGATTGTTGATACAGGTTCCTCTATTTCTGCTCTTCCTGCGAGCATATACCAGTATCTCTTTGCTACATGTAAACTTGCTAAGCCTACTGTGAAAAATACTGTGCATATACTCAAAAGAGAAAATACCTGTCATAGGATGTTAACATGCCACAGTGACTCATGAGGGACATTCAGCGACATGCTCATTTATGGTGGTTGAGTCAGGTGTTGCTTTGCTTGGGTTAAACCTCTGCATACGTGTATTGACAGTAACAAAGTAATTCCTACTGCAAAACCCAATGGCTGAGCCAACAGTACCTGTGGCAATGCCACGGAGTGCCCCAGAGGCTCAGGTATGGGAAGTTGGATGCGTGAAAGGGTTTGTGCACAAAATACAACTGAAACCAAAGGCCATTCCCGTGCAGCAGAAGCTGAGGAGGCTCCCTTTCTCAGTATGACAGGCCTTTACTTAGGAGCTTATAGATCTACAAGACAAGGGCACCATTGAGCACATTGATGCATCTCCACGGGTCTCTCCCATCTTTGTCAAACAGAGACGGGGTGAAGGAAAGATTTCTGTGTGTGTTGAAGAGAGCCAAACAAATCCATTGGGTGTGAAGGTTACCCTTTGCCACATACACTACCGTTCAAAAGTTTGGGGTCACAAAGAAAAACACTGTTTTTCAATGAAGATGACATTAAACTAATCAGAAATACACTCTATACATTGTTAATGTGGTAAATGACTATTCTAGCTGCAAACGTCTGGTTTTTAATGCAATATCTACATAGGTGTATAGAGGCCCAT
>JAFBJR010000099.1:1705667-1806662 GCA_016785285.1 Brachirus orientalis | reverse complement strand
CCTCGTCAATGTCTTGACTATATTTTCTATTCATTTTGCAACTCATTTGATAAATAAAAGTGTGAGTTTTCATGGAGAACGCAAAACTGTCTGGGTGACCCCAAACTTTTGAACGGTAGTGCATGGACGAACTTCTCACCAACCTGCAAGGGCTACTAGCTTTTCTACCACTGACCTCGCCTCTGTGTACCACCAAATGCTGCTCCACCCCGATAGCTGGGATATAATTACATTTGTCACTCACAAAGACCTTTACTGCTTCTGCCAAGTCCCATTTGACTTCGCTTCAGCTCCGTCAGCTTTTCAAAAAATGATGTCCACCATACTACTACCAGGAGTACAAGCCTACCTTAACCATATCACATGTTATGGTAGCACCCAGCAGGATCACGATGCCAAATTACGGAGGGTTCTGCATGTTTTGAAGCTGGACATGCATACGTTTAATTATAATCAGACCTGTCTCTCCTGGGACACACTATATCCAAAGATGGACTCCACCGTGGCAAAGATCAAGTCAGCTCAGTGACTCACCCCACATGAAACTTGTTTCCCTGAGATCCTTCCTTGGTCTTGCATCGTGGTACAGTACAGATGTTGCCACTATTGCTCATTACGTGCCACTCTCAAAGACTCTATTGACCTGAAGCTCACCTGGACTGCGGCTGAGTCCAGCTTTGCTCAATCTAAATGATTGATACTGGAGAGTCCTGCTTTGGCACTATATGACCCTCCAACTGCCTACTGAAGTGACCACTGATCCTTCTGACTATGGGCTGGGGGCTGTACTCACCCAGCTGCTTCCAGACAATACAGAGAGAACTGTTGCCTTTGCTTCCAGGACACTTTCTCCTGTTGAAAATAAGTACTCTCCTATTGAATGTGAGGCACTGGCATGTGTTTAGGTGGTAGGGACTGTCTGGCTGGACTGGGGATTACCAGATGGTCAGCTAGACTACTTTGTTTTAGATATGATGTCGCTTATTGCCCAGGCAAACAAAATGTGACAGCTGACTGTCTTTCCGGGTTTCAACTTCTTACTATAGGAGATGTTTCTGAGGCACCAGACATGGTTGCTGCTATCTTTCAGGAGACTTTGCATGCTGTGTCTTTGTCAGAATTTACTGCGGCATGTGACACACGCCCTGAACTGACACGGCTGAGATATCAGATTCAGAGAGGCTGGCTTGAAAAAAATTAAAAATGATTAAATTCATGGTGGAAGATTCTGTTATAATTATTAAGTTGCATATTTTGATATTCCTGCTGTTCATTCACAATACCTGTTGATATCTGTATTCTTACAGAATGCTGTTTTCTTAAATATGCTTCATTTAATCAGTCTGCAGAAGTAATTCCTTCAAGGAAAGGGGAAATGTTGTGTTATATGGATGAGAACCAAAAGAGGGCAATGCAGAACTGTGTGTTATGAGGTATGGGTTGTTATGTGCAAGCAGAAGAAGTGAGAGAAAATAAAGCATGAAAGTGAAGCACAGAGAAGCTCCAGCTAGTTATTTTCTTAATATCGAACACCACACAGATGATTTCACAGACTTGTTATTTTTACAAGCTTGTGCACTATATGAGTTTAAAAACACCAGTCTATGATGTGTATGGATATAATACAATAAGCTGGACAACAACAACAACTTTTGGGATGCATGAGAAGGCTTTTTTTAAAGATATATTTGGCATTTTAGGGCGAAAGTCCTTTAGTTGTGTGTGGAGCTCCAGCTGCTTAGAGAAAGGGAGGGAGTGGAAGACACTGTAAAAAGATGGGGAAAAAGAAGAAGTGTAACTAAGAGAGGAGGAAGGGAATATTTGGGTGGGAGCCTGTGGAGGAACATGAGGTCAAAGGAATGTGTGGAGCCTCTCTCCTCTAACAAACTTTGTTGTGTGCAGCGGCAGCCGCCTCACATTAAACCTCTCACAAACACAAACGCACAATTTAACTCTTCCCTTGCCACTTCAAGAAGAATCAAGAAGCTTTATTTGTCACATGACATTGCAGGCAATGACAGTGAACTGAAGGTGGGGCAGCTCACGATTGTGCAAAATGTACATACAAGTACGATAGAACTGGTAGAAAATAAAAACAATAAAAATAAAAATATAAGCAATATACACAGTAAGATAAAGTACAATCTACTCTTACATCACACACTCATTTACGTTCACAAATGTAGTTGTGGTATATTTATCTTTTGTTTACTGTACAAAAGTGCTCTGAAAAACTAACGGCAAAACGAATCGTGCCAAAGCCTCATAGTCAATGAGAGGACGTGTTTTCGTCTTTGATCGGGCTCACTGGAGCTTTTTGGAAAGATTAGTGCGGAGATGGAGGTGAAGGGAACTGGAAAGCAAAAGAGAGAAGAAAAGAGACTGAGGTACGGAAATAAAAAAAGGGAGTGGTACAGACAGGCAGATGGAAAGAGAAAATTGACCACTACATGTGGAAGAGTCGGATGCTGGGAACTGCTGGCAAGACAATGACTAACATCAGCAGTGAGGTAAGAGAGTGGAGGCTGAGGAAGGACATGCTGTGCAAGGAAGAACAGCTGCTACTGAAAACCAACCACGGTGAAGTCACGTGTGTTTATAGCCGCTTAACCATGACACCAGAAATGATGCTGTAATGCCAAATCACACTTTAACCTCTTAACAGCCACATTTCCCCCAGTTTATCCTCCATTGTCTAAATGTACTTTTTTCTTTCTTTCTTTCGGCTTCTCCCTCCCACAATAGATCAGCAGTGTAGTGTTCCAAATGAACTTATTAGCCCCCATGAAAATTCTTGCGTTTTTTAAGTATTTCCCAAGTGCTGTTAAACAGAGGAAGTGATTTTTAACGCAACTTTTTTAAAACATCCTACTTTTTTTGGGATACTTCCAGTATTTGACTTTGAAATGAAACTATTCCTCTAAAACCAAAAAACTGCCAGGGTTAAATTATCAATGAGATTAAAGTCAGGACTTTTTCATGTTGGTCTTCTGGAGGTAGTTCTTCACCAGGAGCGACGTATGTCATGGGTCGATGTTGTGTTGCAAGACAAAGCGGCGCTGGGAACTGCTGATTGCTTCAGGTTTTCTTTCAAAATCTCCACATACCCTTTTCTGCATGATTCCTTCCATCTTCACAAGATTCCCAATTCCAGACACACTGAAGCACCGACACAGCATAATACTCCCACCACTGGGTTTTACTGTGGGGACAGTGTTCTTTGGGTTATACACCTCTCCCTTATTTCTCCCAACATAATAAATGTCTCTGTGGCCAAAGAGCTCGAGTTATGTCTCATCTGACCAAAGGACATGCTTCCAGTGTGCATAATCTGTGTTAAAAATTTCTTTGATCTGTTTAATAGCACTAGGGAAATACCTTTAAAACAATGAAATTTTAATGGGGGGCCAATAAGTGACTAATTTGCCCTTCCTGATGCAACTATCCCATTTATCAGGGCTTGGGCCTGGCACTAGGGGTACAATGGATGTGCCTCCCCATAATGTCATCAATGGGGGCAACAGGATGTGAACTGGCAACCCTCTGGTTAGAAGTCACATTCTGTTTCCACTAGGCCATGCTTTGTTGCATATGCCAAATTTCAAACTTTAAAGTAAAGTAAAGCAAAATTAAATTAGGTGATATTAAGTAAAGAAAGTAAAAATTAAATTAAGTAGAGTAAAATTTAAGTGTGTTTGTTTCCTTAGACCACCTGTATTAGTGGGACAATATATTGAAACTTTTATGATTTGAAAGTACATTTTACAGTATATATTATATATCAAATATAAAATAGCATGATGTAAAAAATTTTGAGACAATTTTGAGCCATTTTCAGGACATAATAATAAACAACTGCTGTGATTTTATGATTATTGCAACTGTCAATGCACTTTAATCCACTAAATAGTCAATACAGTTAATGGTGTTTTGTGTATGATTTATAAAAGATACATTTTGTAAACCTAACTGATATTACGAGCAATCAGAAAGAATATGTCACATTTGATTAAAAGCAAAATCTCAATTTGGTTTTGTCATTGTCCAGATGCAGGGGCATCCCATGGCCTTTTGGAAAGGGAAGAAAAGGCTTACTTAGAAAAATTTACTTAGATGGAAGTGACTAATTTGTGTGTTAATCAAAAAATAAATAGGTGTATTTTTTTAATACAAATGTCTGACCAGTGTGAGATACTAACTACAGCGAAGACTCAAACCATATTCAATCTGATTCATAAGTAAACTAAAAAAAAAAAACAGTGCTAATCTGACGTCAGCTGTAATGATTCTTTTTTTTTTTTCCAGATGTGTTATTAGACAGTCCAATAGACTGTGTTCACCCTGAACACAGCCCTCACTCTCTTTCAAAGAAAACAATGAAATAGGGAAAAGATGTGTGAGTCAAGGCCACATACTCAGTCCAACTTTCCATCATTCCTGAACGAGGGAAATAAAGAGTCCAGTGTTTCATTATTACTAAGCACTTGATGTGGCTGGTCACTGCCTTTTCACCACAGAGCAGCACAGAGCAGGCATATTCAGAAGCAGCTGGGCGCCATCTGCTGCAGCCTGGGGCCTCGAAGGAGCAAGAAATTAAGTGTGTGTGTGTGTGTGTGTGCGTGTGTGTGTGTGTGTGTGTGTGCGTTGGCCTCTAAAGGACAGACACAAAGCAGCCACCGGTTACTTGAGGTCATACAGTGAGGGTGTTTATGTGTGCGATGCGATTCAAAGTGAAGTGAGTCGGAGGTGACTGTAGAAATAAGCTTTGCATACGATTATGATTATAATTATAAATATTATTATCACTTTATATTATTAACTTGTCTTAACCCAGAAAATTGTTGCATTTTAAAATGTCTTTTACAATTGAAAGCAATTTTAAAAGGTACAGAGTGTAAAATTTAGCTCAATATGCCACACCTCATCCTTCCCCTCCATGTGTGTTCATCTACTACAGCTTTATCCTCCACATGAGGGTTTCGAGGGCGCTGGTGCCTAATCGCAGCTGAAATAGGGCAGAAGTTGGGTTACACCCTGGACAGGTTGCATAGCAACAAACAACCGTCCACTTACACATTCACACATATGGACAATTTAGAGTGTCCAATTGGCCTAATCCCCAAATCTGCATGTTGTTGGACTGTGGGAGAACATACAAACTCGTCAGCAAAGGCAAGAGTGCTAACCACTACACCACCATGTGGCTGTGTTGGAGATCCTATGTATTAATTAGTTAGCATCATAACTCAACAGATGCTTAGTTTGTCCTTGGTGGGCTATTATTTTTTAAAAAACCAAAAAAATCATGATCAGGTGTTTGTGTACTTGTAATTAAGTAACAACTAATTTGCTTTTCATAGCCTTAGAATATGGATTCTATCTGTACGTTATGCAACACAGTCTTGCACAACATAGCCAACTCGTCTTTCACATACAACCCCAATTCCAAAAAAGTTGGGACGGATTTTATTCTCAATACAATATAAACAACATAATCAGATGTTGAAACGGAGACATTTTTTCCTCAGTTTTCATTATTTCCTCAGTTCATTCTTTCCTCCGTTTTCATTTCATGTCATGGAAAATAGCTAATTTTGAAATTTAAGGCAGCAACAAATCTCAAAAAAAGTTTGCATGGGCCAATGTTTACCATTGTGTAGCCTCCCCTCTTTTTTAACAACTGTGTAAACATCTCGAAAGTGAGGAGACCAGTTGCAGGAGTTGTAGGAAAGGAATGTTGTCCCATTCTTGTCCGATGCAGGATTCTAGCTACCACTGTTGCTGGGCCTTTTGTTTCATGATGCACCTAATGGTGAAAGGTCTGGACTGCAGGCCGGACAGTTCAGCACCAGGACTCTTCTCCTGTGAAGCCATGCTGTTCACTGAGTCCTGAGAACTGGAAGGGGGCTGAGGGAAAGTCCAGAAGGGGGCTGAGGGATATGTGGTCTTGGAGCATAGTTGCAATACAGAGCCAGCAGAGTGCAGGGTTGAGGCAGGTTGGAGTGGTGACTGAGATGCATGACAGCTTGTGACCTGGCTCCTGCACACCTGGGAGAGAGGGGGAGAGGGGGAGACAGAGATAAAGGGCCTGACACAGGAGGCACCAGCACCTAAAGTAGTGGGAAACATGATGTGACTGCTGACAGAAGTATCAGGATGACTTCTGAAGTGTATTCTCTCTGATCACGTTTCAGTCAAATGCTGCAAAACATTTCACATTACAAAGGGATAATGACCCAGAACTTACTGCATTTATTATGAACATGTTTTTGTCTCTGTGTACCTTTCTTTGATCATATGAATGTATTATGCACGACAATGTACCCCCTTTTTTTTAATTTATAGCAAATTTTACCTCCTTATTTTATTTGTATAGGATGACTCCTGAATCTCTCGTCTGTATAAATTTGAATGCGTGTGTGAGCCAAATAAATGTATGTATGTTTTTGTCATATGTGTTCTTGCTTTATATCTGAAAATTTAAATTTATATATATATAAACTTACTGCAAAAGCAAAACTTTTGAAGGTAATTAAATGGAAAGTTTTTTCAGTGACTAATTCAGTCAACTGATCTCAACTCAATAAAGCATGCTTTTCAATTACTAAAGATAAAACTGAAAACAAAAAGACCTGCAAACAAGCAACAAATGAAGGTGACTGCAATAAAGGCACCAAAGGCTTTCCAAAGCCTTTTACTTGTCATCATTTAAGTTTGTCCTATTATTTCAGAGCCCATGAAACTTTACAATAATGTATAAAAAAATGCTTACAATTCCTCAATGCAACTGTTTTGTTCAATCCCTCAGATTAAAGCACACTTTAATCACAACTTGATTGTTTCATTTCGTATCCATTGTGGTGGTGTACAAAGACAAAATGTGTGTCTTTTTCTGATTATACGCTGTCGTAACAATCATGGCACGCATAACCTGACCCCTGCCATCTGTTCACAGTGTCATCCATCTCTGTGCAGTCTGGTTTCTCCGCTCAGTGAAGATGTAGCCTGTTTGGTCTCTATGGAGATGTCTCCATACCCAGTCTCCTCTGCTGCGCTGCTGTGGTCTTTGCTGGTGATGGCCCCCATCATCCAGACGACACTCTCCGCCCCCACGTCTGAACCCTCCCTGCTGCTCAATACCACGCTGCTGTTCGACAGCGGAGCCCCTGGCTGCAAGCTGCAGAACTGCAGCTGCTCGGCACCCGTGCAGGACTGTGACGAGGCTCTCGCCATGTTGCTGTGCAAATGCCACTCTGTTTTGCGCTCCACTTTGCCCCCTGTTGGGCTCAGGCACCCTGGACGCCTCACCGTGTGGGTGAAGGATCTCTGGGTCCTGGAGGAGCTGCTGAACAGAAGCATGGTTGGCCATTTACACTTGTCTTTTTGTGGAATGAAGCCACTGGACAGTCGATATCTGGCTTTGCTAGGCCTACAGACCCTCAGGATCCACAGTGCAGCACCAGGAGTGCCTTACCCAAATCAGGAAATGACTATCCTCTCTGCAGGAAGTGTTGCAGTGGAGTTCGAGGTCCTGTCCCTTGACTTCTCCTTCAGTGTCACCGTCCTGGATGTAGCAGTGCTCAACGGGCTCTCCAGCATGAAGGCGTACAGTGTTGTAGAACCACCTGCTTCAGTTTTTTCCCAGCACTTTCCCTACCTATCCATTCCCCCATCTCTTCTATCCCCTGCTACACCTGCTGACCACAGTGAGCAGCCTGGAAAGCTTTTGCACAACCTACTTATTACATTTGTTTACTGACGGACCGCAGGACAACTGACACACGTGGCTCTGATACGACACAGGATGGGCATTTTCTATGTGGAGTTTACTGTATAACTGGCTGCTGTGCCCTGATTCTTTGACTCAGTGCTTTCTCTTCGTATTCATTCCTTCATTCACTGTCTACCACTTTATCCTCCACATGAGGGTTGCGGGCAGTGGGAGCTAATTCCAGCTGACATAAGGCGAAACGTGGGTTACACCCTGCACAGGTCATTAGTCTATAGCAGAGCCATTCACTCTCACATTCACACCTATGGTCAGTTTAGAGTGTCCAATTAAACCGTGCATGTTTTTGGACTGAGGGTGGAACCCTGGAGAACGTGGGAAAAAAAACCAACAGAACACGAAAAGGACTTTGGCCACAGTACTCCACTGTGTGTGGCATGGGTGCTATTTACATCCCTAACTGGGAAGTGACTATATATTTCCACTCCTGAAAGTAAAGTCTTATTGCAGCAAATGTTCAACATCAGACCATGACACAGGTAAAGTTGGTTTACCAGTGAGAAAAGTCACCATCGCTCTGCTGCAGTAGGAGACAATACCGACTTGTGCTTTTATAGTCAAGCTGGTTAAAGTACTGGCTTCAACTTCATGAGCACACATTGCCTAAAAATATTTTCTGACAATTTTGTAATGTTGTAATGTTTATGTGTAAAACGATGTGTTACATGCACATACAATATGGATATGGATATTGCAGCTTAAAGGTACAATAGGTTGGGGGGGATTATGACAAAAAAATCAGTAAAAGCTATTCAGTCTAATGTAAGTCAAACGATCTGAGACAAAACCTTTTCACATTTTCTGGGTTCCGTTTACAGCCTCACATCTAAATCGGTCCCTTCTTTCTTCCGAGCATTCACAGTAAAGTTACTGGATGTTCTACTTCTAGTATTTCAACAAATATTGTTTCCAATAAACTTCAAATAATGTCTCCACGATTATTTTGGTGGTGTATCAACTTTCAACAGGGCAAATTCCACCTCTGCAGGTCTGCATCACCTGCATTGACACTATGTATCCTCCAGTTTTGGGTCCTTTTTTACATAAATTAAAGTTCAAACACATTCAAACCAGCAGTTAATGTAATTGAACTCATTTGAAACCAACCTCACTATACAGTTAAGTTACTGTGTGTGAATTTGTCTTCATATATCTTGCTTAATTTAGTTTGAATGACAGTGTAGAGGGTGATTGTCTGGCACAAATAGAGGTATTAAATTATTGTTATTTTTATTTTTGTTATTCAAGTGTTAATTAATTTGCATAGGTTGCATTAAAAATTAATTTTCCAGGTGATACACTCTCACAGTAACATCAAAAATATTCACTGGCAAAAAGACAGAGAGAGATCACACAGAAGGGAGAAGGATACAGACAGTAATAGCTGTCAAGTATTCAAATAAACAGATTATTCAATATATAGAAAAGGTACAAATAAATGAGGGAGGAGCAGAACCATTTCAATGAATCTCAGTTTTGGGGAGAAAAAATATAAAATTCCAAAAGACTCTTCATGATCTTTAATCTTTAATGTGTTTTTTGTCAATCTTTATCAATTTAATCTTTAGTAGATATTATTAATTTGGCCATAACTAATGAAAATTTATGAAATGAAATTATTATTTGCTTAACAGTAAAAAACAAAAACAAAAAAAACACAATATACAATAAACAAAAACACAGAATCAACATGTCCATAAAGGTGTAAGAAGAAGCATATGCATATTTAATCCAATTTCTTCTCCACTTCTCAGTTATTAATAATCATCAGTTGACTTTCTATTATTTACAGATTTCTACATATACTTAGATGTACTGTGTATGCCCACACACCAAAAAGACATGAATATATACATACTGTATGTATCAACAATATAAAATATATAAATAAATCAAAAAATCCATGTGTGTTTTTTTTTTTTTAATATTTCTGGATTATGTAGTGGGCCACATGGTGGTACAGTGGTTAGCATTGTTGCCTTACAGCAAGATGGGCAGTGGTTAAAATCCCAGTTCGACCAAGAGCCTTTTTGTATATTGTGTTTTTCCTCCCACAGTCCAAAAACATGTAATTTGGCGACAAGGTTAATTGAACACTCCACCTCAGAAACATTGTTTTGGCTGGGTTCCACCATGTGTTATGTCTTATAGTTGTGTGATGTTATAAAACACTGTACAGTGCAGTGAACAGTCAGCGAGTGAGCTATTGTAAGGAGAGAATAAAGGGGAAAAGGACAGGATCCTGCTTCAGGAATCACCAGTGAACCATTAAAACAAGATGTAGAGTAGCAGCTGACCTGGAACACGGCCAGACAATGCACAGTGAGCGGGGTCAGAGATGGATGACCCTGCTGCTGTCTGTTAGACAGAGCAGCTTTACATGTAATACTGCTTCACTGACGGTCATAACAAAAAGAAAATAGACTAAAAGGTTTGGTAAACCTACATGTAACCGTGCAGACATGGACTGTGTCATTCTGCAGCAGAATGAAGTGATAAAGAGACATTGATAGCATACAGCACTGTGCATAAGTCTCAGGCCACCATTAGATTTGCTGTTTTAGCAAGGCTATAATGGCCATACTCTACAATTATTTCTCAATCACTTTATTGGAACACATCCCGGAAATATGGAGAAACACATATGCAGTTTGAAAATAACATCTTCTTTAAGAAAAAAAACAAACAACAAAAAGAATATCTGATATATAATATCAAATATTCAGTGTGACCTACATTTACACTCGAACAATAACACAACCATGGCTCTTTAAAACCTGGAATGGAACCCTAATGTTATTGGTCAAACCTGTGTTTCTCCTACTATTTCATGCCAACAAATAGCTGCTGTGAAAAAGGTCTATTATACCTGGTTTACTCCAGACATGTTGGAGCATCACATACACATGTTGCACAAGTTCAACTCACTGACAGGTTGATCATATAGTAGAAGACTGACTTTTAGTCATATCTTTTCAATCTGAACGCCAATGATCACAAAAGTGAGATAAAAACAACAAAGCTGGTGGCGGCCTAAGACTTATGCACAGCACTGTGTGTTATGTTGTACCAGGTTACAAGAGCTGATCATCAGACCTCGGATTAGGATTGTCTCTAAAACACACACACTCCTTCTTTCTCTCTCTCTCTTGTTGATCGGGCCAAGTTGCCAAACATTTGACCATTTTACCGGCAACCATTTAGTGTAAGAATGTTTTGGGAAGGAAAGACTGGAGAGTTTGGAAACATTAACATGTTTCATTCTCTCTCTCTTTTGCTCTCTCGCTCCACCTCATGTCCTGAGAGAGTGTTGAAGATGTTAGAGCAGCAGTTTTGGGCACTTTACAACTCTTTAATAGCAAGTTGTGCTTGTACAATGTAAGACATAATGAAAAGAAAAAGAATAACCAAATGAAATGTTAAAGAATATTCAGACAGCAATGCAATAATGTAGAAAAAATATAGTTCAATTGTGCCGTTTTGTGCAAACTTATGAATGAATATAGTGTAACCCGAGCAACCGTGTGTGCAGTTTGTGCAAAGTACTGAAGGTGCAGAGGTGAAATTGTTAACAATTGTTAATAATTGTTAACGTTAATAAAATGAATATATTTTATAATGAAGAATAATTGTTTCCGAACAGAGAGTCCAGGGTTTTCTCTGTCAGACAGAGCAGATTAAATAAGAGTTTGGAAAGATATTAACTGGTTATTATTAAGGTTATTGATAAGACTTTCTTTCTTCAGTCTGTCCAAATCAATGCATAGACCCAAGAAAAATAGCTGCACATATTATATAGGTTTTTCTTTTATAGGTTTGTATGTAGGAATATAAAAGGCTGAAAGGCCAGTCTTTCGGCGAGAAGAAGAAAAAAGTTCATGTTCAGTCAGAACCACACCCAAAAGAAACTGGCTAAAATTCCATGATCTAATTGAAAGGACTTTGGACTATTTAACATTCGTCTTTCAAGCAACTCTGTTTGAGCTCAAATACTAGAAATTCAATTTGATTCATAGAAAATTCTGTACTTGACATCGCCACTGACTAATTTGGGAGTCCTTCTTATTTGCTTCCTGCAAAAAAAAAATGGATTTTCAAGAATATAAAATATATAATTCCTGGAAAATTGTTCTTCACAAGTAGGTTTTTGGTAAAAAAAAAAAAAGGTGTTAAGATTTTATAGCTTACTTTAGGCTGTAACTAACAGTAACAAACTAAAACATGAAACTCCCACAATATTATATAGTTCTGCATTTGTGCATTTAATACCTGTGGCTTATGTATATTAAAAATGAAAAAATAAGAATACTTCTGGTACATAATTTTGGATAAATTATTATTTTTTTTTTTTGCTTTTTTTTTAAAAGAAGTGTGTTTTTAAATGTGGTTTCCGTTTTACAATAGCAAAGTGGCTACATTTACAAGCTACTTCTATTCTAGTCAAGCAGGACTGGCCCATCCCATTGGCATTGGTTTAACTGAAGTGTATAATGTGCTAATTTTAGATAAAAACCATTTAACCAGAATCTACAACTACAGATGATAGTAAAGATATGACAATTGACTGTATGAACAGGAATGAAGAGTGAAAGCTTTTCTTGGAAGTTTATGAAAAGCCAAAAATTTCACTTTCCCTTAGTCTCTCTGTTTCTGCCCCTTGGAAAAAAGAATGCATAGCTCAGTCAATAATTATGAGATGCTAAGTCAGGGGTGTGAAACTCATTTTAATTCAGGGGCCACATACAGCACAATTTGATCTAAAGTGGGCCGCACCAGTAAACATAATATACTGTAAATTTTTCCCTTTGTTTTACATTTAATGAAGTATCCTTTTTAAAGGACATATTATGAACCTGAATTTTTTCTGAGAAAAAATGTGCATGTACATTTTAAAATGTATTTTAATATTATGCATTTACACATCTTACAGATCTCGTGCATCTACGAAGGCACAAACCATTTAGTCACAGGTATCTGGAACTGAAAAAAATATAGTATTCCACATAATGATTAGGTTCACAAATTCACCCTGCGGGCCGCATTGGACCCTCTTGTGGGCCGGTTACCCCGGTGCTCAGTCATAATTATGAAATACTGTCATACTCTGGAGAAATAATCCCATAATCATGAAATGCTATGACTTTTCATCTCAAAATTATCTTTGGAGTGAGTGTACCTTATAATTATGAGCTACTAGGTCATCATTTTGAGATTGTATCCCATTATGACTTAAGTTATAACTAACACACATTAAGTCATAACTTTGAGATAATGTCTCATACTTAGGAGAAGTTAAGTCATAAGTATGAGACACAATCTTAAAATTATGACTTGGACGTGCTTTTTTTGGCATAAGCATATTTCCCAAAGCAGATGAGGCTAAGGATCAGTATACAGGATGTAAAAGAATGAGAATTTGTCCTTCAAAATTAATTAATTAAAACTAGCCCCTGAGATTAACCACAGTGTAACAGACACACTGTTCTGTGGGTTTTTGTCGCCATCTGCTGGCCAACACTTTTCAGCAGCTAAGCAGATTTGACTGAGCCAGTGTATGTTTTTTTTTTATTGTTAGTTTCTGTCCACATCTTTTGTGTTATCCTGGGTCTGGACTGGGGGACGGGGCTTCATCCTGGCACCGAACACTCTTTCCTGACCGGGAAGGAAAGTCTGGAAAAACACCAACAACATTTTTCTTCTCTGAAACAAGATTTAAAGCTTTGTTTGTTAAGTGGAAATAGATTTTATTGTGCAACAGGTCGAAGTGGATTTCTTTGAACCGACATCTGGTTCATTAAACACGACCAGGACATGTGAAGATATTTTGCTCTGTGTTAATAAAACGGTTTGTTTTGAAAGTTTTTGTACATCTGGTGGTGGACCTTAAAGGGATTGTTCCTTTTTTTTTAGTCAGTGCTGAGAACCAACTTGAGACCCAGATGCTGCATTCTCAGTGAAAACATGGCTGCCACTGGAGACACAAGGGGGGGAAAAATGGATTTATTACCAATCATATCCATTTAACAAACCTAATGATTTCTTATGAGAGTGTTTGTGAAGTTTGAAAACCTCAGCATTTGTGTAGCTCGCAGGAAAACGGGAGTTGCTGGTCTACTGCTCCTTAGTTTGGTGGGTTTGTGTCACTATATTAACAGCAGACAGTTCACTTTGGTGTCACTATTTCCAAATTACACATTTCAAATTAGTGATGGAGGCAGCAGTGGATCAAAAACTCCAGTTGGAGAAGACTGTCTGTAATGGCGACATAAAGTGACAGTGTCTCGTGAAACCACCCTTAAAAAACCTAAATTATACCTTTACACCAGCATTCACACTCGTTAACCAGCAGAGGAATAAAATTACTTCCCTTTATCCATAATAAAGTTAATCAGCTTGCACATTAAATATCTTGCCTTTGAAGTGTATTCGATTAAATATATGATTGAAAAAGATTTGAAAATCATTCTGTTTTTAAAGTGAGACAAATAAAATTTTCAATTTTCTTTTTTTTTTTTTCCTGTAATAGTATCATTTTGTACTCAGTACTCAGTATCAGCAAGTACTAAATTTAAATAATCATACTTAATCAGTCAGGAAAAACATGGCATCAGTGCAGCTCTACATTTAAGTGACTCCCCTTGTCTTTACTGAAGGTAATAATTATTAAAAGAATTCATCATCGTCATCATCTGTCCATTTGGTTCTCACTCTGCCTATGAATTCATTGCTTTTGTGGCACTGAATAGTTGTAATAAACACAACAAGGTCTTTCATTGAGGGCATTATCTTTTAAGCATTATCTTTTAATTTCCTGTTCGGGCTTTTCATTTCTTTCTCTCCCTGCACATCTTATCTGCTCTTGCCCACAAACATTTCCTGTGTTCCGCTGAGCCTGGATGCACAATAACCTCCCATAAAGGTCACTGACACTTGGTATATTTGGTGGCTCCGACTCATCACCACCATAATCTCTGAGGTGGGTGTCTTCCTCATTTAGAGGGATAAATATACCTTGTCCAGATTGTCTGTTATAGATCTAACGTATGGAGGGGGGAAAAAAATGATTAAATATTTTACTGCAAAAAAGAGCAGTGAAAAAATTTGTATAGGTTTATAAATATACACTCTATTATCCCACCAGTCACTACTGCTGCCATCAACATGTGGCCTTTATTCTATAACCATACTGTCAAATGTTGAGTAGCTGTAAATAATATTAATACTAGTTGCCTTAAAGATATCTTTAAGTATTGTCATTAATGATATCTTTGTCATATCAGAATCAGATTTATTGTTAAATGACGCTTTCAAAATGCAAGGAATTACTGTACTGTTTTGTACTGTATCTGTAAAGTGTCCTCGAGTGTTTTAAAGCCACTTATAATTAAATGTATTATTTTTTTATTTTTTTTAAATAAAAAATTTAAAAAAAAATTAAAAAAAAAAAATTAAAATAAAAAAACAATAATAATAAAAAAAAATATTATTATTATTACTATTAAGGAATTAGTTGTGGTCGTTGCTGCAAAAACCAAAAAAAAAAAAAGAAAAAAACACTATAAAAATAAACATATTAAGAATATGTTTATTTTATACACTTTATTTCCCTCTAACATTACATATTATAGTCCCAGTATATACAATCTGGGCAATATGAATATTAAAATAGAAAAAATATATCTTTTTTTATCAGAGCTTTGATATAAGTAAGCTATGTTCCAACCAGGAAGCAATCAGCTCTGGTCATGTATCAATTTACACTAAATGTGTGTCTTTTGGTGTAAATTTACTATTTTAATATTTTAAAGAAATGCCTCGTAAGACATTTTTAACTGAAAATGTTTTCTCTTGTCCCAACATGGAAGATAATATTACTTTCATAGTTTACAGTAATTGTACGTTATAACTTATGCAACAATGAAACTGGTTTTCAGTTGTAAAATGAATGGTAAGGGCAAAAATATTAAATAGCCATTAAAATGTTGGGAAACCATTACTGTTTATTATCATGGTTCAAAAGAAAAAAGTCCTGACATTTCTTTTCTTGTAAAAAACAAAGTTTTAATCGTTGGCTAATCAACGATCGATAATCGGTATCGTTGGCTTGTCAACAAAGTCAAATTTGAGGTTTGGTTTAACATAAGTTTGCTAAAATATTAATCCCTAATGTGGGAATACAGTTTTTGATGGATAAATCAACTTTTTTGTGATGGGCAGATGATCATCCAAGTATATTGTTTCTATTACATGTTGGTGAGAATTAAACCTCTGTTGACATCATAATGAATTATCACATTTTCAATAAATCCCTATCTCTAGTTTATTTATTTCTCTCTCAAGTTTATTTATTTCCAAAAGTTCAGATACAGTTTGACAGTGACTTCTTAACAGACCAAGATGAATTTTGTCACGCCCATGTAGGGTGGTAAGGGGTATAAGCAAGTAAATATTTATACAGAGCCAGAAAGTTTGGATCACTGTATAAGAATGTAAACAATTTAGGATGATTTTTATTTATTATTGTTTTTTTATCGTTCTTATTTTTTGAATTTTTGTATGGCTGTTATTATAACCGATGTTTTATGCCTTTTATGTGATTTATTTATGCATTCATTTATTTATTACTCTCACTTTTGTCCACTGTGGTTGTTGTAAAATGCTTTACGAATTGCGACCATCCATGGTGAAAGAGCCTGGCGTGCTTTTACTTTGAAGGCGACACAGGAAGTAGTGGTGGTTTACGAGTGTGTGGACGTGCGTTTCGCAGGTTCGACGTCAAACTCTCTTTGGGACGCTGTAGTATGTGACAGGAGAGGAGTCGGTGAGTGACATTATTATTAATATTATTATTATTATTATTATTAATTTGTGTTTTTCCTTCTCGAACACTGCAGTTAAAGACACTAACAGACGTGTGTGCTTCATGTCGGCGCGTGTTTCCTGAACTGGTTTGCGTCTTCAGCTGTTCCTAGTAAAGTCATTATTGGAGTTTTATTGTTACCTTGGTTTACGCTGGAAATCCAGTCCGACGAGCTTTAACCTCGCAGTCACATACGACAGATGACATGGATTTATGTCCAGATAATGTTAGGCAGATTACACACTTGCATCTGTAAGTGTGTGATGTGTCTTAATGTCCGTGTAATTAAAGCGAGAAGTAGCTGAGAACAGCAGATATAAAGAACTGTCAATTGATTATCTGTTGACATGATATTGAATTAGTATCAAAATTAAGTGTTACTGCATTGACTTTCTTTCTTCTTTGCATTATCTTTCTCTCTCTCATATATGTGCACACACACACACACACACACACACACAGTAATGTGCATAAGTCTTAGGCCACCATTAGATGTGTTGTTTCAGCAATGCTATAATGACCATACTGTACAATTACTCAATCACTTTATTGGAACATATCCTGAAAATATGGAGAAACACATATGCAGTTTGAAAATAACATCTTTTTCAACAAAAATGCTTCTATAATATCAAATATTCAGTGTGACCTACATTTCCACTTGAACAATAACACAACCATGGCTCTTTAAAACCTGGAATGGAACCCTAATGTTATTGGTCAAACCTGTGTTTCTCCTACTATTTCATGCCAACAAATAGCTGCTGTGAAAAAGGTCTATTATACCTGGTTTACTCAAGACATGTTGGAGCATTACATACACATGTTGCACAAGTTCAACTCACTGACAGGTTGATCATATAGTAGAAGACTGACTTTTAGTCACATCTTTTCAACCTAAACGCCAATGATCACAAAAGTGACATAAAAACAACAAAGCTGGTGGTGGCCTAAGACATATATATATATATATATACAGTCTCTCAGAGGTCACTGTTTTTGTTTAAGCATCTTATGAAGCTGAATTCCTCAAATACATATTTATTTCTTCCTATCCTTTTGTCTTTGTCTATTTTTGTTATTTTTGTTTTCTCCATTAAATAAAGTAGTAATCAACTTCTAAATGAACGGTCATCTGTTTTTGATGATTGATGAATCGTTTAAGTGGGTTTTTTTTTAACAACTAAAACTCTAAAACGCTCTCTGATTATTCAGCTTCTGAAATGTCACTGTTTTCCGTTGTTTTTCCATCCACAACTGAACAATTTTGACATTTGAGAACAAATTTTGTTAAGTTACAGCCCTAAAATAAAGGTTAAATGAATAAACTTTAATCATTAGCCGCAATATCTGTGCAGCTTTTTGATTAGAGGTAATTAGATGCAATGCATTAAACCACATTTTCTACAGAAATTTAAGTTGCTGTGTGTGAGTGTCCCGGGTGACACTCGTGTTGTGGGGATCTAAATCTGTTTACACAGTCACATTATGGGGACAAAAATCAAGTCCTCATAATGTAAATTGTTACATTTTAAGGTGAAGTCATGTTTTATGGTCCAGATGAGGTAAGTGTTAGGTTAAGGTCAGGGTTAGGCCACAAGTATTCATGGTTAAGGTGGGAGAATGTCTCCAGAAAAAAGAATGTAAGTCAATATAATGTCCTCTGAAGTAACTGAAACTAGATTTGTGTGTGTGCGTGTGTGTGCGTGTGTGTGCATGTGTGTGCGTGTGTGTGCATGCGTGTGCGTGTGCACAGTGCAGACACACGGGAGCAGATGAGATGATGCACTGCTTGGCTCTCACTTATATGATGTTACTGCTCAACTCTGGTGAGTAAACCAACAGACCAACAATGGAAGCCATGAGCTTCCGTTCAGTATAAACTGATCATATTTCATATGTTACATCTCACATTTTGTCTATTAAAGGATGTATGTTTTCTTTAAAACATACATAACTCTGGGATCTGCAACCTTTATTATCAAGAGAGCAGTTTGGGCCTCTCCTTCTCTCTCCATCCAGAACTTATTTGACTGATAAAATCAAGATAACATCATGTATAAAGTTGTATATATAGATTAACTATATATAGAAGAACCATGGTTTGTTGCATTTATGAAGTTTAAGAACTGCAGAAAGAAAACTGCTGTAGCTGTTGAAAAACTAAATCAAATCCAAATCCAAATCAAAGTATAACTAAACTTAATCAAAACACTACTAATTTGACTTTGATTTGGATTTGATTTTTTTTTTTTTTTTTTTTTGACAAAACTGCCACTAAATTAAAGTTAACTCTGTCCAGTGCCTGATTTGAAAAAAAAAAATTAAAAAGAAGTAGGCTAGAAAAAAAACACAGCTGTATTCTGGTCCCTTACCAGTCATCTGACCTACAGTATATAATTTGTGATGCTCACTCTCTGCCCAAACCAGTCTTATTGAATAGCAAAAACTTACAAATATGCTAAACAAAACTAGCAATTTAATTAACAAATTATAACTTACGAAAGTATTACAACATACTCACACTGAACAAAAGTACTACTTTACATCTCTCTTCCATGTCCAATTTCGTAAGACTTTTCTCTTAGAGGTCCACTCTCTGTGTTACAAACTAATTCAATAATAAAAATGATCAGTTGCCTTTCGTCACTCCAGAAACCTCAACTGCAAGAACCAAAACAAAACTTGACTTTGTTTTGATTCTTGCTTAGGTAGTAGTTTACCCAGCTGCACTGCAACACTGGTTGTAAGTATGAACAGTCATTTTGGATCCGAGTGTGATCCTCATCCTCCTCCGAGGTCTAAAATGCTGATAAGGCGGGATGGCCTTCAAAAAAATCACAGGTTGCCCAAATCTTGACGCCATATTGCACTTGCCCTTGAATGGGATGAGCTGTTGGTGCACATAGATATCCCTGTCCCGGACAGTGTGTCCACGTACCATCACAGCACAGCATCATAACTACTGTAGAACAATCAGAAAAAAATGAGCGATAATATCGTAAATTGTCCCATCACTAGCTGTGGTGTCATTGTCATTGTCATTGTCACTGGTTCAGGGAGAAACTAACAGCACTTGTTAAGGCTGCAACGATTATTAATTGGTTAGTAAACTCATTGCAATTTATTTTGATAATTGATTGAGTCTTTTCCTTTTTTAAAGGTTTCAAGTTAAAAATAAAACATAGTTAAAACTGAATAATTTTGGTTTGTGGACAGAACAAGACATTGGAGATTATGATCTTTTTGAGGTTTGGGAAACAACAATTAACATTTATTTTAAATATTTTCTGACATTTCCAATGGGTTTTTTTTCCCATTATTTTTTATTTTCCACATTATTTTCGACTTATTGAGAAAATAATCAGACAGATTAATCGATTATAGAAATGATGATTAGCTTCAGCCCTGTTTGAATGCATCAGAATTATCCTGTAGAAAGGAGACGTGAAAATACCTTAGATGCCATTCTATTCACATCCACTTTCTCATGCCTCCGTCAGGTGTGCTCACTATTATAACCTGTTGGTCCCACAGTTCTGGCCACACTTCCTGCTCCACGCAATCTCTCTGTCGTCTCCTTCAACTTCCACCACACCCTGCACTGGGATCCTGGACATGGTACTCCACCCGGTACACAGTACATCATTTACAGGAGGTAATTTCCCACTCCACCATCTTGTTGACTGTCTCTGCTTTCATTTCCTATCACTAACTGCCTGAAGCCATTTCCTCTTTGGTTAGGAGAGAATCATGCCCCATCAGCATTGTGTGAAATTTAAACATGTTTACATAGTGAAATCTGTTGCAGTAAGCAAACAAACAAACAAACAAACTGTGAAGTAGTTAAAGTATAAGACTTCAACACATTGGCTGCTTTATTTATTCAGTCCACAGTATAGTAATGAGCTGATGAATATGTAAATTAAAAAAAAGAATAAAAAAACATAACATTTGATCAATTAATAAACAAAGATAAAAAAAAAAACATAAGGAAGGGAAATGAGGAGATTGAGTTGAAAATTACAAGAGTGTTATTCAGGTTCTTCAACATTGTCTGACCCTCAGGTCCCCATAAAACTCTCAAAAAATCCCTGAAAGCAACAGTCCTTGGCAGAAATCCTATTTTTCTACATACCTCCTTATTCTTTCTTTTCTTTTTCGACTTTTCGAGTATCTATTATTATTGTTACTTCTCCAAAGTAGAGGAAGAAGGTGTCACTCAACTGTACCCAGTGTAAATCCCCCACCTACAAACCCACAATGCAATTTAACACTGATAACAATAAAAAGAATTACACTAACGTTCTATATTATGATCTGATTAAGAGATTATGACTGTATGTTATGACATAAATTAGTGACTATAACAAACAGAATCAGTTGTTTCAGGTTTGGTTCAGGATCCAAAGCTTAAAAAAATGTTTTCCTCTCTTCTCCCCCTTTCTTTATGTCTGTGCAGTATTTGTTTTCTGTGTCCTCCTCATCGCAGACAATCATAATTGTGATTTACTAATTCTGCTTGACACATTTTACCCACTGTGAATGTGAGGCGTCTCAGTTTCCTGCCAGGTTTACAGCTCCTGCTCTATATTTGAATCTACATTTAAACTTCCTTTAAATTTCCTTTTTTTTCCACCAATGTTGGTCAAAGTTTGCTCTTATAAGTGAATCTACATTACATATCTTAGTTTTAATTCATGCTATGGACTATTATGTAACATTTTAGTATAAGGGTACATTAATAAAGGTTACCAATGGTTGATAAATGCTTAATTATAGTGAAGAAATGCTTATTCAGTAGTCTCATAAACAGTTAACAGACGTTACCAGTAGTTTTATAAGCACTTAGATAATGTATGAATTAATTTACCTGAATAACATCATTAAATGTCTAGTAAAGTAGTGGCTTCATAAACAGTCTTTTTTTAGTAACTGTCTGTACACTTGCAAAGTTATGGACACTTTGGTTTGTCTGTAGGAACCCTCTCCTCACTATCACAGAAGTTTTGAGCCTTAACAGTGGTTTTAAAAATATTGATTTGTCTCGATGCAATGCTGTGCCCCGTGCACTGCCGTTGTAGCACCTCCAGTCGAAAAAATACGAGAAATTTCTCAAAAATCATCCGATTGACGTGATTGCGATACCAACACAAACCATGAACCCATTATTATCTGAAAATGGACCTACAATGTCTGTAACTCAAGATTTTTTCTTAAACAAATGTTATAAGTTCCTTACAGTCCAATCACATCCAAGCAAATATTAAAAGGCATCTTCCCTGTTAAGGCAATGAAAGAAAGATTCAGTTCACACAATAAGTAATCACTAGGCATCAGCGGTGAGAAAAGAAGCACGCTCACTTTAATAGGAAAAATATCTGACAGGAAAGTAGAGGACAAAGGAGCTCCTCTCCTCACCTTTAAATGCGCTGCGTCTGGCCTGGTCTACGAAATTAGAGCCCGACCAGGTTGGAGCTGGCGAAAACGCACCTTCAGCGCAGCCTTTTGGGACGAAATTGTCACTGAGCCAAGCTGAATCTGTCGACACCTCCCCTTTTTGCACAGTCACACCCATCTCGGCGCCCCTGTCTACCACATTGCCAAATTACCATGCACGGGTTACGCCGCGCCACGAAATCAGAGCCCATGGAGGCAACAAATCAACAAAAGAGGTGGGAGACAAGAGAGGAGGAGGGAAAAAAGAGAGAAGGAGCGAGATCAGGAGCAGTAGTACTCTATATGAGAGAGAGGGAGAGAACAACTAGCAGAGGATGAACTCATAGAACAATAGAAAAGTAGTTATATACATATAATATCCATATATTGCCCATCATTATGTAATGTTCATTATTCTCACTCAATGAATCCAACAGATGATCAAGCTCATTGCTCATTCTCTTTCTTTAAAACATCATTCTCTACTCAGAGATTCTGGGTTTCTACCATTCCTAGACAGCTTGTGAATTTGAGAAAAAGAAAACAAATTTTTTTTTTTTCAAAATAAAAGCATCAGCAGCAGCAGTGCAGGTGTGCTCACATACAGTGTTACAGAATCAGACGATAAAATGACTGAACCTTCTGCTTTTTAAAGTTCAAATTTCGGTGAGGATAATATAATTTTTCACTCGCTCACTCACTCATCTTCTTATACTTTATCCACCACATGAGGATCGCAGGGGCACTGGTGCCTAATCCCAGCTGACATAGGGCGAAGGGCGGGGTGCACCCCGGACAGGTCGCCTGTCTCCCCACATGAAACTGAGGGAAGAGTTTGGTTGAGTCCCAGACACTGAAGCTCACAACAGTTTCCACCCAAAGTCAACTTAAAGAACAATGGGAAGTTTACTAATCTACTGTTCAAAACTTCTTGATTTCCCCTAAATAGAACACGATGAAGAACAATTTTATTACACACCACATACTGTATGTGTTTATAGTATTTTGGTCAGGATAAATTTTCATTTAGTCCCATGTGTATTCTGTGGACCGTGGTTATTAGATTAGTCATCTATGAACCATTTCAGATTTCAGAATAAAAATGTATTTATTATTCCTTGTATTCTGAAATGTCTTGTTAAAAAAAGAGAAAGAAAAATAAGCCGAAATTCATGCCTGTTTATGATAATACTAGTGTGGCACAGTCCACTGCCTTAGAGTACATCTTTAGGTGACTGAAATCATTGTGTGCAAAATCTGCACAATAAATTAATTCAAGTAAAATCTATATGAATCATTTTTTTATTCTGATATAAGTAACTTTAATGGGAATACCCGTTAAGTATATGAATAAGAGACTCTGCATCATTAACGTAATGTTTTCCATGAGGATAAAGTCATTTCAGCTGTTTTTAAATCAGTCACTCTCCATCTCAGGCTTATGTGGAACCTTTAGTTTTCTCACGGTTCCAGTCAGAACACAGTCTGTCTAATACGGTGTGGTTTACTTTAGCGTCTGCATTGATGGAATATCTGACTCTGAGGTGTTTTTTTTCTCTGCATTCTCAGTGGCCAAGGCGTTAAGCCGCCTCCCTGTGTGTTTGACACAGCTGTGACCACTTTAAAGGAACCAATGATTTTCAACACCCTATTTTGTTTGTTTTTGTTTTTTTTATTTTTAGGTAATCTCATATTCTAGTATGACAGTCATTGTGAAGATTCAGTAACTGTACTCACCTGCAGTGACGGAGATGAATCCTCATGACTCATTTCAAGGCTGGTTTTGACTTGTAATTGACTTGTTGGGGGACAACACTTACTGGCAATCTGATTGTTAATAATAACTAAATAATTATTATTAATAATGATTTATTAAATATCTTTGAAAAATCAGTGAAATATCAATTCGGGGCACCACCCTGAAACCAGGGGAAAAAAATCAATTTATGCCTTTAAAATCAGTCTACACAATCATTGTAATCGACAATAATATCTGCTGAATTCGAAGACTTGCTCTCACAGTACACACTAAAAAAACACAGAGCATTCTTTTAAGTGAATAAAAATGACAATTTATTTAATCAAATGACACAATATAAGTTGAATAACTTGAATCTGTGACAATCAAAGGAACAATGAAAATTGAGTGATTTTAATTAATAAACTACAAAACACAGGTAGGTATGTGTGTGTGTGCGTGTGAAAGAGGGCGTGGTTAAGCGCTGGAAAACAGGAAGTAGGCAAAGCAGAAAGGAAGTGACGCAGTTTGTAACCGGTGATGTCACTCCCGCTTCCGAATTCAAAATGGCGGACCTGGGGGGGAGGAGCAGGCAAATTCTCCACATATTCTGAGCTCTGACTCTTTGTATGTCTCACTATGTCAGACTCTTGTGAAAAATGTCCGTCTTGACGTCTTGATTAAAACTTCCTTCCCAAGGCAACATTTTTGTTCCCAAGGCTGGTTCCCATCTTAGCTCCGAGTCTGTCATCGCCACTGCTAATATCACAAAGTTCATGGGTGACGGCAGCTCAGTAGTAGAGTGTAGTAGTAATATTTCAACTGGCAGGTTGTGGGTTCAAGTCCCAGCTCCACTAGCCTATACTGTGTATGCTGATGTGGACTTGATACTTAACATTACTCTTCTTCTGGCACATAAGTAATGCAGCATTGTGGCCATAAAACACAAACGAGGAGAAAGAAAAGTAACAAAACCTAAAACAGCAGTGTTCTTTAAACACCAAATATCAGATATTCTTAATATCTGGATAACATCATTAAAAAAAATCAATATCTTGATGCACAACACAATACATGTCATAACTGGGTAAATTACAGTAGGTCCAAGTAAAATTAATCACAATATTGAAACAAACTACAAAAACTCATCAAATGTAGTTCAGTGGAAAAGTCACTAAAGAATATGACTTGGGATATGGTTGATGGTAGTTTATGATATAAAAGGTTGAAATTTTGACTTTTTTAAAACCTATGTTACTGTGATGGTGAAAAACACAATATGCATTTATTGCATTGTAAATAAAACACTGATTCTGGAACCATGTATGTGGAAAGTGATCAAGGTTTATGTTAGGGGCAGGCATGAAATCATGCGGGAACTCATTGTGCGTCATTTTGCAGGTTACATGGAAGAAATCGCAGTGTGCAAGTGAATGTAACAACAGCAACATCAATACACCTGAAGCTACCCGCCACCAGGAAGTACAAGCTGATTGTCCAGGCGTCCTTCAACCAAAGCCGCTCTCCAGAGTCCACTTACATTTTCTGCCCTTATGAAGACAGTTAGTATACATTTGTTTTCTTCTATGATGCATGCATGTTGTTATATATATATAATCTGTCTGTTGTAGCTCTACACTCTAAGGCTCCCTTTACACCTGGCTTTACAATGCATTTTCTGTGATCGGAAGTCGCCTTTAAAAAGTGGAAAACCGACAAAGTAGAGGAAACTGTACAGTTTTGTCGCTGCTTTCACAATCACTGTGCTCAGAGCCAGCACCGTATTTCCTCTCACGTATTTGTTGTCAGTGGAGCGCAGACGCGCTAGAAATGCATTGCATTTACACTTCTGTTCAAAGTGATCACGACGAGTCTCCGACCACCTCTCAAAGTGGTTTCACAGATCAGATCCCAAGCCGTCCTCAGGTGTATTTACACCTGTATTTAAAAGTGGTCAGGCCCTATCCGACTGCAATCCAATCCCACAATTTTAATGCCAGTGTAAAGGCATGGGCATGAACCATGAGCCTTCAATTATTTGATTTTAAAAAGTTGATCAGTTACTGTGATTATACATATTACAAAGATAAAAACAAAACAAATCATTGATTACTCCAATTGCTACCTAACTTGTGGTGCATCTACAGTATTATCACTTTGTGCAAACACTTCATGTGTGTTTGCAGAAGTGATGAAATTTACGAGGTTTTTTGAATGCAACTCATATTACCATTAGTACTCATAATACCATTAACTCTTCAATAGCATTGTTCAATGAGATGCATGTCCCTACTTTCATGCATGGCATTTTAAAATAAAATACATTTATTAATATATTTGGATATTTGGTATCAAAATAAAGTTGCTTAAATAGTCCAGAAACTGAGCCAGAACTACTGCAAGTGATGGAGAATTGTTGCTGTTGTAACCCACAGTGGTGAATGACATTGAGGTACAAAACTTCTATGTATAAAACAGAATTACACCATGTTGTGGCCTAGCAATAACAACTTTGGAATGTGATACTTTGGTCGAACAAAGCCGACAACAGAAAGTGACGATCTAACATAAAGTGAGAGTTAGCAATTACAGTAACATGTACGGATTAAATAATCTAGCATCTACAAAGAACACCTAAGATTACACTCAATAGGAACTTGTCAAGAATGAAAACCATTCATGGTTGTGATGCATGCATTATTAAAATAAACTAGCTACACCAAGTTACTCAACTTGAACTGAATCAACTTTGAAATAAACAAGTCCAGGCAAATTAAAGTATGCACCAAGGACCATGCAGTCCAGTCTACAGCAGATGTGTGTTTATGATGTCATCATGTTGTTTCCTGAGAGGATTGCATGCCTGTTTTTAATGCAGCACCACAAGCAACCGGTTTTGACCTTTGGCCTTGTCCCTTGTGCACAGAGATTCCTCCTGATTCTCTGAATCTTTTGATGATACTATACACTGCAGATGGTGGGATCTTCAAAGTCTTTGCAATTTTATGTGAAGGACATTTTTCTGAAATCGTTCCACAATTTTTAGAAGCAGTTTGTTGCAGATCTTTTAATGCTTCTTTTATTCCCAGTCATGTTACCGACCTGTTGCCGGTTAATTAGTTGATTTCTGCAATTTTCCTTTACAGCCTTTTGTTGCCACTGTTTCAATGGTAGAACAGTTTATGTTCTGCTGGAACTAAAATATGGGTTTATGAGATGTGCAAAATGCATTCTGTTTTTTTTACATTTTTGGAATTGGGGTTGTGCAGCTGGGTGCCAGTTGTTGGGGAAATTCCATCTCCAGGTGAGAGAGGAATAAAGAGTCTTGAGAATCCAATTATGTTTTATTCTGCAGAAGGAACAGGTTTGGTCTGCAAAGGAGTTCAAAAAAGTGAAATGTCTCACAGCTTCTTATAGGCAAAACAGCTGCATAGAAAGAGGCATTTATGCTCATAAAATGTGGAAGTACACATACCTTCTGGGAGACAAGCACTTCCTGCAAAGAAAAGAAGACAAGCACTACTACAGTAAGGTCGGAGTGACCTCATCAGAAGATTGCTGATACAGATATATTGAAAATATAGTTAGATATGGGATTTTCCATTACACAATTTACCAGCAACTCTGAGGCTAATACCAGAATGTGTGGATACAGCAGAAATGCAGGGGAGGGTGAGGACAAGAAGCACTTGTTTCAACAACAGGTTTTTTAGCAGTAGAATTTACACTACTCACAATGACATAGGGATATTGTTTCTTATTTGGTCTGAATTTTAATGAAATAAGTCTGTCTGTCACGAACTCTGCCAGTAGTTCTGTGTCTTGATGCAAGTCTGCTGATGACACTTTGAGACACACCAAGTTCACGAGCAACATCTGACTGTCTGCCAACGACCCGAAGGCGCGCTACGGCCAGGTGGCGCTGCTCGTCCGTTAAGTGGCGTCGTGTCTTCATGGCTGTTTGAATGATGAACTTGGAATGACTTACTGACAATACCGGCTGTTTATACCCACAGAATGTTGAAATTGATGCCACATTGAAAAGGGTATGACATCCACTGAGTCTCTCACAATATCCCTAACTTATTGTGAGTAGGGTACTTCTGACACTTTTCTTGGGCACTTTTTTTGTGTCTTCAGTCAGGCCCATAGTCAAACTTGCAGCCTCCACACCTGTCTGTCTTGACTTAAAAAAAAAGCTTCCTGTGTGCAGCTTCTAAATGTTAAACTAAACACAGGCATGTGGCGCTGATAGGCTTAATCGGCTTTGTGTATTAAACTCATTGGATAAATCTATTTGTACTAATGCATTTCTTTATATTAAAAAGTTACACCTGACCGTATTAACTATATTATATACTGTATACACGATGATACAATGTAAATTATTTCAGTCACTTTGAATATGACCTAAACAAAATGTAAGGAAATTCACCACCATGATTTTTCTTCTTCTTCTTCTTCTTCTGATGATCAGCCAAAATAGGTCCTCCAATCCTCTCACTGGCTGGATGTGGTGACTGCATTAAAATCAACATTTCCCTGCCAGAGGCTAACATTCTACATAAATTCTACACTCCCCAATTCAGAATCTTGTGCAGGAGAGGAAAAGAGACAGTGGTAAAAATAAATGTCTTTTATTTCTGTTTAACATTACTAATCACTATCTACTGTTCACATCATTTGCTGATTCCTCCTAGTTACATTCATGCCGTCTTACTACACACTGAAGCTTTTCCACTGGATTCAGGATGAAAACGATGAAAAGATTTTTACCAAAGCACAAATTAAATTGAGTAGCTTTAATTTAGCTTCAATTATGTGCTTGCACTTTGACTATAGGTTATGTTTCATAGGACTTACGAAAGTCCTATGAAACCAGTATTCATTACACACACATACAGTAGCTAAGGCACATATTTGAAAAAGGAAGGACATTATAGCAGCTCAGGGAGCTCTCTGTGCTCTTAATTATGCCATTACAATTCCATCATTCATATTTAATGAATACAATTTAAAGGTCTACAAGACAGTCATGAGACCTGCTATAATTTATGGCTTGGAGACAATGTCATTAAGCAAAGCACTGTAAAAGTGTATTGGTTGTGAAAATTTCCAGATCATCAGTTTGAGAAAATAACATAAAACACATTTTATTTGGTGTTAATTCTGTGCATCTCCTGACCTGAGTCCTAATATAGTACTTGATGGGTGTATGTTCACATGGAATATTACTTTTTACACATTAACTCAAAACTTACTTGTTAATAGTTGTTAGATTCACTTTAACCTTTGACACACATCCAAATGACGTTTTGTTTTCCTTCATGATTTTTGGTTTGTCGCTTTGCTTCACAGGGCATTTGCTTTATTTAGAATGTCAGTCAGGCAATTAGTAAGACTAACCCTGGGTGAAGATGTCACACAGGGTTTTGCAAAATCAATATTTGAATTTCAGGCTGCAACCAAGGATTATTTCCTAACTGATTTGCTTAACTGATTACTTGTTCGGTCCATAAAATGTCAGAAAATGCGGATCATTGTTTACCATATCTTCGAAAATCATAATGTTCTCAAATGTCTGTTTTGTCAATTGTAATTTGGAGGAAATAAACCAGAAAATATTCCCATTTAAGAAGCTGAAAATTTAGAAAAAATTAATAAATAAATTAAGCAAAAATAAGCAATCGTTAATAATTTTGTTTATTGATTGATTAGTTGTTGCAGCCATACTTGAATCCAATATTGTGACTCAGTCATTAAGTAATCATTGAACAATTGTAATCATGTCTCCCCCCTTATTTAACTTGCAGGGGGACTATTTAACGAAGAAAATGAATATTACTATTCCAAACTTGAACAGTGGCATGGAGTACTGTGTTCAGGTGCACACAAAGATCATTCAGAACACAAACACTGAGCCATCTGCTTGGAAATGTATATTCACCAGCATCATTGAGCCACGTAGAGGTGAGCTGAACGTTCATGTTTATACAGTGTGGCGGTGTTATTAACTTGCCTGTGTTTCTCACTAGGGCTGAAACTGACAATTAATATGTCAAAGTGTTATTTTCTACGTTCATCAATTCATGTTTGCTCCCTAATATGTCAGAATATGGTGAGAAATGCCAATAAATGTTTCCCAAGTTTTGAAAGTTCTCAAATGTTTTGTCCACAAACCAAAAGGATTTAGTTTTACTAGTTTTACTTTGTTATATGGAGCAAAGGAACCAGAAAATATTCACATTTTAAAAAAAACTGAAAAATCCGAAAACTGATCAGATCAATTGATTTTGAAAACACAAACCCCATTTCCAATGAAGTTCAGATGTTGATTTAAAACATGATTTGCAAATCCTTTTCAGCCTAGTTCAGTTGAACACACTAGTAACACAAGATATTTAACATTCAAACAGTTTTTTTGTTTTTTTGCAAATATTCACTTATTTTGAATTTCATGCCTGAAACCTGTTCCTAAAAAAGTGAAGTGAAGACAGTAATTGTTGAAGCTTTGTAGGTGGAATTCTATGTACAACTTCAGTTGCCCAACAGTCCAGGGTCTGTATTAACTGTATTTTACACTTAATTTTGCACTATACATTTTCAATGGTAGACAGTCTAGTACTACTGCAAAGCCACACTGTTGTAACACGTGCAGAATGTGGCTTGGCATTGTCTTGCTGAAATAAACTGCGACGTCCCTTGGATGGCTACTTCCATGTTTTCCAAAAACAACTTTAAGTGGAGCCAACAGACGGCAGCACACTTTTGCACTTTGTGTCACTCCATCTCAGATGAGCTTGGGCTCAGAGTAGCTAGAGTTTTAACTTGCACTTGTGGACATACCAATGAACTGTAGCTGACAATGCTTTTCTGAAGTGTTCCTGAGCCCACGTTGTAATATCCTTTACAGACTGATGTTGGTTTTTCAGTGCAGTGCTGCCAGAGAGATCGAAGGTCACCGACATTCAATATTGGTTTTTCGGCCCTGCCGCTTACGTGCAAACCTTGATAATACTATGTTCTTTATATGATGGAATCCTTAATCAGTGATTCACAAAGTGGTGAACCTCTCCTCATCCTTGAATTGAATTGGGTTTTGTAATTGCTGATTCATTTAATAATCGATTAATAATCGATTAGTTGTTGCAGCCCTATGTTCCCACACACGGGCAGGCAGCCTGGCTGCTAATATTCACACTTACCAATGCATAGTTTATATGTATTTATTATGTGTTTTAACCATTGAAGAGCCAGTCAGTCATCAAGTGGACATACTGTTGCTGTGAAGGAATTTCTCTGCAGTACACTATATAATATTTTGTGCAATGCTTTATCATAATGTGTGTGTGGGTTCAGACCCTCTTGTTTTAGGTGCAGGTGCCGCTCTTCTGATTTTAGTACTGGGTTTCCTGACCGCCTTTGTGTTTTGCCTCCACTACACTGGGTTCCTCTGCAACCTGAAAGTTCTGCCCAGAGCACTTGTAAGCAACGTTCCCATCTAACTCTGACTGCACCACCTGTGCTGCTTGCTTCATAGCTACTCTGGACAGCTTTGTTTGGCCATAGTTCCGCTTTAAGTAGTATTTCAGATTATTCTGAAGTGTGGCAGCAGCTTACTAGTGTCTACCAGTGAGACAAAGTGAAGAACAAAGACTAAAATGGTCATACATGTTTCATAGGTGAAACTTGGTTTATAGGCTAAAATCTGGCAGCCATGAGTGCAGTCAGCACCATTGCTGGATAGTGCACTCGAAAATTTGGCTTGAGTAAATATCCAAATAATCAGGAAAATAAAATAGACACAAGCAAAAGTACCACATCATATTTTCTACTTATCCATCAAAAGGGCTGCTACATCATTAACTGAGCCCGCAGTATGTTTTGTTTAATTGCTTCAGATGATCTTACTGAAAACATGTGAATTATCTATCAGTTATAGGAAAGAGTATGGTTAACGTTGTAATACTGTGATACTATTACTGACACAGTCATACCATTCAGTAAAAACAGGACAAATTATCTTTGAAAGTGTTTTGCATGCTGTTTTGGCCACCTCCTTGACTTCTATGCTTGCACCCTCTCTTACTATTATTTTTTATGTTTATTTGTTTTGCATAATGAAAAAACATCTGCTGTGACATGAGTATGAAAAGTAGTATGTTAATTTCACAACAGAAGAGACAAAATGAATTTGGGCACAAGGAAAAACATGTACTGTATATTATTATCGGTCATAAGTCCAATATTGTGCATCCCTCTTTTTTTTTTTTTATGTTTTGAGCCACTGTTTGCCTGTGTTTATGTGAAGAGGAGAAACTCTGCATTTGTAAAGTACATATGTAAAGTTTTGTTATCCAAAAGTGTAGTAAAAAAAAAGGCAACTGGACTTAGTTGAATTTCTTGAAGACGTTTGACTGGTGGAGAGTCTGGGACTTATAAACTCTGTCAGGTTCTTGGTCCATGGGGTGTGGTTTGGACAAGAAGGTGTGAATTGTTAACTAAAAGGTTAGAGGAAAAACATGTACTGTATATTATTATCGGTCATAAGTCCAATATTGTGCATCCCTCTTTTTTTTTTTTTATGTTTTGAGCCACTGTTTGCCTGTGTTTATGTGAAGAGGAGAAACTCTGCATTTGTAAAGTACATATGTAAAGTTTTGTTATCCAAAAGTGTAGTAAAAAAGTGTAGTAAATGTTAACTAAAAGGTTAGATGAGTCGTTAAGTCGTCAAAGGGTCGTTAGATATTGGCTATTGTCTGATTTAGTTTCACCTGAGTCGTTAGATATTGGCTATTGTCTGATTTAGTTTCACCTGAGTCGTTAGTTATTGGCTATTGTCTGATTTAGTTTCACCTGAGTCGTTAGTTATTGGCTATTGTCTGATTTTGTTTCACCTGAGTCATCAACTGTATTTGACTTTAGGTGTGAATGTGTGTGAAAACCTCCTGGGAGAGGAAGAGGTGAAACTAAATCAGACAATAGCCAATAACTAACGACCCTAGTTTATAAGTCCCAGACTCTCCAACAGTCAAACAGAACTGAAGAAGCCTCTTGGATGAGAGGCGAAACGTCTTCAAGAAATTCATCTAAGTCCAGTTGCCTTTTTTTACTACACTTTTGGATACCATGACCTGGATGACTGAGAATCTTCACAGATAAAGTTTTGTTAATTTTTCTTGACTAGTTAGTGTCGCAGCAATTGCACTGTCTCCATTTCATCCTCATTTTAACCATTACACTTCTTTCCTATCCTGGCCACTCTAGATGACTCTGAGCCAAGGTAAATTCCTGACACCAGAGGGGACAACACCGGATCCAATCTCTATAAGGTCAGAGACGGTGAAACAGAGGAGGCAAAACAATCCCACAATACCACACACTGCACGTGAAGATGAAGAGGAGGAGGAGGAGGAGGAGGAGGAAGAGGAAGAGATGAATGAATACATGGACAGAGATGTACAGCTTTCCTTAGGTGAAAGGTTGTGCTGGAGTTCAAGTACCGTAATGGAGAAGAATGAACCTGCTGAATCGGGAGACAGTGGCAGTCTGAGAGAGAGGCTTTTAGCTGCGAAGACTGAGTTTGATGGTGGCGTCACACATGGGGGTCAGGAAGAAGATGAGGCTATGGCTTTTATTCCTGACGAAACCCAGACAGAAGTCCAGGTCGGAGAAGAAGAGCAGGAGGCAAAGAGGAAGCAGAATAATGATGTGTTTGAGATCTCCGGCAACGTCAATCTGTTCTCAGTCACTATTGCTGCTCTCAGTTTAGGCGAGGAAGAGGAGAAGGATGAGGAGCAGAACAAGAGAGGGCTTCTTTCAAACCTTGTGAAACAAAGTGATACTCAAAAACAGACTTTGAGCAACACACACTCAGAAACGGAGGCAGAGACAAGTGTAAAAAGCTCCCATGAAGACTGTACAAAGAGTTGGTATGAGGACAGTCACATAGACATTAGAACGTCTGATACTGAGACACAACATGAACAGGTAGATGAAGAGGAGGAGGACGATGAAGACGATGAAGAGTTCTCTGGATACATGGCCCACACGTGATTCAGAATGTGGCTGCGGTTTATGTTCTGTATGCGTGTGTGATATCCATGCACTGCATCTTTATTCGGAATTAGGGCTGTGCAATATATCGATATTATGGCAATATCGTGACATGAGACAAGACATGGTCTTAAACTGTGGATATCATCCTATCATAATAAGGTCTCTGTGATGACTTTTCCTGGTTTTAAATGCTTTTAAAATAATACACGGAATAGATCATTATATTTTAAAAATGTCACTTAACACTTCTTTAATTTTAAGCCTAATTATACTGACATTTTTTAGTGTATTTACAGTATATTTTCATTCTTTGAGAACATGTCAAAAAAATGCCATGAGGAACCACCTGTGTGCAGCTTTATATCCCTATATATCTCATATATCGGGATACAGCCTAAAAATATCAAAATATTATTTATATGCCATATCATCCAGCCTTACAGAAATATTGATTTAATTTATATTTTGATATGTATATTGTGTATATTGTGATCTTCCAACCAAATATTCAGGGTTTTAATCCTTGGCTCTCGTCTACAAACTGTATTACTCCTCATGGGTTTCACCAAAAAGTGTTTGAAGAGATCAGCAAAACCTTTTCACCTCATGAACCATATGAAAGTTTGAAAAAATTATATATTTTTATATTTAATTTACATTTTTTTCTTTTGATTAAAGTTGTTCAGTCGTGTTGTAACTCAAATCTGCAGCCACCACCAGTTGTACACTAGTGTGAACCACATCTCCTACAAATGAATAATTCCCTTCAGTGCCATCCATGATGTCAATGAACCCCCGATTCAGCCATTTTGTGGACTTATTGTGGTAAATTAAGAAAATCAAAATGTTGTGTTGCACTGATATTTTTTTAGTGACATGAATGTCGGAGTGACATTGCTATACTCACTCATCTTCTACCACTTTATCCACCACATGAGGGTCGCTAGTTCCAATCCCAGCTGACATAGAAGAAGGAGGGGTACACCCTGGACATGATGACAAAGACAAACAACCACCCACGGTTCATTTAGAGTGTCCAATTTGCCAAATCTCCAACAATTTCTATGAAATTATGCTTTGAAATAAACATTTTTTTTACAGGAGTTGCAGCTGTAGTTTTCATGTTGCCCATCACTGTTGCCTCAGGACAGTAAAGTTGCGACAGTGATGAAGTTTCATGCATGCTTCGTGCTTCCTCCTCCCTCCCTCAGACTTATGCGCTTCTGCTAGGTCACGTGATTTCCTATCAAGCGCCCATGTTGCCTTCATGGACCTCCGAATAAACCGCAATTAGAAAAGTAGCCAATTTGAAAGAACCTGTGTTACGCCAAATCAGAAAATATCTGTCATCAACTGTACGTCTGAGCATGAATACGGCTTATTATTTTTGTTAAAATCTCTGTCATATAGCATATCAGCTTAATTTTTATGCGTCCTCTTTTTTTTATGTTATGTGTTTATGTTCAATTTATACCTTCCTAAATAACTCAAATGTATAAACATCTTTTAGTGCTGTCAAAACTTGCTTTTTATTGCTGTATTTTAAAAAAATAAAGCAATGTATAAACCCTTAATCTTCTTTCCCACTATTTCTTGTTTTTTGTTGATGTATTTTGACAAAAAAAAAAGGCAACGTAAATCTGTCAGGAGTTAAGTTACGACTGCACTACATGTCCCTGAAAGCACCAGTAGCAGTAGTGTGGCGCTTACTGTGTACAGAAGTCTGTCCCGCTGGAGCTGGTGTAAAGACTCGTGGAAGCTCGTGTCAGGACAGGTACGTATGACATGAAATATTTCTGACACCCATTGTGTATCTTTGTGTGTGACTTATTTACATGCTAAGGATGGAGAGTTTAGCATGCTAGCTTGAGAGCGGTGAGCCAGGGAGGTAAATGGCGTTTTCAAGACACAGCTCGATTTGTTTCTTTAGCATTTTGTTGCTTCATACTGAAATATATGTTTAAAATGTTAAAGCGTAGAATCGTGAATCCCACTGACCGGCAGCGTTGACGCTTTTAAAGTTACCGGACAGTGATATCACACTAATGTGTACTGTTATTTGTTCCGTTGCTGCACTCTAGTTTTCTGTATAGTTGTCGCTCACTTCTCCCCGGAAATAACGAGTTTTAGTTGAAGCCGTTTGAGCCGTTTTAGTTGAAAATAAGGCCACTAATGATTGTTTTCAATATTGAGCTATTTGATTTTTTTTTTTTTCGTTCAGCAAAATATATATATATATACTTTTTCATCCTTTAAAAATAAACATTCACTCAACACAACATAGTTGGTGAGTGTAATGTAATTATCAATTAGTAATTGATTAATTGTAGTAGCCTTTTGGGAATGTAAACTGACATTCTTTGAATTTGGTCCAATTAAAAAAAACAGCCACAGTTGCAAAAAAAAAAAAGAAAGTTTTCATTAATGACAAATTGACCTCCTCCACCCAGTCTACTGATGACATTTAAAAACAAATTTATCCATATTAAATTTCAACCAGCTCAATAAGCTACTACCACTGGCTGACACTGGCATTTATACCTTCAAACAAAGATAACTGCATCCAGCATGTACATGTCACCCAAGTGCCTTAAGGTCATCACGCATGATACTTGCTTCGATTCTGGTGACTATGTTATTCTTGTCCTGCTTGACCTTACTGCTACATTTGATACAGTGGAGCACAACATGTTACTATATCGTGTACAACATCTAATGGGCATTTGTGGTACTGCTTTAGAACGGTTCAGGTTCTACCTGGCAGATCTAAAGAACTATGTGTTGCTATAGCTTGCTGGTTTTGAATCCTCCTCTGCTCCCCGGTCATGCAGGGTCCTGCAGGGCCCAATTTTAGGGCCCCTGTTTTTACACCTTTTTTATTTTCTCTGGGGTCCATCCTTAGGAAACATGGTATCTCCTTCCACCGTTATGCTGATGACAGTCAGATTTATGTTCCCCTAAAGCGCAAGGACGCCTATTCGATCAATTCACTTCTTGCACATCTTGAGGAGATTAAACTTTGGATGGCCCTGAACCTTTTAAATTTTAATGAAAGGAAGACAAAGTGATGGTGTTTGGACCCAGTAGCTCCTATGAGTCTCCTGTTGACCTGGCCCCGTTGGAACTGCATGTTAAGCCTACAGTCACAAATCTGGGTTTTAAGATGAACAATGATTTTAAATTGGACCGTCAAATTGCTGCTGTAGTGAAGTCCAGCTTTTTTTCACTTGAGAAAGTTATTAAAGATCAAACATATCCTTTCAAAACAGCATTTTGAGTCAGTAATCCATGGCTTCATTACATCTCGCCTGGTTTACTGCAATGCACTTTATTTTGGAGTCAGCCAGTCGTCCCTGTCACGTCTTCAGCTTGTTCAAAACTTGTTTTAACTGGAACATTGGAATACCCATTTTAGCCTCACGTCACTGGCTGCCTGTGGACTTTAGAGTTCATTTTAAAATTCTTTTATTTGCTTTTAAATCCTTAAATGGTCTTGTCCCGCCATACCTCGCAGAGCTGCTTCATCTGTACACTCATGCCCAGGCTTTGAGGTCAGCTGATCAGCTGCTCCTACAGACACCAAAGTCTAAACGGAAGCTCAGAGGGGACAGAGCTTCCTAGATTGTGGAACAACCTTCTCTGTCTGTTTTTAAAACACATCTTAAAACCCATTTTTACTCTTTGGCTTTCAACCAGTATGATTTTTATTGTTTTTATTACATTATATGTTTATTTGTGTTGTTTATATATGTATGTATGTGTGTGAGAGCGAGTGTTTGTGTATGTATATATGTATACTCTCTACAGTATTTTATTGTTGTGTCTATTTTGTTGTTTGTTTTTAGGTCTCGTAGTATTTTGAAATATTTTATATATATTTTTTATTTATTTATCTCTGTTGTACAGCACTTTGTTTGAGCTGTTGTTTTTAAAGTTCTTTATAAATAAAGTTGGATTGGACTGGAATGGACTGTCTGACTTCTCACTATTCTCACGATTTCTAACCCAACTCTCTCTTCCTTGTGCTGTTAACTGTCACACCGGGGTGATGTCTCCATATATGAGTGAACATATTCGAAGTGTTGCTACTAGCATAGCACGTGTGTTGCATAGTGCTTGTATATAGTTGCTGTTTTATCCACCACCTTTTTTTACTGTCGTCATCATAGGTAACACGAAATTCGAAATGCTCCCGCACGAGAGAACGAAACAATGCTGCCAGCGCATCCTCCAACTCCACTTCTCTCGCCATTTCTACTATGTAAGTTGTACTATTTTGCATTTTCATCTTTCTAATATCCAATCCAGTAATTTTGACCAGTATCGAGCTTATACTAAATATTCTAGTTTTTAAAACAGCTTTTTGTCATAACAAGACTGGGTTTCCCCCTAAAGTTGTCTTTATTAGTTAATTGCTGTGGGATGTTTACATCAGGGAGTGATAAGTTGGAAGGTGGAGAAGCTGTTTGGAACTTTGTCGCTTCTCAGTTTGTCGCTTCTCAGTTTGTCGGTTCATTCCTCTTGCATGTGGCATGTGGAATACAGAGTCTCTCCACTGGTGATGCGAAGCTTTCTCCTGCACACTTGTGTGAGTTAGTTATTGTAAATGATTACTGCGATTGGTTGTTAAATACTCTATCTTGGCTCTTATTTCTATTTCACCATGTCATATTTATATTTGTGATCTACAGGTATTATATATTTGTATACCTGTAACGGTTACATCCCTAACCCACACTAAAAGATGAAAGAAGTGTCCAGATTTCGGTCCTCATCTGGCCCTTCCGACAATCAGTGCCTTCCAAATTTTAGGCTGATTTGAACAGATTATCAAATGATCCTGTAGTGTGAGGTGTTAGCAGAACTGATTTCAATGTCATCAGGCGCGTCAGAGTTTTCCCAATTTCAACTCGTGAGTATTAAACATGCTTGATATTGATGACTGAATAGCGATTGGGATGTGAGCAGATTTCCACAATAACAGATGGAAACAGGAAACTAATGTTGCGTACTTTTGTTTAGCACTGTAACTTGTGCAGGCATGATTTTGTCTTCTCAGCCATGACTGCATCCATAGTTTTTTACTTTTCTAAGTACAAAACATCTCACACTCGACAGCTAACTGACAATACCGACAGTCCGCCTCCATGTTTGTTTATGTTCTGAAGTCACGTTAAATCACAAATGTTTCTGTAAGATCCCCAAATCCCTGGACATACAGCACATGTAAAGTATGTGCAGCACATTTTCTGTCTGTTCTTTCTCATTCACATGTTGCTGACACAGCAATCAGGAGCAATGAGATTCCAATGATTCCAAAAGTCAGATTGAACACCCATGGTGGGGCTTCTTTTTCGACCGAGAATAAAGCCGTAATGTTACGAGAATAATGCCATAACATTACAAGAATAAAGCCGTAACATTACGAGAGTAACGTCGTAACATTACTGACTTTTGGAATCATTGGAAAGTTAGAGCAAACAGAGCCTCTCCACCTTCACACTCTCCCTCTGTTGTAAACATCCCGCAAAAATCAATCAGTCAAGTCAACTTTAAGATAAAAACTGATCTTATTATAACAAGAAAGCGTTTGTATTATAACCAGAAACTATTTTTATGAGCTTGTTTTCTTGTTAAAATGACAAAGTTTCTCTATAATGAAAAGAGAAACTATAATGAAAAATGGTGCAAATATTTTTTCTCCCCGTGGCAGTTCTATGCTTCTGTATAAATGAACCATATCCTTAAATGTTTTTATTTGTCAACAATCCAAAGATCTTTATTTTATTGTGTTAGAGGAGGAAAGAAACAAGAACATAGTCATGTTTAAGAAACTGAAATCACGGAAGGTTTTTAAAAGCAGCAAACAAATCAATTAATTGATTTCAGAAATAGTGGACAATTCAGTTTATAATCCATTAGTAATTGATTGATTTATTATTTTTTTTAAAGTCCTAACTTTTTCATCTTGTAACTTCTAGAGTGTTTTTATTCCAGGTTTAGGTGACAGAACTGTAAGAAGGGACATGATTAATATGGAAAGTGAAAGCAGCATCAGAGTCCACAGAGGTGCGCTGGCTGTTGATCATCCACATCTCTGAGGCATTGGCAGTAATGACTGCCCTTATCTGGATGCTCACATGGCTGCCTCATGTCATCTCAGGTGAGTATAGTCTTAATGACACTTAATGACACACACAGTTGCACTGTAGAGCTTATTTTATTGTTTTTAGGTAAACACATTAAAGACATAAGGGTATTTGACAGTTTAGGCTGAATGTCCCCTGCCCCTTTACGCTGAATTATGTAACATAAGATTCTTAAGATGAATCAAGCACTAAGGCAAAATCAGGAATTCACCTTTGTAGTGGGGCTGGGAAATATATTCATATTTTATCTTTATAAATGTGTGACTTGATATTAAGAATATTGTCTTAGACTTTGGATATCATAATTTCATGATAAGGTATCTGTGATGACTTTTACTGTTTTTGTTGTTGCATTGCAACAGGCTTTATATATAAATATATAAGGCCTCTTGCATTTATTATTTATTATATTGAATAAATTAGTGAAGCACTTAATGTTGTCAATTAAATATTATATATTTATATATAGTAAATTGTAGGTAGTTGGTTGTATTGCAGTGACAACCAAAATTACCCATAATTATAGGAGAACAGGCCCTGCAATGGACTGGTGACCTGTCCAGGGTACTGGTCCTAAAGTATGTCAGCTGGGATAAGGCACCAGCATCCCCTGCGACCCTCATGTGGAGGATAAAGCGGTAGAAAATGAGTTAGTTAGTGACGGAGAACAGAGCAGATTTTATATATCAATATGATTCTTAAGCAGTGAGTTGAAACACATCACTGCTATGAATGTTTTGCCTCAGATTTGTGAACTGTTTCTAGGAGTGAATAAACTTTCAACACATTCCCACAGATTTTTTTTTTTTTGACCAGTGGGAAACCCTGGGAAGTGAAAAATATTTCCAGTTAATTTGCAACTGTGCCTGGTCAGTGTGCCTGTCAGAACCAGAACAACACACCCACTCTCTGCTATGTGTTCCAGCTATGAGTGAACTGCCCCAGCCTGTCAACCTCACCCTGAAATCCAGCCACTTCACTTATGTGTTGAAATGGCAGCCTGGACCAGGAACGCCCAGTGGAGTGTACTTCAATGTCACCATCAACACAGAAAAGTGAGTCTCAGACGTGTTTGAACATAAACAGGGCTATTTGGTTTCAGGTTACTACAGTAACAGGGTGACTCATTCAGTCAACTTTTATGTAAATATAGACACACACAAAGATTTATTCTAGACCGGTTGTAACAAGTGAAAACAGATATCTAATTGTTAATTAGTTAATTATTTAATTTTACTTCATCACTTCCCATTCAGACAATCTGTGTGTTTTTGGTATAGAGGATTTAATAAAACATGTTATTATTTCCCTCCTGAAGGGGAACATCCTGGACACCAGTTGCTGGCTGTGAACGTGTCCAGTACCCACTAGTTTGCAACCTCACAGATGCTTTCCATGACCTCGGGGAAGTCTACTTTGTCCGGGTTGTAGCAAGGCAAGAAGCACGGACATCAAAACCAGTGACTTACCCAGCATTTAAACCTATCACAGACAGTAAGTGGAAAGAGTGCATAACTTTTACTTATGAAGGAATGTCTGTTACAGTTAAACCGTTGCCAAATAAATTCAAGGGTTTAACACAATGGTTTTGTATATAACTAACATGGCAGCCACTGAGAGCAGCTGTCTTTCGATTGTGGCTGCTTCTACAAACCCAACTCAAAAAAAGTTGGGGCTCTGAAATGTAAATGCAACAGAATGCAATGATTTGCACATCTCATGAGCCCACATTTTATTCCCAATTGAACATAAACAACACATCAGTTGTTGAAACAGAGACATTTGGAATTTGACAGCAGCACATCTCAAAGGTTGGAAGAGGGAACAAAAGGCTTGAAAAGTAAATGGTGCAATTCAGAAGCAACTGGACAACTAATTGACAGGCATTTGACAACTAATTGGGTTAATTGGCAACAGGTAACATGACTGTGAATAAAAGAGCATTTCAGAGAGTCGGAGTTCACCAATCTGCAACCAACTTTGTCTAAAAATGGAACAATTTCAGAGATTTAGTATTCAATGTAAGTTGGGGCTCTGTTCAATTAGTGCTGGGACTAATTTCAGAGCCCCAACAAAGCTGAGTATTTGATTTCAGAAGCTGGTAAAGCACTAATGACTGACTACACGGATATTTAACGTTACTCCACTAAACTACCTCCTCACCCAAAGTGACTAAACACGTTGAAAAAAGAGAAAAGAACAAAGGTGGTGTAATGTTTTGTCGAGCGAGTAAATTGGCAGTGTCCAATCCCCCGGAGCCACATGACGGCAGCCGGAGGTCACCGGGATGATAAAGCGTTAAAAGACAGGTGCATTGACTGCTTACTACTGCAAGAGTGTGAGTGTGCAATTTTTAAGAGAAACAACAATCTATCTACTCATTTTCCTCCAATCAGCGCCTTCCATTGTGTCTGATCTTCACGGCCCTTTCAGATGGACGGACATCGTGGCTGCTGACGTGTTTTTGGACTGGGTGAATGAGGCGGGCTGTTGGTGTCTGGACTGCCCATCCCTCCTTCTTCCTCTCTCTCCTCCTCCTCCTCCTCCTCCTCCTGCTTCTTCCTCTCCAGCTCAGATGTGTCTCTTCATGTGCAGGGCCAGGTGGTCCGAACGGGAGAAACACCTGCAAAAGAAGCCCCAACAAAAAGACAAGGAAATAATGGCAGAGGAATTAAATCTATGATCCAACACATGCAAGAAATTACGCAAGAATGACAAAAATGTAAAGCTGTTCTGTGCAGCAGAAATGTAAAATAATAGAATAAACCATAACAACTTACATACATTTAAATGGATACAAGTGTCAAACACAGTAAAGGCACAATTAATCACATGTTACTAAACATTTACACATAAAAACAACCATAGTGTGTCATGTTGATTAGTGCCACAGGCCACTGTGCAGTTTCAGTGCTGCCACACTCTTTCAATCTCTGCCGGCTCTGTGTATTTTTTAATGGGAACTCTCCATAATCTCATGTTCCTTCAACCTCCCACTGGAAACATTAGTCTCTGTGAACGCGACAAACTGCTGCGTCCACTGAAATGTTCACGGGCCTGGTGATTTCAACACAGAAGCTGATGAGCAAACGTCCCAGTGTCTCACAAACATTCCCACAATATCAACAATGACCCTGCAAGTGGCCCTACATTTAATGTTCAACTGTGTCGGAAAAGTTAAAAACTGGAGACAAAACAATAATAATTTATTTACACAGTGACATTAATACTGCAGCTCATGTACCTGTTGGATATTGGTGCAGATGATCTTTAAAGACCAAAGCCTTGATTTTAAACAGTTTGGGGCAGTGAGAGTGGGAAGGTAATTGGTAAAGGCATGAAATTCTACTGGAAATCACTGCATGGGCTCCGGAACATGTGATATTAATGATCCCTCTCACCCTCTTGTCTGCTCTGTGTCCTCCAGCTCACCTGGAACTACCACTGCTAAGTGTGACATCCTGTGGCCGCGACCTGTGTGTGGACCTTCATCCTCCCATGGAAGACCAAAGGGAGCTCTATGACAGTCTTAATTACAGACTCAAGATCCAGAGAAGTGGTGCAGACGGACCTACGGTACTAAGCAGAGGCTCTTTACAGCACTCTTTCCTATTTGTGACATCATAACTATAAAGTTTTAATATTAATTAGAAAGTACAAATGTTAAAACAAATGTTTGATTTAGGTGTTTGAAAGTATCTGTAATTGAAAAAAGAGTAGAGCTAAAATGATTCCTTGAATCATTTGAGTAATTTGACTACTAAAATTATCTGTCTCGAGTAATCGTTAAATACAGTGTTACATTTCGCACATCCGTGCAGTGTTCTGCCCAGTTACAAAATGCGTTCACCTACACTTAACGCAACACCCATGGCTGTCATCTTTAACCAGTACAGTAAATTCTTTTTTAATTAAACCCATTGAGCTAAAGAGGTCACACGCTGGGGTAGAGGCTAGGACTTTTGCCCTAAGGCTCATTTATACTCCATTTTGGTTTGTTTTACATCTGTTTGTCCTAAACATTATCTCTGTCACTACCCTATCTATACACCTGGGCATCTTTTGTATTATGGACATGTAGCGCTCGGTGCCAGGTGGCAGGCATCAATATGTTTGAAGAGGTTATTTTTTTTACTGTGGTTGGTCCAAAATAGCCAGAAACACAAGTGAATTTCATGGCAATGGAATGTAAGACTACTTATTTTTGAAAGAAAAGCACTGTTTTTCAATGAAGATAACATTAAACGAATCACAAATACACTTGCACATCTATATTTATACATAGGTGTATAGAGGCTCATTTCCAGCAACCATCACTCAGTGTTCTAATGGTACATTGTGTTTGCTAATTACGTTAGAAGGCTAATGGATGATTAGAAAACCCTTGTGCAATGATGTTAGCACAGCTGAAAACAGTTTAGCTGCTTAGAGAAGATATAAAAGTGACCTTCCTTTGAGCTAGTTGAGTATCTGGAGCATCACATTTGTGGGTTCCATCTAACCTCGTCAATGTCTTGACTATATTTTCTATTCATTTTGCAACTCATTTGATAAATAAAAGTGTGAGTTTCCATGGAAAACACAAAATTGTCTGGGTGACCCCAAACTTTTGAACGGTAGTGTAAGTCGTCCCATTAATGGGGAATATAGTTACTTGTTAGTGTTCCTGACGTACTGGCTCCAGCGACTCTTGTTTGAAGGATAAAGAGGAAGAAGAAAACAACATATCCCAATGGAAAAGTAGTGTTCAAAATAAACGTGGTATTGTCCAAATACCTGGCAACACCATTACTGCATCTATTGTATAAAATACAATTTCAAACATCTCTTCCTGTGGTTTAATCAGTCGGCTGTGTTTGTTTCATTGTTGAACTAATCTAACCGTGGTCTGTTATTTCTTTTAATTCAGGTATTTAAAGACATCATGTCTCTTAGAAGACAGGTTTTGCAGGAGCTGGCCCCTGGTAGACAGTACTGTGTCTCAGTCTGCATCTCTATGAACCTGGAGTCTAAGGAGTTCAACTACAGTCAACCTGTTTGTGCTTCCACATCTGGCAGCCACAGTACAGGTATAACAGGCTGTAACGTAACATCTGAGGGGTCCTAAAAAGTCTAAAATCCATTAATCAGAATTTTAGCTCTGAATAAAAAATAAATTAGTGTTTATTATGTTATAACATTTGGTTACTGTGTCAGAAAATATTTACTCTTTTTTAAACTGTTTCACTTGTTTTCTGTTTGTGTCATCTTTTTTTGATTTAAAGATGTCAGGAAAGAAGCCAAAAACTATTCTTTAATTCTGGACAGAAAATGACCAATGCTGGGGACAATTTGGGCCCAAATGTCTCTTTGAGTCTGTACAACCCCACTTCCAAAAAAGTTGGAATACTGTGTTAAATATAAATATAAACAGAATGCAATGATTTGCTCATCTCATAAACTCATTTTTTTTATTCCCAAATAGAACACAAACAACATATAGGATGTTGAAACTGAGATTGAAACAAATTTTACCATTTCATTTTCTCTTAACTGTGTTTCTCTTCCCTAGTTCCTCAAACAAGATGTTCCGTATGAAAAATAGTAAATGTTATTTTTCCAATGCAGTTACTCTTACTTCTTTTTGGGGATAATGTTTCAATGTTGCCCTGTAATATAACAACGGAACAAACATGGAACCAATAATTACTAATGTTAATTGCAGACTGGTGAGAATTTATCAGTGCACACCCAACACAAGCCACTCACTCTCACTCATTTTCTACCGCTTTATCCTCCATATGAGGGTTTGCGGGTGGCGCTGGTGCCAGCTGACTCCAGCTGACATAGAGCAAGAGGTGGGTCACACCCTGGACAGGTCACCAGTCTATCGCAGGGCCACATAGAGACAAGCAACCATTCACCCCCCGTGTGTGCGTGGGTTCTCGCCAGGTACTCCGGCTTCCTCCCACAGTCCAAAACCATGCAGATTTGGGGGCACTCTAATTGGACACTCTAAATTGCCCATAGGTGTGAAGGTGAGAGTGAATGGTTGTCTGTCTCTATGTGGCCTTGTGATGGACTGGTGACCTGTCCAGGGTGTGACCTGCACATGAAACAGGTCTTAAATTGTGTTCACGCTGGTTCACGCTGTAGATACCTGGTGTAAGTCATGCTGTGAATATTGACACAAGTTGCTTATTATCAACAGTTAAAGTCTCTTTGTTGTTGTGAATCCCCTCTCTCTATCTGCAGACCAGTGGCTCTCAGCTGTGCTCTGTGTTTTGCTGATGTTCTTGGGGATTTTTGTGGTCCTGCTGCTGATCATTGGTTTCATCAGTCTGAGAAGGAGACCTCTACCACTGGTCCTGGTTAGTAAAAGTTACTTTAACTATTAAGTAGAAATTAAATAATATGTAATTAAAAAGACTCTACTGTATTTCCTTGCGATACAACATATTCAGGGTTTTTTCTAAACCAGCTGCGCCCTCTTACCAAAGTTGATGCTATTCATTGCTATTTTACACTTAGGGATGGGAACTGAAACTTGTACTAAAAAAGCCTCCAGGGCTAAGTTTTGAAATACTGTATGATTATTTAACACTGACATTAATGTGCTGTTAACTGTATTGGATACAATCAGATTGTGTACGACAGATTTTTGTTCTTCCCAGTCCTGATGAGAGATTGTCGTTTGTCTCTCTGTCCATGAGGGGCAATCTGTCTGTCTCACACACACACACACACAAACAGAGGCAGCAGGAGTTTGTCATGGAGAAACAGACCTGCTGTGACAGCGTTGCATTTGAGAAATGTAAATGTTCAAAAGTCTTGTTAGGTTTTTGACACTGATAGTAGTCATTGTTTCAAGTGCAACAAGACATTTGCTTGGTTTATTTGCCCTGCTTAGCCTATAGACCAGGGGTGGGAAATTATTTTCCCCAAGGGGCCACAGGAGATACTTTAAATATTGTTGAGGGCCGGACCGATGGGCTACATTAAATTCTACTCAGTATTCATTTGATGTCTTTTTAAAGAGCAGTAAATTGTATCGTTTTGGTATGAACTGGGCAACATACAAACACACAGTAAACAAAATTAATGGCAAGGCAGACTTTATTCAATTATTACTAACTATTGAAAATAAGAAACTACTCTTCTAAATAATGAATACTACTATACTATACTGTGGTTTCGTGTAGTGAGTATGTTATCTTACACCATCGACAGCAGCCACCCACGCGGTTTGTTATGGTAGTAAAAACCCATGATGATGAACATGAGTTAATAGTAACAATTAGTCATTTAAACTATCTGTTCATAAATCCCCCAGATTTACCAGCCTTTGCTAGTATACTATTGGAGTCATGATTCACATAAGTAATATTTGTATCATCTTTCTCTGCAAGAAATGACTATTAACCACATAACTGTCCAGTTGGTCGCTTGACAGATGCAAACTGGGTAGTTTACTTACTAAGGTAACTAGTGACGAACACACCCTCACCAAAACTGCCTCACTCCTTTGTGCAATACTGTACATTATAACACTGTCTTCCCTGAGTACTACTACTGAATGTAGCAGAGCTACTGTATAGTTGTTTTGTCTTGTTTTCATATTGTTTTTCTTGCACATATTCCGTACTACTTAACACACTTTTTTTTTTCCTACCTTATTTTACTTTGTTCTTTGTAGTGTTTTTTGACTGCAAATTTCCCCATGTGGGACAAAAAAGGGAATATCTTATCCTATATCATATTGTTTAGGTAAGAAATACAAAAGATATCTGTAAAAAAAACAGGCACTTTGAACATGACATAGCCATAGATCTGACTGCTTTTTTTTTCATTTTTCTGAAAATGTTCAGTTAGAAACTTTTAGATTTTAGATAATAATTAGATCAAATAAAATTAAAATGTCTAAATAAATGACACGAAAAGAGTATAAAATATACACGGAAAATAAATTATATCTAAAAATCAAATTTTAAATTTAATTTAATTTACACTATGATTTTTTTTAACAAAGTAGTGAGTAGGACAACACTTATGGACCAATATTTCACATATCAAAAACGATAGTTGGCAGCATAAGTGTATAATTTAGGTGTTTAAAAAAGGGGGATTTGGTAATTGTAGCGCAATATGATGGAACAACCTTTTAATGGTGAAAAATTGGTAAAGCTACAACATTATTTAGTGAAGGAGTTGAACACCCTTGGTATGAACTATGGCTGCAGTTCAAATGGAAACAGTTTCTTTACTGGTAATAGCTGGTTAACCTTTAGGTAGTTAACATTGAGAAAATGTTTTCAGTGAGACAGCCAAGTTGTGTGAGAACATTTGAGCGTAGTGTTTTTTCACACATTTACATTTAATTTACATTTGACTCTAATACCGTATATAAGGTGATCTCTGTCTGTCTTCTCGTATATTGTATATTCGCCATTTGAATCTGTGAAGTAAAATCATCTGCACTGTCATGTGCAGTTGACACAAAACTAAATGATGCAGAATCAAAATTCAGTCTGCTTAATAGATTTATTTTTTTTAAATATTATTAATTCCCACTCAAAAAATTTGACAGAGATCAATGTGACGGGTGTTAATTAGTTAATGTTTACCGTCAATAATTCATATGTGGTCTGGCTACATGCACCTCTTGCTTTAATTTCCTGGGTAAAAGAACAGGAAATACTTGAGAAAAACGAATGCACACACACAGATACACAAACACACAGAGTCAAGCAGCGCCTGTCTGCTTTTGTCTTTTTTTTTTTTTCCTATACCACAAATCAACCACCATCATGTGTGGTGACAATGAAATGAAAGCAGAACAAAGGACTGAAACTTGAGTGTTGAACAACAAAATTGAATACACTCTCACACTGAAAATGAGGGCACATAAAATCATAAAGTAAAAATTACTGTTTTTGTTTTTGTATTTTTTTTTTGGGGGGGGTAGCACTTTATTACTCCATTGTTGACTCTCTATTAGTAATCAAGTATTCGATCAACAGATTATCAGTTAAAGCTTGGATTATAAGTTGTGCTTCAAGTGTTTCTAACCCTATACAAAGTGCCCGTTGACTATAAATATTATGTTTGCAGTGTGATTAACCATCATTCTCTATAGATTGTTTCGTCATTTTAAAGTAAACGGGATCATGTCAACATATGATCACAAGTATGATCAATTCTCAGTTGATTATCTGACGACAAAATGTTTATTGTCAAGTAAATATCAAGTCATAGATTAGTTGACAATTAGTTGCTTATCTGTTGATAGTTAACTAATAGACTAAGATTCCCTTGATCCGTTCTGCGTCGGCGTCAGAGATCTGATTGACTCGGTCCATGCCTCCTTATGCTCCAGTACAGCCCAAAGGTCTCAGTTTTCACCTGTCTTTACTGTCATGCAGCCCTGGAGTTTAAAGTGAGAGGAGAAAGTGTCACAGCAGCAAAGACAATAAAGGTAATATTAATATATTAATAATAATAAACAGTCCAGTACCTGCACTCTGTTTCTATGAAGCCACGCTGCTGTAACACATGCAGAATGTGTCTTAGCATTGTCTTGCTGAAATCAGCAGGTATGTTCCTGAAAAAGATGTTGCTTGGGTAGCAGCATATGTTGCTCCAAAACTTACCTTTCAGCATTAATGGTGCTTTCACAGATGTGCACGTCAACATGACATGTGCACAGACACCGGCTTTTGAACTTTGAGTTGATAAAAATCTGGAAGGACCTTTTCCTCTCTGGCCCAGAAGATGAAATGTGGACTCCTCAGACTACAGTACACTTTTCCTCTTTGCATCACTCCATCTCGGATGAGCTCGGGTCAAGAGAAGCCGACGGTGTTTCTGAGTGTTGTTGATATATGGCTTTCACTGTTGCATGGTAAAGTTTTAACTCGCCCTTGTTGATGTAGGGACAAGCTGTGTTAACTGACAATGGTTTTCTGAAGTGTTGTAATGCAGTGCCGCCTGAGGGATAGAAGGTCATGGGCAATCAGTGTTGGTTTTTGGCCTCACCTGTTTCCACTTGACCAGTTCACCTGTAGAATGTTCCAAAAAGGTGTTCTTTTAGCATTCCTTAACCTGTTTGGAGGCATCAAAAAAAAAAAAAAACTAAATAAAGTTCATCAGGTTAAACGTTAAATATCTCGAAGTATATTTAACTGAATATAGTTTGAAGGATTTCCAGTTTACCCAACTTAACTTCACTGGATTTGGGGTTTGTAGAGGGATATCAGCTATACAGCAGTATATATGAGTTTAATATTTACGGTGCAACATGAGATATTGCACTCGTGTAAAATGACAGTGTTGTGTGGCTCAAAAAAAAGAGTGGAGCCAGCAGTATATTTAAACTTTTCTGTCTAAAATGTCAGGGTAGTGTGGATGACAGGTGTGTCTAGAGCAGAATTTCAGTTTTTTATTTTTTTGCGTGGTGTTTGTTTTGTTATTTTATTTATTTTTTACCAAAACTGTGGTATAGGTGTAGCCTTAATGCACCAGGGATTTTCATAAGAAGAATTTAGAATCATAGAGTCAATGAAGAAAAGAAACAGAAAGCAACACCAGATAAGACAATAAATGCTGAATCTAAGAAATTGGCACTCTCGGTGGCCGTGTAGAAACCAGATAAAGCTTGTTTATGAAAATGATTTTAATTCATATCAAGAGCATTTTTAATAAGTCAGCTTTGTGAAGATGCATATAAATACTGAATAGCTGTGGCATCATTTTAGTACATAGATAACAGATTACAGGAAATGTAGATGAGGCCATAATTCAGTTGGCACTTGCCTGTAGCTTCTGAAACTGAGATCTTATTAGTATTTCTTCAGTGTGGTGTAGAACAGTTGTGAATGTGGGCGACAATTGCAATTGACCTTTTGCTATTAAATGTGATGCTTGTCTCATGGTAGGATTTGAATATGCCACATGATGAATAGTACGTGGTTTCATGTTCCATATTTTATTTTAAAGGTGGTGAGCCAGGCAGTCAGATATAGAGGGAGTTTCCCCCTCATACAGGACCTGAATATGGTCAGTAAAGTAAATATCAGATGCATATCTTTCTTGTTTTCCAAATGTGGTTGAGCACCCAACAGTTTTAATATGATTCTGTAACATTTACAGTCTTCAGAGTTTTAGATGACACATGTGCTTCTGAAAGGCTGACAGTTGATGCTCTAGTGACTTCCAAGCATCGAGATTGATGAAAAGCCTTTTTCCTCAATCTTCTGCAGGCCTATGATGTCCGCACAGGCGACCATGACCATTCTTACTCATCTCACATGGTCACATATTTGATTTAGTTATCTGGTCTAGTTAATTTCTGCTTTACTGCTTAGTTTATTACTGCTTTAGTTTATCATTAGAATCCATATGCCATAAATTGTTCCCTCTCTAATGACATCAAAGGTCCACTCCTTCCGAAATCATCAAGCTAACAGTTTCTTGAGAAACTATAAAAACTCTTTGAACAGCAAACAGATATAATTAGTAGGAGCTTTGCATTCCAGGTCTGTGTGATTCTTTCTTCGGGAAGATGAATATAAGATGAATATTTAATCGCAGTCTTAAATTTTTTTTTTCCTCAGTATGGCCCCAATACTCTGTATGTTTAAATGTCTCTATTGCTCAAAAATGCCAGTGTTGATTATTTTGTAATTCACTAATTTCTGTCATCATTACTTGCCAGACATTTTCAGTTTCTAGCTTTTAAAAGTGAGGTTTTCTGTTCTGTATTATCAATAATTGTCTGATAACTGTTATGCCTGGCCAATGGGATGCCAGACTAAAACACTAAAACACAAATGGAGAGTGAAAACTGTGTGACAAACTGTGTGAATCATTTATTATAATTTACAGTGTGAAGTGGCAGTGTGTTGTAATGGATGGTTAGGCAGGATCCAAAGAGGAGACTGAGGAGTAGAAGTAGTTTTAATAAAAAGTAATTTTTATATCTTATATCTTATAGATATCTTATAGAAATATTGGTCCGGAAATATTTTGTTATAATTATGTGTTTTCCAAGCAATGGCCAGCACTGTAACTGTAACAGGCCAGACACTGACCACTGATGTTTTTATATGCTGATGAGTAACTGTCAATGCAAAGTACCCCTTGGCAATGGATCAATGGCTCTGGGAGAAAGAGAGGTAAATCGGTCTGGGCAGGGATATTTCTTGAATGATGATTTCCTTGAGAGTGAGTGAGTTTACTGACCATGAGCAGTGTGAAAGTCAACATGGGCCTTTTTGTCTTTGGAATGGCATGAACTCCATAAGGAAGTATTGATCCACAGGAGGGGAAAAACAGGAGTAATGCAGCAGTGGCGACTTCTTCTTACTTGTAGTGGAGCAAGACAGACTCTGCAACTCCTTTGACGAAGTGCATGTGCGGTGAATTCGGAAACCGTGATGACGGCAGCTCCATTCTTTCTTTTTGAGAACAAACGGGGGGTTGGTTGGCAAGAACACAGTACAGGAACGAATTCCGTCTTCCGAGGAAACAAAGGCGGTTATAGTTTAGCAAAATCCAATTTGAAAAGCACGATCAATAGTAATAGTGGTGGCTGATATCCTAGGGAACATTCAAATGGTGATTTACCAGAGGCAGAACAAACTAGAGAGTCGTGGACTTACTTAAATAGTTCGGTAAGCTCCAGCAATGGATGGCAGATTAAAGCTCCTGGTTTAATCTCTGTCTGACCATAAGTTTAGGGGTGAAAACCAGAGGAGAGGCTAACTGTGGCACTTTACATGGCTTTACCAAAAGATTGCCAGACTTGGGAGGTAAATTGGGGACCTCTGTCACTAACAATGTCAGTGGAGATTCTGTGATCAGCTATATCAGTTGCAGTGGGTGACTTGGGGAGAGCAATGAAATGAGCTGCCTTGGGAAAAAATGATCAATGATGGTTTGCAGAACTGTGTTACCTTGAGAGGAAGGGAGACACGTGACAAAGTCCAATGCAGTATAGGACCAGGGGCAAATGTGAACACGTGAGGGTCAGAGCCTTCCTGCAGGTGGTTGGTTGGAAGCAATAGCAAAGGATCTAATGTCTTGATTTATTGTGGAGCACCACAAGAACCTCTGCAAGAAACGGAGTGTGTGGTTAACACCAGGGTGACAGGTCAAATGACTAGAATGTCCCTACTGTAATACTTGAGACCTGACTGCTGCTGGAACATAAAGGCAGTCCAGAGGGCCATTGTCGGGGTCTGGTTCCTGTAGCTTGGCATCTCTGTTCCTTCCCTCTTGTTCTTGCCTCCCATATGAGGGAGGCCAGAGCACAAGACGGAGGGATGATGGGATCAGAGAACTGGCATGACGGCATCAGGCTTAATGTTACCGGAACCACGTCTGTATGAAATGGTGAAGTTGAAGTCAAGTTAATTTTATTTATATAACCCAACATCACAAACACAATTTGCCTCGAAGGGCTTTACGATCTGGACAGCAAGTGGCGGAGATCAACATCAATATTAGACGGATCATAGATCCAAACATAAACGAGTTGGCAAACATGCTATTAATTAAATGCTAAGGTGAAAAAGTGAAGCATTGTTGGTCTGTTTGTTTATGGTGGTTGCTAAGAGTTGAAGGTGCTATCTTAGTGTACAGTTTTATCTCATATGGACGGTCTTAATATGGAAATAGAAACAAGCATAAATTCACCATGATACAGTCAATGTCAGCTTTCATTAATGTCAGGATTATTCAGAGTATCAGACTATTACTTGTTGTCCGTCTTCATTTCTGGCAAGCTTTGTGCTGAGAGGTGTAATGCTGCCCTCCACAGTTTGAGGTTCTTAAACACTTCAAAGTTCTTGATTTTCACCACTGTTCTTCATCGTCTTCTTCTGCTCCTGTTCCTCCTTCTTCTTCTTCTACACCACCACTTCTACTGCCAACAGATGCAGATGTCATCAGAATTAGCTGAGATTGAGCTGCTTCCTTCTTTGTGAATGTTCATATTACCTGGACATTTTAGTGACGTTTGTACTGATGTCATTCAGTTTGAATTTTCTCTTTTATTTTCATTAACCTTGGATCCTGTTGTTCTAGGTTTTTTTTTATCATTTATGCTACTTCCTGTTTCACTGTGGTGGGGTTTTTTACCTCGTCTGTCTTCCTGGCATTAGTTCCTGCCTTCGTGTGTAATATGTAATTCTTCCTTTTGTAAACTGTAGTCGGTATGTTCCCATCACCTTGTTGCTATTTTGTCCTTGTTTCCTCGATCTAGCTTTTCCCCTCATGTCTCTATGTGAACATTATATTTTAAATTATTAATTTTTATTAATTATTATCAAAAATTATTATTTTTTGATTAATCGACTAATAATTTAGTCCAGAAAGTGAAGAGTTGTTGGCTAATGTGTTTCATATCTCAGAATAATGATGTTCTCAAATATCTGCACAAAGAGACCAGAAGAAATTATAGTTGACTATTAATTTAGTAAATAATATATTAATTGTTGCGGCTCTAATTTGATGATGATAATAAAACCAAACTTTGATTTGCCATTTTCTATCTCTGTAGAGCTGCTTTAGTAAAGTACAACAGAATAGATTAGCATGTTTGTAAATGAAACACATTGAGAAACAAGATATACAGTACAATAAGCAATTTAAAGTATAAAATCCAAAAATTAGTTTAAAAATGCGCACCAGCAGAGCTTAAATTGCATTTAAATAGTATCAAAAACAAAAGTGTGTATATAAATGGAATGCTACATAAAATAGAGAAATGAGCAACATCTGACATTTGTTCACACAGGATTCATGTGATTCTCAAAATTCAGCATAAATTAGATGAAGCATGTTTCGTAGGTTTCTGCACTTTGACTGACTGCACTCGCTTCCTTCTCTTGTCCTCTCTGCATCTCAGTCGTCCATCCTTCACTCAGAGGAGAATCTGGTCCTGCCGTGGAGCGTGTCCCTGCTGTCCCTGTTGAGTGTTAAGCCAACACTGCCCTCTGCAGGCGAGAAGAGGAGCGACCACTTCCAGGACGAGAGCGAGGCTGAAAGTGAAACAGAGGACAGTGACAGGGGCAGAGATTATAAGCTGCGGGCAGGAACTAACCTCCTGTCCTCAGCCTCCTCTTCATCATCATCATCACCATCATCATCCTCGCTGTCGGCTCCTTTTGCCTCGGAGCCTGAACCACGGCTTCAGATCTCCTCCAACCGCAGCTCGGACTTCAATCTACAGTCGGAGGAGGTCCAATCCAGTGGTGGAGTGAAGCAGACGACGGACACACACACAGACACTGACGGGGTGACGGCAGCATTAACTGAGCCAGATAAGCAAGAGGAGGACAGCCGGGATGTCAACCTGCTCACATTAACCTTTGCCATGCATGAAGAGGAAGAGGCGGAGCCTCCTCTTCACCTGGCAGACATGGAGTCAGAGTGTCACTCTGCAAAGGAGGAGTTCACCCTCACTCCAAATCAGCCCTCACAAACTTTGGAGCCCAAGGAAGTTGCTCTTGAATCAGGTTCACTCTCTGCTGATGAGGAAGAGGAGGATTCTGGGTACATGGTTCGTCCATGTGCATATGTTTTAAAGAATATCTTATAGAAATATTGGTCCGGAAATATTTTTTTTTATAATTGTGTGTTTTCCAAGCAATGGCCATCACTGTAACTGTAACAGGCCAGACACTGACCACTGATGTATTTATATGCTGATGAGTAACTGTCAATGTAAAGTGTGGATGTGCTTCAGGGCTCAATCTGTCAGTCTGACTTTATTAATATAGGACCTTTCATTCAAACCGGTGCAACTCAACATGGGATTAAAACACAACACCAAACACTGAAGACTGGAAAAAAAACTGATGAATAACCACAACTTAAATTTAGCAAATAAAAATTAAATAGATTAATGAAGAAAGAAAAAAACAGGTAATGGTGAATACTGTAAACAATATTTTACAAGATCAAATAAAAGATGAAATGTGAAACAACACAATTAGCAAATTGCTGATTAAAGCAGCATTCAAAACATTAAAATGTGGATTGTTTTATGCCCCAAGCTCCATCCTCAACATCCTTTGTCCAGTATAATCTCTATCCCTCCTCTGCACGTGACCAAAACATCTCAAGCTGTTAACTTTTGTTTTCCAAACTGTTCAACCAGAACTGTCCCTTGAATATGCTGCTTTGTCATCCTGTCCATCCGGGTCACTCCCATTGGAAAATCTCAGCACCTTCAGTTTAAGCTCTGCCTCCTCTCTGTGCCACTGTCTCCAAGCCTGTTATACTCAGAGGGTCAGAGGGTGGCCGTGGTCACAAAGGCATTCTATACTGACAGTTGTCACTTTCAAATCATCGCCAAGCTCGTCTCATTTCACTCCACAAGAAAATAAAGTAACATTTCAGATGGTAACTCCAAATGTGCTCTGTTGTATTATTGCAGTAAGTGCAGCGGTGAGTCTACCCTGCGCTGACTTTGAACAGAGGCACGTAAACATGTGTTGGTGTCGCGGAGTTAGACTGAGGAGCAGAGAAAAGCACAGGGAGGGACTTCAGGGGAAATAGAAACTCAGCATGTTACATGAAAAACACCGTTCTTCCCAGCCCCCACACATATTCTCTGCTCCTGCCATCAAGATTCTATATGTGTGTTCTAACGCAAAAACACCCGGTGTAAGATATTTGGACTGAAGCTGATATCAGTCTATGGAGCAAAAATGCAGCGCTGGATCTTCCTTCTACATTTACACTTGGGTAATTCTGCCTGAACTCTAGCCTTTCTGTTTTTAATAGATGCTCATCTGACCTTTGGACTGAGATTTCGTCATATACATATAGAGATATGTATTATCTGTCTTTATATCGACATACACTACTGTGCATAAGTCTTAGGCCACCACCGGCTTTGTTGATTTTATGTCACTTTTGTGATCATTGGCGTTCAGATTGAAAAGATGTGACTAAAAGTCAGTCTTCTACTATATGATCAACCTGTCAGTGAGTTGAACTTGTGCAACATGTGTATGTAATGCTCCAACATGTCTGGAGTAAACCAGGTATAATAGACCTTTTTCACAGCAGCTATTTGTTGGCATGAAATAGTAGGAGAAACACAGGTTTGACCAATAACATTAGGGTTCCATTCCAGGTTTTAAAGAGCCATGGTTGTGTTATTGTTCAAATGTAAATGTAGGTCACACTGAATATTTGTGTATATATTATAGAAGCATTTTTGTTGTTTGTTTGTTTTTTTCTGAAAAAGATGTTATTTTCAAACTGCATATGTGTTTCTACATATTTTCATGATATGTTCCAATAAAGTGATTGAGAAATAACTGTACAGTATGGTCATGATAGCATTGCTGAAACAACAAATCTAATGGTGGCCTGAGACTTATGCACAGTACTGTATATAATGTCTATAAATGGATTATATTAATGTTATTGTGCGTACAGTGTAGAAGATGCACTATATGTTTACAGAGGTTGGTGTGTGTGTAAGAGAGAGTGTGTACTGTATGTCTGGATGTTGCGTATGCTGATGTGTGTGTGTGTGTGTGTATATGAATATTTACTAATATGTAATGAAAACATGAGGTATATAGACAGATAATACTAAATGTGTTCTTTACCAATACTTTATCATAATAAAAATTTGTGGGTTTAGATTCTATTTAATTTCTATTTGCTATTTATACACTCATTTTGCATCATTAAATGTGTTTTTATTTCAAACTATGCATCTTTCAGTATCAAAACTTTTTATTTTGAAATTCTGTGATCATCATTTTTGTCTGTGAAGATTCTCAGTCATCCAGGTCATGGTATCCAAAAGTGTAGCAAAAAAAGGCAACAGTTGCCTTTTTTTGCTACACTTTTGGGTGTTGTTGTATTTGTTGCCTCTTTTGGACCTTGTCTGTACCAGTAGTCCTAATGGACACTAGAACCTGGTCCAGTTGGGGAGTGAGATTTAAAATGTGGTTAGGTGATGGTTAGGGTTAGACATTAACTGGTTATGGTGAAGGTTAGAAATAGTGCTTTGTTTTATGTGCTTTGTTTTCTCCGTAGTGGCTGGGAATTGGCTCTCACCACCTTCCAATGTCTCCATCTCGTCCTTCAACATGGAGCACACGGTCAAGTTCCTGCCAGGACCTGGGAGCCCGGCAGACACCCACTTCACAGTCCAAATCATCAACTACAGGTATTCAGTCCACAGAACTCAGACAAGCAGGACAATCAAGTAGAGGAGATGATTGATTATACAGTAAACATTTATTTATTTTTTGGTGTTATAGATTGATAATGCATAATAACCTTTCAGAGACTCCTGTAGACATATTCACAGCGTTTGCTAATTATTAGGGAGGAGCAGATATGAAACTTAGTATCTGTATGGTCCACTGCTGGTCATCAGTGATCAGTGGATCAGAAAGATACAAATTTAAAATCCACAAGGAAACTCCTATATATCGCTTTATTCACCATGCATAGACTGTAAAAATGTAAATAAAAATCAGCACAATGTTGTAGCTGATGCTGTGGGCTGTTTATTTGTTCTTCATGGGAGAAGAATATTTGTTGTACAGTGCAGCACAAATGTGTTGTTTACAGCTTCATACTTTAAAAAGGTGTAACACGACTGTATCGGAGTGACATTGGCATTTGTAGATAGACGCGTCTGTGAAATCAGTATCAGACACATAAAAGTGATATTGAGCCTTCCCTACTACCATTACCATTTGACCAATCGGGGAGCAGGTCAGAAAAAGAGGTGCCTTTGGGGATTGATTAGCCCCATTTCTACCAAAATTACCCGGAATTGGTAATCTGTGTAGTTTGTGTTTCCACTGCACCTGAAAGTTCTTGAGTGTTGTTGATGACATACAGTCAAAACATTTAACACACCGATGGATCGCTTGATTGTGTTTGATTCTCAAAATCCATTTCATGTTAATGAACAAGAATAAACTATACAATACAATGTGGAGGGGGGGGGGGGGGGGGGGGTGAAAAGGCATCGGGGGGGGGGGGGGGTTGTAAATGTGCTTCAGTGAGATGGTGGGAGTGAAAATCACGCTTTAAAATCATTTTTCCACTGTGAGCAGCAGCGTGTGTGGGTATGAAATCCCCTCTGCTTGCAGACAGGTGTGATTTTTCTTCCCTCCTTCTAAGAATTTATTAGTTTCTCCGCATCGTGCTTGTGCACGAGAGGCTGCATTGCATTCATTCATTTGCTCATTCGTTCCATCTGGTGTGCAAAGACCTTTTGAACGACACATGCTTTCATGTCAGTGTCTCCAAAAGTCTGTAAGAACACAAGAAAAGGCACGCTAGATTTGTCGTTAGTCACTTCTTTGAAAAAGAGTTAGAGGGTCTGAATACTCGCTAAATATAACGACAAATTCGCTACGTTTGAGATGTGTTCCACACAGCCCCGCCCCTCCAAAGTTCCTGGTAATCTGAAAAGTCCCAAGTCAGGAGTTGGTACTAAATTTACCTGATGGACCAAGCAGTCAATGTACAAAAGAAAAAAAATTATTTTCTCTATGTCTCAAAGGTCCAAATCAAAAATGCAAATTAGTAGAAATCTGGGCCCAATAAAAGCGGTCGACATACCAAAATGTTACTCAAAAAAAATTGCCACCACTGCTAACTCGACAACCTGACCTAACCAAATGAGACAGAGACAGATATATATATATATTTTAAGCCAAGAGGGGGAACTAAACACACAATAACTACACCCCAAAGCAAACATAATAACCCCCCCCCCCCCCCCCTTTGCTTGTCAGTTATTGGTTTGGTCCAATTTCCAGGTCTTCTGTATTTAGCCAGGCTTCACCTTCAGCCACATCCTTTGGCCAAACCAGGAAGGAGAACGATCAAAATAGTGAAATGACAAACAGAGTAACAGAGTAAACTAAATGTGTACTGTGTAGTGTCAAAAGTAGAAGTGAATATATTGTGTATTTTTTAAAATAAGACTATGGTTGGATTTGTTCATTTGTGACTGCAAACCTAATGATGTGCATTTAAGAAAATTAGTATAAGTTTAAGAGTGTTAGAGTGAATATAGCCATTGTGTGGCTGTGGGCTCAGCCATCACAAAAGCGTTTACCAGGGTAATATTTACGTAATTTTGGTCAAAATGTTCCAAGTTTTTGAGAAAAAGGTCAGCAGAGGTATTGGAATCAGATTCAGACTTAATCATCACATTCACAACAATAGGAAGACAATGTTAAAGTGATAACATGCACAAAGCAATGGGGCCAACAAAATAAAACAATAATACAACTGTTAACAATAAAACTGTTAGGAAACACAATCATCAATGAGGAGACACTTGATGTAAAACTAAAACTGAGGAAAAGATAAAACAAGATCACATATATAAGGTAAGGCATTGAAATAAGAGCAAAGACAGCAAATAATAAAGCAGATTAAAATCCCTTTAAAAAACATTACAATACAAAAAGAGTAGGGTGAAATATTAAAGGAACATAAAATGAATCAATAAAAAGTTGACTGACTTTGATCCACTGGATCCAGAGCACTTTCTGGATTTGTATAGTAGCTACTACAATCTTCGATACGCATGACAAAATTCTTCCTGATCTGTTAAGACGTCACTAAAACAAACACATCTCTAATCTGGATCACATCCAAATGAAAGCGACAAGTTTTGACAGAGATACACTGACAAAAAAAAAGTCGCCACACGTAATATTTCGTTGGACCGTCTTTAGCTTAGATTACGGCATGCATTCATGTGTCTGCAATACCGCAAGATTTATTGCCGTCCAGTATTGCATTAATTTTTCACCAAGATCTTGTGATGATGGGAGAGTTGGACCACTGCACAAAGCCTTCTCCAGCGAATCCCAACGATTCTTAATGCAGTTAAGGTCTGGACTCTGTGGTGGCCAATCCATGTGTGAAAATGATGTCTCAGGCTCTTTCACAATTTAAGCCTGATTATTCATGGCATTGTCATTTTGGAACATGCCCATGACATCAGGGAAGGAAAAAAATCCATTGATGGAATAACCTGGTCATTCAGTATATTCAGGTCGTCACCTGACCTCATCCTTTGGGCACATGATGTTGGTGAACCTTGACCTGACCAACTGCAGCAACCCCAGATCATGTCACTGCCCCCACAGGCTTGTACAGTAGACACTAGGCATGATGGGTACATCACTTCATCTGCCTGCATCACTCTGGAACAGGGTAAATCTGGACTCATCAGACCACTCCAGAGTGCTCCAGAGTCCAATCTTTATGCTCCCTAACAAATTGAAGCCTTTCTTCTATTGGCCTCACTGATTAGTGTTTTTCTTAAGCCTACACAGCTGTTCAGTCCCAATCCCTTGAGTTCCCTTCACATTGTTTATGTGGAAATGCTCTTACTTTCACTATTAAACATAGACTTGAGTTCTACTATTGTTTTTCTACAATTCGATCTCACCCAACGTTTAAGTGATCGCCGATCACGATCATTCAGGATTTTGTTCCGACCACATTTCTTCCTCAAAGACGATGGTTCCCCACAATCCTTCCAGTTTTTAATAATGCGTTGGACAGTTCTTAACCTAATGGTAGTAGTTTCTACAATCTCCTTAGATGTTGTTTCTGCTTGATGCATGCCAATGATTTGACCCTTCTCAAACAGACTAGCATCTTTTCCAAGACCACAGGATTTCACACAACCATGTAGGTTGTGTAAGAAATGAGAAGCTACTTATTGCATCGGTTGGTGTTTAATAACTTGTTGCCAACTGAAAGATAATCACCCATGCAGTAATTATCCAGTGGAGGCTCTTATTTGTTTGCTTAGTTAAATCCAGGTGGCAACCTTTTTTTTTTTTTTTTTTTTACAATTTTGCCCAGAAATAGGGATTTATTGAAAATGTGACTTTGTAATGTCATCAGATACTTTTCACTTACCCATCGGGAAAAACAATATCAGATTGATCTCTCAAAAACTGTACACAGGAAGACAACAGAAGGACAAACTTACAGGTAAACCAACACCGATGAAAACGGAGGCAGAGATAATAATTGCATCTGTTCATGTTTGACTGATGACAGATGTGATCCCAAAATATCAGTTGTTTAATGTCTGTCTACAATCTGTTTTGTTCAGCACTCCAGTCTACTACAGCTTTAATGATAATGATGTTAAAATAGTTTTCGCAAACCAGATTATCCATCAGGTGCTATACTTACATAATGTAAGACAAGGTCTTTTACAGAATACAATAAATAAAACAATGCCCCTAATTGAGGCACATCTTCCACCACTGTTTGCTGAAAGTCTACAAACTGTCATTTGGTTAACTCTTGTCTTCCTCTGTAGTTTGATGTGTTTTCGATTTTGTTTTGTTTTTCCGAAGCAGCCCTGTGATTCTGCACTTTCATTTTTGAGTAAACTTCTACATCGGGCAACGTGATAATGAGCCTGTTCTTAGTATCAGGATGACACACCATCACCATTTATTGAAGCTGTAACGCTAATAAGCACAGCATTAACTTTCCCTTTCTTTGGTGAGGGTATTTTTTTTCTTATGTCCTCAGAAGTCTCCCCCCCCCGAAGTCCCCCCCCCCCCCCCCTCATCTATGTTTTCTCTAACTTTGGAGGAAGAACTCGTGGAGACTAGTCGCAGGTTGTGCAGCGCTGACAGCTGGACAGATGTGCAACGTAACTAGAGCTTTTAAGGACCAATACAGCCAATACAAAGCCCGTGTCCAGGCCTTCACAGCCACCCAGACATCCAACTGGACAATGTCATGCTGGTTTCAGCCTCTCTCAGACAGTGAGACACTACCAACACATTTACATACCAAATATAGAAAAGATGCAAGAGTAAACTCTTTACATGATATGGCAACATCATTGCTCCATCTTCTCAGTTGACTGAAAGAGCAGCTTCCCTCCACAGCTGTGTTGGGGCCGCCTGACGTGTCCGTGTCCGGCTGTGGAAACTGCCTGATCCTGCACCTCAAAGTTCCTGCAACTCAGGTGCTCCAACATCATGTGCAGCTTAAGAGTCTCTACAGAGGAGTCACCCTGCAGGTGCAAAGGACACGGGATGGAGCACAGGTACATATCACACTTACAGCGGAACTACCCGCTAGATGTTTTTATATTCCTTTATTGTTTCAAACCTCCTTATATGCACACATCTGCAGTTGTAAAGTAAGTGTTGCAAACAGGAGTCTGGCTATGGTGTTGGGAAATTCCAAGCACTTATGTGGGTGGCTGAGTTCTGAACTGGATTATGGAGGGATGGCAGACCATAGAGTAATGTATTACGATAATCCAGACAGGATGTACTGTAACTAGGGCATGAGCTAATATGGCATTGCCTTGACTGTTGACCTGAAAGGAAGGAGGGACAGTGGCATTATCAACGGATACAGAAAATTGACACATTTGGAGAGTGTGGATTTGGGACCAATTAGAAGTAATTCTGTTTTAATGTCATTTAGTTTCAGAAAGTTGTGGGAAAACCAAGACTTTGGTAATCCAAGAGTGTCATCGTGTTTGAAGAGTCATTCAAACTAAAATTACCAAGTTATATGATACAACTTGCTTAATTTAATTGGAATTAACTAAATTCATTTACAGTTGCAGTCAAAATTATTCAATCCCCACTGCATTTTAGGTTTACTGGTAAAAATGTACTGTAAAATTTTCAGGCTAAACAAATTAGACAAGAACAGTTTAAGTAGTTAAATAAAACTTCATAGAATTTCTCACAAGAGCAAATCACATGTTGCCTTAAGGGCTTCATTAGTTGCATCAGGTGTGCTTGAGGTAGATCACCTCAAATACCTGGATTGTTGATTATTGGTGACATTGGATTGCATGTTACAAGTATGGCTAAGTCAAGGGAATTGTTCAAAAAGTTCAGAAAAGAGATCATTGTCTTGTGCAAACAAGGAAAATGGTACAAAAAGATACCAAAGTCACGGGATGGATTCATTCAGATGGACTTCATATGACATGACACGGAGCTAACACCAACTGGGGCCACATGAGCCACATTAGCACTCTTGCCTTTGCAGCAAAGAAGAGGTTCATGGCCCGGGCGAAACAAGGAGCCTTCTGCATGGAGTTGGCATGCTCTCCCCGTGTGTGCATGGGTTCTCACCGGGTACTCCGGCTTCCTCTCACAGTCCAAAACATGCAGATTTGGGGATTAGGCCAAGTGGACACTCTAAATTGCCCATAGGTGCGAATGAGAGTGAATGGTTGTTTGTCTCTATGTGGCCCTGTGATGGACTGGTGATCTGTCCAGGGTGTACCCTGCCTCTCGCCCTATGTCAGCTGGGATTAGGCACCAGCGCCCCCACGACCCTCAGTGGAGGCTAAAGTGGTAGAAAATGAGTGAGAATAAGAGTGAATGGTTGTCTGTCTCTATGTGTGGCCCTATGATGGACTGGTGTACCCTGCCTCTCGCCCTATGTCAGCTGGGATTAGGCACCAGCGCCCCCTGTAATCCCCATGTGAAGGATAAAGCAGTAGAAAATGAGTGAGTGAGGAACCAACACCAAGTAGTATTTTTTTTCCTAATGTTATTGTAGTTAATTATTAGAACGCAGCGTATTCTGCAGACAAATTCACCGACTTTTCAAAAATCTATTCATACAAATTCAAAGGATTCAAACGAGCAATTCAGCGTAGCTTCATCTTGTCCATCTCACAGCAATTCCACTGCAATTTCTTCAAAATTGCCTTTTGTATCTTCGTAATCTTCTTCTACGAATTCTTTATTAGAAATGCCGTGCTAACACACAGCACACTATTGTCTCACTATAGCAAAGCTATAAGGGCCAAGTGAGGCCAATAGTGGACTGTTCTTCCGGACATTTTTCTGTCACTATAAAGGGAAATACCATTTAGCGCACACAAACAAATAATATATCAAAACATAAATGTCAGTTGAACTCGGTGTGCCATTACCTTTCTCTACAGAATATACGTTGTTTTTTTTGTAACATAAGTCGTGGCAAACTGCTGAGAACTTTCCCATTGGCAATGAATGGTACAAGGTGAAATGAATTCATCATAGCACCATAGTATCATAGCCTTGTTGCATCATAGACTGCACACAGCATCACATCAGCATGATTTGTCTCGTTTTGAGTGCAACTGTGGGTGTTACCAGTAATAATGTTCACATTTGTCAACCAGTTCCTTTTTTCAGACCATAGAAAGTTTGCTGTACCATTGGTTTGGTCTATGAATGTGTAAATCTTAACTCTGATATCCTATTTGTCCCAACCTTCACACCAGTAGCAAAGTCTTATAGGTTAACTTGGTTCAGCAGCTCAGTATTCTCTTCTATCCTTTTCTTAAACAGGTCAAGCTGGGGCTCCGCTGTAAAGGTTATACTATGATTTGAGTCTTAGTTTGGTTGAGGGTGACTGGGTCAAAGTGGTGTAATTAGGGCCTATGTGGTTTTTGAGTGGGCAACCACTTAAAACTCTAGTCATAGATGTAGTCATTACACACAACAACATCAAAAAAAAAATCATACATATAGTGTCTAAAATACTGCTATTAACTGAAATGTGCACCCAAAAAAAGAAAGTGGTTGACAGACTTAAACTGCTAAATAAATTAATTCAAACTACATTCACCACGTTATATGAAGAAAACTTTCTTTCTTTAGTTAGAATGAACTTAATTCATTTTGGTGTTTCCAGCTGAAGTTATATGTTTAAGTTTGTCATCCATTTTATTTTTTTTGAATGTGGCTGTTGTTGTTGACAGTTTTCTCCTCAACTTACCGTAAATTCCTGCACATCTCTTATAGTTGCCTGTTTTTAAATGATCAGACGGCTTTACAGTCAAATCGAAACAGCAAACTACAAAACGGCCTCTCATCACCTTAAAACACTCTCTTAAGGAAAATAACACTTTTGAGCTGAACATGCATCGAGGCTAAAACAAAGGCTTCCTGACGTGTGTTTTTGTCAGTGTGTGGTTTTACCTTCTCTTCCTGTTTTCTTGCATTTGGGGAAACATTCAACCTGATAACAACATAAAATAACTGCAGATTTTCATATATATATATATATATTATACATTATACATTGAGCCTTGACTGTAAAGCAGATTAATTATGTATTTTATTGTCAAGACCAAAGAAAAAAAGCTAAGAAATTATAATAACAGAACTATTGTTGCTTTTTGTTTTACAATTATAAAAGATTCTTTTTGTATTGTGATGCTTGCAACAGCCCTTTCTTAGGAAATAATACTTTTTTTTTTTGACATAAGGAGTGACAGCCATCACATGTTACAGCGATTCAGTGGTGTGGATAAAAGTCTGAGATGAAATACAGTAAATGACTGGAATATATATAGACATATTCAGATATAATATGCAGTGATATTTTATGGGGGGAGGGGTGATAAACTGTGGGAGCGAACGGTTGTATGTCTATGTGTGTTTGCCCTGGCGACCTGTCCAGGGTGTACCCTGCCTTTCACCCTGTGTCACCCGGGATAAGCTCCAGGCCCCCGCAACCCTCACGTGGATGATAAAGTATTAGGAAAAAATCGAAATCTTTTATCCTTGTTACCTAAAGAAACACAAGTGACTTTAATGGCTACTCCTACTACACGACGAAATCATCACATTTTTGTGGCTGCAGTTTTTTTTAACTCTCCTCCTTTTGTGTCTTTTGCGTTTCAGTTCAGCCTCAATGTGCCTTACAATGAGAGGAATGTGATCATGTACCTGCAGCCAGGTGTGGAGTACTGTGTGACCGTCACTGTAACGGCACTCTTAAACCCCAACAGTGTCTCCAGTCAACCTTACTGTGCCTTCACCAGCGATCCTCCACCCACCACCTACTGTATGTCACTGTTCATTTCGTTGCCATATCAATTCCAAAAGAATCTATCCAACGTCTCTCCTTCCGTGTGATTCATTTAAATATGTTGACTTGACCAATAATGTCACAAAGATTTTTCTCTCTATTTATCCTCTCTTTTAACCTCCTCTCTACCCGCATTGACATCTTAATCTTAACTCATTTTATAATATTTTAATTAATTTTATTTTAATCATGGGGGGTAGCCCATGGCCAACAGGAAAGAAAAGATAGTGCTGGCTATCTGGTAATGGCATCTAAAGCTCTGTGGAGCAAGTCACTTAAAACAGAAGTGACAGCCGGATCGACTGATAGCTGCTCTTCAGTGTCTGCAATGTTGGACGTATACAAAAGGTGCTAGAAGTCGCTGCTCTGTCGCCATCGCGATACATGCACTTGGGTCCTACGTCACGTCCATGACACAAACAGTACATACTTAAATACATATACAGTATAAATACATGCATTTTGTATAGCCTGTTTATATTAAGACATTTTCCAGAAAGTCAAGGTCAGTGATGTGGCAAGTGTCACTGTCTCCTTGTTTTTCCAGTGTATGTGGTCTTTGGCCTGCTCACTGTTTCCTGTATGATGGGCTTCCTCATCATTGCATTGGTTCTTTATGGCGGTCAACTGAGCTTCAAGTTGTTAAGACCGCTCCAGTGCAGAAATCTGGTAAGTGATCCACGTGTCATATACAACCCCAATTCCCAAGCGTTGAGATGCTGTGTAATTATAATTAGAAACACAATGCAATTATTTGCAAATCTCATAAGCCCATATTTTATTCCCAACTGAACATAAACAACATATCAGTTGTTGAAAGAGATATTCTACTATTAGGCCCAGGACTGTTGAGCAGCTAGAATCCTGCATCACACAAGAGTGGGACAACATTACTTTCCTAAAACTCCAGCAACTGCTCACCTCACTTCCCAGATGTCTACAGACAGGATGTTACACATTGGTAAACATCGCCCAGTTCCGGTTCCAAATGAGCTAATATTTTTCATGAAATGGTAAAATGTCTCAGTTTCAACATCTATGTTGTTTATGTTCTACTGAGAGTAAAATATGAGTTTATGAGATGTGCAAATTACACAGCATCACAACGTTTTTTTGGAATTGGGGCTGTATATTAACCAATATACACTACCAGTCAAAAGTTTGGACACACCTTGTGCAATATGTACACAAGCCAAATTGTTATTATTAAGTTTGAGTACTGGCACTTTTATTAATCCAGTTAATTTATTATGGCCCAGAATAATAATTTGAAAGTAACATGAAGTTCATATCATGTAGTGCACCCTTTCACCAATGCAGTGCATTGACGATGTAACAGATATGCGTGTAAACAACCCTAATGAGTTTATATACTGTGAGTTTTTCCATTAAGTGTGACTCTCTGTTGTTGTTTATTTTGTCTCCAGTCATACACAGAGCATTTCAGCCAATGAGGAGGAGGAGGAGAGGAAGGAAGCCCAGAGGAGCTTGTTAAACGGATTGACTGGTTTTGAGAGCTGAAGGATGCCGACAGATAAATATACGGCTTGTCAACAGATTGACATGTATTTTGTAAATTGCTAATACTGTTCATGAAGCTTAATGAAAGTATTAAACCCAAAGAATAACTGGATCACATGATTTACTCACCTAGAAAATAATAACCTGCTTGTGTTCATGTTGTTACTGAGCTATTAGTATGTGCATTATTACTGCAAAAATTTTACTGTAGATTCTTTGAACTGTGCTGTCCAGCTTTTTATTCTCTGCACCTTTCATCCACATTCATGTGGTTACAGGTAAAAATGTGACATTTCCTCCATAAGAAATTAATTGGCCTGTTCTTTAAGTTTGCATAGAATATTATAATGCAAACTCAAATATGCTGACATTTCTTCTCCTGTACTTCATCTTGGATGTGGTACCTGGACTAAAATTAAATGGTGATTGCAGAAAATAGAAAATGTTTGGTCTCCACCTGCATGAAGGTCAGACAGCTGGTAACCTAAGGGTAAATGAAGTATAATGTGCTGGAAATAAGTTGAATGGGTAGCCATTTGTAAAGTGACTCACGCTTAAAGTAACATTTTGCCACATTTAGCTTCAAACAATGTTTAATAAAGTGCTGTGAATTTATAACTAATCTAAATCATATTAATAAATCAAAATCTAAATATTAAATCTAAATTTTAAGTCTAAATATTAAATTTAAATGTGATATGCAAAACCTAAATGTGAATATATATACTGTGAGTCTTAGTCTTCGTGCGTGTTGTTCAAGTAGTTGCTACAATGCTTTTTAAGAAAAATAACCGAAAATTGAAAGCAAATTGTTTACTGTGAACTCCACCTGATTCTGTTTCTACGTGGTCTCAACTACCTGCCTGGTAATTATTTTTTACTGTAGCATTTTTGAATAATAACATGCCAAAGTGCGCTTCTTACTGGCATCTTGATATTCTTCAAAGAAATTATTAAAAATATTTTTTGAAAAACGACTTATATGAACTCGACCTTATTCTTGTTCTGTTTGGACTCAGCTACATGTGTGGTAATGTTCAGGTTACTCTACTGTAGCAGTTTTGAATAATAAAATGTCAAAATAGGCCACGTATTGGCATATACACAGACACTTGAGGATGAAATTATTAGCCCACACACCACTAAGGTGATACAAAACTCTTTCAAACATCCTACTTTTATTTTGGATGCTTCCATTATTTGACTTTTCACACAGAAATTAAATTATTCCACAAAAAAACCCCAAAAACTACCAGGGTCAAAATCATTAGCCCCCTGATGCTAATAGTCAATCATGTCTCCTTTTTGCTGGATAACAGCCTGTAGTCATTAGTTGTAGTTTTCAACAAGTCTCCGACTCGTCTCCTGAGGAATCCCAGCCCATTCTTCTTTGGCAAATCTCTCAAGCTCCTGCAGATTTGATGGCCTTCTGGCATGGACCTTCATCTTCAGTTCACCCCAAAGGGATGGGATGGGATTTAAGTCAGTGAATAATGTTCACTTTGGTCTTCTGGAGGTAGTTCTTCACCAGGAGCGATGTCTGTTTTGGGTCGTTGTGTTGGAAGACAAAGTGATGACCCAGACCCAGTTTTGCTGCTGACTGCTTCAGGTTTTCTTTCAAAATCTTCACATATCCTTCTTTCTTCGTGATTCCTTCCACCTTGATGAGATTCCCAGTTCCAGACTCACTGAAGCATCCCCACAACATAATACTCACACCACTGTGTTTCACTGTGGGGACACTGTTCTTTGGGTTGTACGCCTCTTCCTTCTTTCTCCAAACATAATCAATGTCTCTATGGACAAACAGCTCTAGTTTGGTCTCATCTGACTAAAGGACATGCTTCCAGTATGAATAATCTTTCTTCTTGGGTTCTTCTTGGTCTGTGTGTGTGTGTGTTACAACTCCTCTCTCCAAAGAAAGCCAAAAAGTCACAAGTGTAGCAGTTTTATTGACTTTAGAGAAGAGAAATGTCTAAATAACAAACAAAAACATCTCTAAGAAACCTTACCTGCAGTAAAGAAAACAGAAAATAAATGACAGAAAAACTTACCTAAGCTCTTAACTTAAAAACAGGAGAAAGAAAGGTGAAACAAAAATGGCTTCTCTCTCCTATTACTGCTACCTTTATTCAAATTTAACATAAATTTACAAATACGAACAAGTATATTTTAGCCTTGACTAACAGTCAAGAAATCTATGTTTCAAAGTTAACCTTACTATATGCACAAAGACAACCTACTATGCTTACCTGTACAAATGATACTTAATATACCTAAATTACAACAAATACTACTTAATACTATCCACATCGATTTCAAATTCACCGACCAAGGGTTTGTTTGGAAAGAGTGAGCAGGAAGCCCTGAGTGCTGACTGAGGGTCAGTCAGGCTGGAAAAGTGCAAAAACCTTTGACTGGTAGTGTAGTAAGAGAGACCACATGACTCCAGTGTTAGCTTCTCTACACTGGCTCCCTCTACAGTTTAGAATTCAATTTAAAATCCTCCTCCTCACGTACAAAGCACTTAGTGATCAGGCCCCATCATATCTTAAAGATCTAGTTTCACCTTATCATCCCAATAGATCACTTTGGTCCCAAAACACAGGCTTGCTTGTAGTTCCCAGAGTCCATAAGAGTAGAATGAGAGGCAGAGCCTTCAGTTACCAGGCTCCTCTCCTGTGGAACCAGCGCCCAGTGTCGGTTCCGGAGGCGGACACTCTCTCTGTATTTAAAGCTAAACTTAAAACCTTCCTTTTTGATAAAGCTTATAGTTAAAGCTGGCTCAGGGAAACCTGAACCATCTCTTAGTTTTGCTGCTATAGACCTTGACTGCTGGGGGATTTCCTGTGGTGCACTCACACTCACTCTTTCACACTCACTCTCTCACACTCAGGGTATGAATGTAACTTAATTATGTGTCACCAACCTTATTTTTTTTAAGTTTTTTCTCTCCTAAGTCTGTGTATTTCCTTCCTGTCCTCTCTCTCGCTCTCTCTATCCTCATTTTGCAGGCTGCAGGATCCAGATCCACTTTTGATGATATTATTATCATTATTATCACTAACAATAATACTGCTGTCATTATTATTATGCTTTGATTAAAGGTTCATCAGTATAATTTGTTATCAATAATCTCTGCTGCTGCTTGTATAAATGACACCGTATGTTCTATAAACATGACATAACTGATTGATACAACTGTTGTATATTTGCTCCTGGTCTCTCTCTTCTGGCTCTCCCTCACCTCCCTCTTTTTTTCTTTCTGTCCCCCACCTCATTCCCCCGTTTTTCCTTTCACCCCAACCGGTCGAGGCAGATGGCCGCACATCTTTGAGTCTGGTTCTGTCAGAGATTTCTTCCCCTTAAAGGGGAGTTTTGTCTCTCAACTGATGCCTAGTGCTTGCTCGTAGTGTGAACTGTTGGGTTTCTTTTCTCTCTGTAATATTGTAAAAGTTTCGGCCTTACTATGTACAACGCATTGAGATAATGTATGTTGTGATTTGGCGCCATACACATTAAAGTGAATTGAATTGAATTGAATCATAAAGGATAATGAACACACTTAAAAAAGTCGCATGTTCTCCCCTGGCGTCCCTCCTCCTCTTCTGCTATTGTCACTTTTTACAGCGTCACACAGGAGTTTCGTTTCCGTGAACTTCCCGCCCACTCGGTCACTGAAAGATACCAGGAAATACACGGCAAATAACTGCAAACGAAACACACACACGCTGAGGGGGGACAGGACTGGATCGGACTGACAGCAGGAGTGTGAGTACACCATGTCAGCGAGTGTGTTCGCCTTCATTCTGACCGTGTCGTCGTTCAGCAGGACCACAGGTAACGACGCCACTGTTGGTTTTAGAACGGACTCCTGATACTTCACAGGTTTACCTGTGTGTGTGTGCGTGTGTGTGTGTGTGTGTGTGTGTGTGTGTTCTTGTACTTGCCGCAGATTTAGGACCAACAATCGTATAAACACCTACAAAGTGAGGACATTTTGACAAAGTGAGGACATTTTGTCTGGTCCTCACTTTTTTCACCCCGTAAAAGCGCTTTTTCAGGGTTAAGACCTGGTTTTAGGGTTAGGGTTAGAACCAGGTTAGGGTAAGGGTTAAGCATCTACTTGTGATGGTTAAGGTTAGGGGACAGTGGCGGAGCTAGACTTTTATCCTGGGGGGGGGGGGGGGGGGGGGGGGGGGGGGGGGGGGGGGGGGAGGCCAAGTCTATTTCAGGGGGGTCCACAGATTTGTTTCCTGAACGTTCTAGATGCTTGTCCACCTTCTATATCTTGTGAGGTGTATTCTATTACATCTATTTACATTCTAAAAAATACAAAAACAGCTGCAATTGAAGTTAGAGGGCCCCCCCTCTAACTACACCCATGTTAGGGAATGTATTATGTCTATGAGGGTCCTCACTCTGATAGAAGCACAAACGTGTGTGTGTGTGTGTGTGTGTGTGTGTGTGTGTGTGTGTGTGTGTGTGTGTGTGTGTGTGATAACGTAGATAAGAGTGACTTTTGACACCACGGAAAGGATTTGAAGATTTCACTGTCATTGTGCTTTTGTTGAAGCTAGAATTCTGACTGTACTCATCAACATTGGGAAAAACCTTCACTGTACTCTTTGTAGTTCCTCATTTTGCTCTCTAACAGCCTCCGTTCTTCTTTGTGACACTGTTTTTACACGTTAGAAACGTTATTTTGAAATTCTGTTCCATGTTGATAGCACACACACACATGTGTTTGTGCAGCTATTCTTCTGAGGACCCTGCATTGACTTACATTCATTTGGACAGCCTTAACAAACACATAACCCTAACCAGTAAATGCCTAACCCTAGCCACAGTTAAAATGTTCCTCAGACATGAGGTTCTGCCTCATTAGGACCAGGTTTTTGGTATCCATGAGGATTACTGGTCCTGACAGTGTCAGTGTGTATGAAAGAAAAGGTCCTAAAGAGGGAACACACACACTGGTTTACATGACTTCAGAGGACAATGAATTGACATACATTCATTTCCTAATGACTTACTCTAGCCTTAATAACAATGTGACCCTAACCTTAACCTAGCCCTAACCTCAGCCTAACTTTAAAACATGTCTTCACCTTAAAATGTAGTGGTTTACGTTATGGGGACTTGATATTTGTCAACATGAGGAAGTCAAGTCCCCATAATGTGACTTTATAAACAGATTTAGGTCCCCACAACATAAGGAATATCAGGTACACACACACAAAGGTTGTGTGTGTGTACCTGGTTTTGTGTTTTGTTGTCATGTTTTAAAAGGACTAAAAGAAGAGACAATATATTTAACATTTTTTTATGCAATTCACTTGAAATATTTTTTGAATGAATGAATTTAATTTATGAATGGTATTACACAGTACAAGTAAAGTTTTGTGCAAAAAAAAAAAAAAAAGTCACTAAGTTTTACTCCCAAAAGTAGGGATACAGGGGTAGGGATGGTGGTAATTGGCTGATATTGGCTAGTACGATACTTGATAATGGTCAGATACTGGTCATAACCACTGGATAAGATATCAGAAAGAGATGAATGCAAAATCCGATACAATCCAAGCATCATATATATCGCATGCTTCATTATTAACAGAGCATTTTAGCTGATTCAGGTTGTGGGCTGCTAATTTTTAAGAATATTTGTTACACAGTTGGAGAATTATTACTTTGAAATGGCTTGAAATGGCTAGCACCAATATCACTCAGTTTGAAGTTGTGATATTGCTATCGATCACAAAAAAAGTGAATTACTGAAGAGACTAAATGACCTCTTTGGTTGGATGCAGGGGTGAGGTTTTTTTTTTTTAAGAATTAAAATACGCTCTGAATTTTCAGCTTTGTACATGTGAATGGTTGCTGGTTTCTTTGCTTCATATAACAAAGAAATGATTAAAACTGAATATTTTTGGATTGTGGACAGAATAAGACATTTGAGAATGTCATAATTTCTTCTGGCATTTTATAGACCAAAAGATTAATCCATACATTGAGAAAATAATCGAATAGTGATTGATCCATTATGAAAATAATCATTCGATTAATCCCTATTACAAGCTTCAGCACTAAAAGAAAAAAAAAGACCTACAAACCCTGAGTAATTTAGCAGGAAACCTGGACTGGACTGTCCACGACTGGTCTGTATTGCTGTAATATAATATGTTTGTCACCTTCTAGTTTTATTTAAATCTAATTTATCATTTTATTTCTCATCACCACATTACACGTTTTGTGTTTTTTGGCTTCATATTGAATTGTGCATGAAATTCGGCCCTAAACTTTCACACACCAACTGTGATCTTCTATTCTGATATTTGATTTGAAGTTCCTCGTCTTTACCTGCAAATGAATAATTCCTGTCCATTCCTGAAAGTAGTCTAAGTTCTAACTTAATGTATCTTTGTGTCTGGTCTGTTCACTGGTATCAGGAATCCTCAATACACCCACTAATGTCCGCTTGACGTCCTACAACATGGACCTGGTGCTGAGTTGGAGTCCACCTGAAGGAGCATCCAGCAATCTGCTCTATTCAACAGAGTACAAGTGAGACAACCCTAACCTCAGCACAACCATCACCCAAACCTGTTTGTGTTAAAGTAATGTTTGATTTAAGAAAAATCATCAAATGTATGTTAGCTACTATTACAGATTTCTGCATTGTTTAGGCTGCATATTTATCATATTAAAATCTCTTTTCATATTCAACCCACAAAAAGCTCAAAGTATCTTGTATAAAGTCAAAACATCTCATTGGAAAAGCTACAATTTGGAATTTGTTCTTACAAAAAAAAAGTGGGGAAATCAATGCACAACGGTGTGACTAAAAAAAAATCACATTTTCTTCACAATATTCTTTTTTTGTCATTTCACATGGTATTAGCAATGCACATGTTGACGTGAAACGATGTTCCTCACCAGCTTCTGACACTACAAAATTAACAATGGACCTTTTGCGTCATTTACGTGCTTTTCATTCTTAATTTTTTATAATTATAATAATTTTGGAAGTGTTCATGCATATGGCACGAATTTTGGCAAGATTGCTATTTCAACTAGATGACACTGTCACAATTTCCCCCTCCCTCTCCCTTAAAGGGATAGTTTGGATTTTTGGACATTTTTTGGACAGTGGACATAAGTTGTATGACATAGACATGCACCAGTTGTGGAGTGAATGCAACGTTGTCAAATCATTTAACAAGTTTCTGGTTTGGAGATTTTCCCACATTCCAAGCATTGAAAACTAGATCTGGGAGAGAGCCAGGGTCACAAAATAAACAAGTTTTGCACCAAAAACAAGCACTATTTTGTGCCAAAATGCCATTTTTTGACCCTGGCTTTCTCCCGGAACTACTTTTTTCCTCTCAAAACCAGGGAGAAATTTCTGTGCCAGAGACTCATTAAATGTTTCACAGCATTGCATCCACTCTACTACTGGTGTATGTGTCACCAGTCATCTGCTAGAAAAAATAAATAAAGAAAGGAAGCAAAGTTATATAAAGTTTAACAGCAGGCTAACTAGGCTAGCACTAGCATGGCATCTAGCATTCCACCACTAAAGGAGATGAAGATGACGGGCTATCTCGCAAATAACTGGGACAACTTTAGAGTGGAATTCGAAGATTACTTACTAGCATCGGGACTGGGTGACAAAGCAGATGAGGTGCAGGCAGCAACCTTGCATGGAGTGATGGGCAGTTAATGTCGGCATGTATACAAGCACAATCTGAGCATCACAGAACAGTGGGGAAAAAATGCTCAAGTGATTCTCAATGCAGCGGAGGAATATTTTAAGCTGGCGAGGAGCATCATGTTGGAGATATATGTTTTCAGCAAGTGCAAGCAAGACGAACAATGCATTTGTAACTAGATTGAGAGAAAGGACTGCTTCCTGAGAGTATGGAGAACTCAGAGATGAACTGATAAGAGACAGAGTGGTGCATCCTAATGTTCACAGGATGGACATTAGCATGAATGGGAGGACACAAGACAAGTCGCTGGAGAGTGTGCATGCAACAGAGGGACGTAGACAGCGATCCACGCACAGGCATGACCTCTTGGACAAGCTGCAGAATCAGCTGTAATCTTTAGGTGAGACTGTTACTTGCAAATACTGCGGCAATATGCGAAGGCAAGGACGTGACCTGTGGCCGTGACTGTGGAACAGCAAATCATTTTGATAAGGTGTGCATGAAAAAAACCAAGCCACATGACAGTTAAACACAGCAGACACTGTCAAGTCAACGAGGTGACTGACAATGACTGGAGCATTGTGTTTACAGCCAGCGAGAGGGGAGATCACAGCCGAAACAGACCATAAGCCACTTATTTCCACCTTCAACAAATCTCTGTGCACCCAAACGGCTCCAGAGCATGCTGCTCAAATTTTAGAAGTACAGTCTTAAGCTATTTTACAAGCCAGGCACAGACATGTAAATTAGCGATACAGCCCCACCAAAGGGAACAGAGACAACATACACGTCATGCAATTTGCAGCCTGCAGTGGGTGCAAGAGGACTGAACATGCTGACTGTTCACCAGCCAGCGCCTGGCACAGATCAGGAAGCACACCAAAGAGGATGAAAACCTCCAGATACTAAAAGCAGTAGTGCTGTTGGGATGGCCAGACCACCAAGAGGAATCGCCCCAGGAGTCAACGAGTTATAGTCCCAAAATTATTGCGCGCAGAAATGCTGAAACGCATCCATGCTGAAACGCATCCATGCCAGTCATGTACGAGGTCAAGCATGTTACAGACCAACATACAGGCTGAGATCAAAGATAATGTGAGCCAGTGTTCAGCGTATGATACATACTCATATACACAACAGTGAGAAACAATGATGTCACATGTGCTCCCCACACGATCATAGCAGATCCTCAACATGGATCTGTTCAGACATGCAGGTAAAGATTTCCTGCTCTTCGTAGACCACTACTTACATTTCTGGGAAATAGAGCTGTTCCCAGACCTCAGCACTTGGACAAACCACAGTACTTGGATGCAAAGCCCAATTTCCATGACCAAGTAATGTGAAACCTTCAGGAAGTTTGCGAAAAAGTGGGACCTTGACCATTGTCATACATGGGTAAATATACAATGATAGATAGGTATATACAGTACTGTGCATAAGTCTTAGGCCACCATTAGATTTGTTGTTTCAGCAATGCTATAATGACCATACTGTAAAATTATTTCTCAAACACTTTATTGGGACATATCCTGAAAATATGGAGAAACACATATGCAGTTTGAAAATAACATCTTTTTGTCAGAAAAAACAAACAACAAAAATGCTTCTATAATATCAAATATTCAGTGTGACCTACATTTACACTAAAACCTGGAATAGAACCCTAATGTTATTGGTCAAACCTGTGTTTCTCCTGCTATTTCCTGCCAACACATAGCTGCTGTGAAAAAGGTCTATTATACCTGGTTTACTCCAGACATGTTGGAGCATTACATACACATGTTGCACAAGTTCAACTCACTGACAGGTTGATCATATAGTATAAGACTGACTTTTAGTCACATCTTTTCAATCTAAACGCCAATGATCACAAAAGTGACATAAAAACAACAAAGCTGGTGGTGGCCTAAGACTTATGTACAGTAATATAGATAGATAGATAGATAGATAGATAGATAGATAGATAGATAGATAGATAGATAGATAGATAGATAGATAGATAGACATGGGAAAATTCAGTGGTCCCACACCAACACTGATGCACAGCAATATACTGGAATGGTACAAGCTACCACTTGTTATGCCACCACCAGAATCAGCAGGTTGGGCGACAGCTTCAGTTTGTATGTCCCTGATGACAACACAAGCTGATCACAGACCACACAAACCTACAGTAGAGACTTAACATCTCACACTGGAGGGATATCGATGTCACCGACCTGCGGGTGTACATTGGTTGATGCTGCTGGCTAGAGTATCGTGGTTGCTCAGTGAGTTAACTTGCAGCTTGCAGGATGAACACAGTGTCCGGGCCGTCATGAGCAACGACGCATTCAAGCTAATCAACACCTTCCTGTGTTTTATAATTATTTTATAAGGCACATTTTATGTGCTCGCTGGTATAAGTGTGAGAATTTGACGCTGCACAAAAATAATAAAAGGCTGTAATAATTCAAAACACGAAAACAATCAATATTGCTTTTATTATACTGAAAATGATACATATATTCTGTTTTTGATGAACATATGTAGGTGAAAAAAGATTAGGTCAGATGGAGGTGGAAAAAATCAACTCGGTGAAATAAAAATATTGTATTGTAATATATTTTTTTTATGGCTTTTGTGCATTCAGAGGTACGACTGTAACAAATATGAGTTAATATACTCATGACTCTGCTTGATGTGCGTGTATAAAATGTAATTTCACAGCATGAGAGTTGTGGAGGACACCAATGAGTCAAATGATTTGATGTTGTTTAATTAATTACGTTTTTAATTGGAAATGATCCCATGTGCACTCTCAAACACACATACTCTCTTGCTCAAACATAATGACTTTTTCCATCACAAACACTAATAAGTGAAACCACTGCAGCCGCATTACTAACAACCATATGATGTGTCTCCACAGACCATCCATCACAAACTACTCTGTAGGATGTGTCAACATCTCCACGCTGGAATGTGACTTTACTACCTTCAGCCGTCCCAGCATCCTAGAGAACGGAAAGTATACTGGCAGAGTGCGGGCACAGGCGGGGTCAGAGAGTTCTGCCTGGGTGGAAAGTAACCAAATTACCTTGGACAGAAACAGTGAGTAGTGACTTTTCATGCGAAAACTGTCCATGAAAGTAATTAGTAAATGGTCTGTATTTATATAGCGCTTTTCTGCTTTTGATCGCCACTCAAAGCTACTTCACGGTTTTGCCTTTCACTCATTCATGCCCACATTAGTCCACTCCTCCTACTGTTCCTCTTCTCTATTTCATACCAGATAAAGCTTTTCTGTCTTTTAACATCCAGGTAAGACACATTTGTGGGACAAAGATATCAGCAAAGGCAGTAGTGTGGGAGCAGAGCACTGAGAGTATTTTGAGAAGTTATGCTAACTATGGCTTCTGTTCTTCACAAAGCCATATTTTTAGACACGCCTAAATGTTTTTTTTTTAAAAAACTACTGGAGAAAAACAATTTTCACTGTTAACTCCACAGTTTTTCACATGTTCTCAGCCACTATTTTATGACAAATACAATGTATGAAGACAAGAAATACTGAATTTGCCTTACGGGATCTTTAAGATTTTATATGCTGCATTTTATTTTGACTTTTTTATTTCAAACCATTTTCCTTGTCCGTAGACCAGAGCTCTGGAAAAACCACGTTTGTGTCATTAAACATCATTTATCCACTTATGTCTATTTCGTCCTCAGCCATCATTGGTTCACCCAATGTCTCTCTCATCTCCAATGGAGCTACGATTGAAGTCAGCATTAAAGATCCAGTGTTTGCCATCTCAGCCCTCAGGAACGTGTACATCTATGCTACTTACAACATCACTTACTGGAAGCACAGCCAGCAGGAAAAGGTGTTTATGTGTGTGTTTTTATTTCCAGTACAGTTATTGTTCCTGTGTAAAACACTGGGAAGAGCAAAACCTCTTTATGGCTCCTCACCAGCTTCAGCCATGGCTGGAGGCCTCCATCTTGTAAAGAAAATCCTGTCATATTTGGCACAAATGTTCACTAGGACACAACAATGAACTGATCAGGCTACATTTGTGTGGTCATGGTCACAGTGACCTCATACTGTTACATTATACTTGAAAGAATGATATTTAGCATATGCAGAGGCACAGGCTAGTCCAAATACAGAACATTTTATTCACAAACATCTTGCAGGAAGTTTCATAGAACTGCCACAGGGGAGGGAAAAAAAATATCTGAGCCGCTTCCTGCTATAACAAGATTGTTTTTTACCTTAAAGTCAGCTTTATTGATTAATTGTTGTGGGATGTTTAAAGCAGGGAGGGACGAGTCTGAAGGTGGAGATGCTCAGCAAACAAAGCATTGTCCTTAACCTTAACCTAACCACTATCTAAATCCTCACTCTAAACTTAAGCCGTTCTTCAAAATTTACTTTCTGCCTCATTAGGACCAGGTTTTGGACCAGAAAAGGTCCTAAAGAGGTGACAAACAGAAGTAGACACTCACTCAGAAACCTGACCTTTGCTCTATTGTCCCCTACAGGCCAGACACATCAGCAACATAAAACAAAACCGGGTGGTTCTGAATGACCTGGACCCTTGGACCAAGTACTGTGTCCAAGTTCAAATCAACACAGAGAGGAACCCCATACCCAGTAAGCCCAGTGGAGTCGTCTGCGAGAGCACCACCAATGGTAAATGGGATTTGTTAGCGAGAATGTTTTATTTATTTGTGGACAAACAGAGGTTAAGCTACTTTAAGAACTTTTCACCACAACCTGAAAGGGATTGATCTACTAGTCCTACTGGCGAGCGGGACACAAACAAAGCAAAAACTTATCGTGTTGTTATGGTTGCATTTTAGTCACAAGGCTGTAGGGATTTAGTTCACTGGAAACAAGGAGGAAGGAAAGAGGACAGCGAAGTAAGCAGAAGAAAGCAGTAATGCAATATTGTGGATGCCAACTGCCATAAAAATAAAGTGGTCATGACCTTATAATATGATATAGCATTGAAAATGTCCTATTATAATACTGTAATGCTCCCCTTACATTTTTGTTTGTAGTCATGTGTATAATAATGTTAAGTCTAGAAGCATCTATATTGCCTTTTAACAGTAAAATCAAAGCAGCAAGCGGTAGTGACGTCACCCATAACAATCTGAACTCCCATCGCCATGGTGAAGTTTTTCATTTTGTCAGGTTGTGTCCGTTTGTTTCCCTCCAAGCTCTTGCAAACTTTCAGTGACTCTCTGGAGTAAAATGAAGGGATGTTAATCAGGATGTTGAAGATGTCAGGATGCTGCAGGTCTGGAATAATGTCCTCTTGTGTTTCCAAAAGGGTCACATATACATAATCTGTAAAGTTTTGAGATATGTCAGTCGATCCCCAGTGCGAACTCTGACTGGGTGAGTCCAGCACTGGTTCTGTTAATTTCCGCCACTTTCAATTTAATCTGATTTCCAATATGATCCAATTCAAAATAGATTCTCTTCGGGATACCAAATTCGGTTTTCTTGGACTTGAAAATGAGAATTTGTAATTTGTATAATTCTGTTCCAGCTTGGTGCATATTCAAAATATTCACATTGATGTTAGAAATTAACCCCTATTCACTTATTTTAATTAGCATTATTAAGATTTTAACTTGCCGTTTTATTCAGTCGATGGATATTTAATCATAGCTTTAACAAATATGATGCAGAATGGAAATTTACAGTGAGATGTGTTTATAATATTTTGCAAAATATAAACATGATTGATAAACATGACTTGATAAACATTTTAAATCTTAATCCTTCAAACTGATGAGCAGGGTAGTTACCAGTATATTGAAATATTGATTACTTAACACTGATCACTTTTGCTGCTGATTGATTTTCCTGCAGAGGAAGAAGCTCCTTGGGTGGCAGCGTTGGTGACACTGATCTCATCTATAGCAGTGGTGGCTCTGGTGGTGGTCGCAGTGGTGTATCGAAAGAGTATATTCAACTTCCTGTGGCCAAAAGACGCGCTGCCTCAGCACTTTAAAGAGGTTTGTGATGTGTCAATGTACTTAGCTGTACACAAGCTCAAAGACTGATTCCCCCTTAAATTCAGATTCTATCAAGTCTTAAGGGAAGCAACAAAACATGGTGGGACAGATGCAGATTATTTTCTGGTACAAGACTAAAACGCAGATTATTTTTTTTGTTTAAAAATACTCTTCAGCAAGTTTCAGTTTCAGTCACCCCATGGCAACCAGCCACTTCAGCCACCATCCCCCAGCTGGCACTTGTATTATTCTGATCACTTTATCCCTCTGTCTGCTTCATTAGTTACAGTTAGGTATATATATATATATATATATATACACTGCCTGGCCAAAAAAAAAAAAAAGTCACCAGCTCTAATATTTCGTTGGACCGCCTTTTGATTACAGCACGCATTCGCTGTGGCGTTGTTTCGATACGCTTCTGCAATGTCACAATGGATTTATTTCCGTCCAGTGTCGCACCAAGGTCTTGTACTGATGATGGGAGAGTTGCCATCACTGCGCAAAGCCTTCTCCAGCACATCCCAAAGATTCTCAGTGGGGTTAAGGTCTGGACTCTGTGGTGGACAATCCATGTGCGGAAATGACGTCTCATGCTCCCTGAACCGCTCTCTCGCAATTTGAGCCTGATGAATCGTCTTGGAATATGCCCGTGCCATCAGGGAAGCAAAAATCCTGGTCACAACCATAATCCCTAACTGTCTTTACAGGCAGAGTTAAAAAGTACAACAATAAAATTAAAGAGGACATTCAGTGGAAAATCAAATGTCTGATGTTTTTTGGTGTGTCCCCGTGTCCTTTCCATATCTAAACATCACTAAAATGTCACAATAAACACTTCAGCCACTACTGAGAAAGAAGGGCTCCTCTGTTTACCTGCACTCGAGCAAGTGGTTTTGAAAAGTCGAGTTTAGTTACATAACTAGCACATTTGCCGTGCAACGAACCCTCCTCCAACAGCTACTCCCGGTGATGGGTGTGAACGTTCAACCTGAAGAAGAAGAAGAAGCACTGCGGAGCAGTCAGTCAGCTGGTAGCTGGCCAATCATAAGAGACTCAATATTCTGGGGGGCGGGCATTAACTCAGAAACAGAGTGCCTGTTCAGACGCTGGCAGAGAGCAGCAATAAACTGGCTTAATCTGAAGAGACTATGAAGGTTTTGACCATAAATATTATTTAATTTATCTAAGTAGACATCAGTAATCTGGATTAAAAAGACCACAGTCTTTTTTAATAAAAAAAAAAAAATGATGCATAAAATCTTTATAGAATGAGCGGTCATGCTTCTGTACTGTTCCCTTCATTTGGATTTCACTTGTCGCTAATTAGTTAATTGAACAAAAGCCTGAACCATCTCTTCTTTGTCTCTAGTACCTGTTGACGCCCCCCGACTCCACCATCTACCTCGCCATGCAGAACTGCCACCCACCTGAGGAGGTCTACCACAAGGTCAGTATCATCACAGACGTCGCATGTCCGGAGGACAGGGACCCGCTGCAGACGACCGATAACGGTGCCAGCGAGCGGGACCAAGGGAGGACAGCAGCGGCAGAGACTTAACAGCCACTGAGGAACAGTGAAATATACTTTCCTCACTCTGCCGCATACTGCATGTAACTGAAGGAGCACAGGAAGCCCCACTGGAAATTCTCCCAGTATTTATGTATTTATGCTTCAGTGGCGCTACAAGTTCCTCCATCTGTCTCTGAGAAGAATTCTGTATTTAAGAAATATGGATTCAAAAACTGCATGAAGTGCCATTAAATTGGTACGTTTTTTTTTTTTTTGAAGTGTTACCAATTTCATAGTTTGAGTTTTCCCTCCCCGTGACAATATGAAGGCTGTAGTGGACTGTATTGTGTCTCAGGTTTCTGTGTGATTGCTGTTGTTAGTTGAAAGTTAAATAAAGTTGTTTTCTGACTGTTGGTGTGTCTCCATTGATTGGGGTTGCTCTGACATTTAACCATCTATTGGATATATAACCAAACATGTCATTCCTGCTTACCGATTAAAAGCTGGAGTAGGTAGGAATTGTTGTTTCAATCATTGAAGATCTCACCTCCCCCTTTTTCTTTTCTCCCCCACCTTTCTGTCCCCCATTTTCCTCTCACCCCAACCAGTCAAGGCAGATGGCCGCGCACATCTTTGAGTCTGGTTCTGTCAGAGATTTCTTCCTGCTAAACGGGAGTCTTTTTCCCTCAGGACACAGTTTAGTGAGCGATAAACGCACAGAATTACGTTGAAGAAATTTTGCCCTGGTGGCTTCCCATACACCATTTAAAGTCATTTTCTACCGCTTTATCCTCCACTGAAGGTCGTTTTGTGTCCTTCGCCTTTATGTACTTCATGTAAGAAACATGTCTGAGATATTCTGGCTTGCAAAGACTAACATTTGGTAGATGCTAATTGTGGAACCTTCCAAAACATTCAGCGTGAGACCCAAGCATTTCACCCAAGTGCTAAAACTCACATCTATGAGTGGATGAAGGCATATTTCTCTGCATAGTCTATTCATACTGCTGTCAAACTAACAAATTTACTGTTACAAAATGTTGCCGATAAAGTATTGTAAAAATCCTGCTAATTACTGTAAAAAGAATTACAGTATATTACAGGATATAGTTCACAAATACAGTAGTTACAGTAGTAAGTTACAGCTATCTACTGTATTTTTAAAAGAAAAACAATTTGTCGTAATCTAATTTACATTATCTTGTATTCTATTGAAATTACAGAAGTTAGATAGCAACTAAAGTTTCCAATAATTTGCTGTTAATACTTCACAATACAGTAAGTTGTTGTCAAGTGCTTTCACTGTTACTTTTATTTTCTTTACATTAGCAACATCGACATTGTTTTAGATTCTCTTTACCTGTTGAATAAACCAGACCCATAACTGCAACAAAACAAATTTTACAGTTTAAATTTCAAATTTACAAAGTTTTGGGTTACATTCTTTTTTTTCCCCCTGGAAAACTCCTGAGATAATGCTATATTAATAACAACTCAGTGGAATTCACATTAATCAGGGTTGTCAAGTGAAGTCAAGTGAAACGGACAATAGGCTTAAAGGCTGAAATAAGGGTCTGAAGTAGAATTATATTAAGAACGATGACAATATTTGAATCATTTTGAGCAAAGGTCCAGAGCTACAGACATTCCAGGTATATTTTCAGATGATAACAAGTTCATACTTTGCATTGGTATCACAATCACATCAATCAGTAACATGTGTCTGTTTGTATCATCTATTTAGATTTAAATATGTCAGGAAATGAACAGAAAACTATTCTTTCTGCTTCCCCCACTGCTCATCAACCCTCTCACTCCACACTAAGTTCCAAACTTGTTCTCTTCCTGTTCCAAAAAACATTACTTCTATAATTGTTTCTTCTTCTTCTTTCTTCTTCTTTCAGCTTCTCCATTTAGAATAAGAATTAGTAATTTTTACATGCAGGTGTAGTGGGCAACTACACTTCTATAATTGTTTCTTCTTCTTTCAGCTTCTCCATTTAGAATAAAAATGAGTAGTTTTTACATGCAGGTGTAGTGGGCAGCAACTACTGGGACACAGACACCTGGGGAAGGAGGATCTAGTCAGTGGCTCTTCGGTCACGCCATCTGCGGTTCTAAAAGACACGGTCAAGCCATTTACGCCTTAAAAAATATGTGCGCGTCTGCACCACTTATTTTGGTAGAGGACGTCCTGGTGGTGCGTTCAGGGCATTCAGGATTATCCTCGATTCATGAAGTTATTTAAGATACTGTGTATATATATATATATATATATATATATATATATATATATATATATATATATATATACACACAGTATCTTAAATTATCTTCGATTATCGTCGATTCATGAAGTTATTTAAGATACTGTATATATATATATATATATATGAGAGAGAGACAGAGATAAAAAAAAACAGATGAAAGTATGGGCAGTTTTACTGTACAATTTATTCATATTCATTTAGCCAAATTAGGCTTCTCATTGGTCTTAATGTTACTGTATGGGCAATATTCAAAATATTATTAAAACTCAATAAGAAATTGTTTTCAATTAGCTCCACCTGATTATTTTATTTTAACTGTATGGTAAGTTTCAAGCAATTTTACTGTAGCATTTTTGAAGTTAGTATTCAAGAGACCATATATATATATATATATATATATATATATATAACTCCATGAACTCCATGAAGTGAAAACGGAACGTAATTATTGTTGATAAAGCAATCATAGACGACCCTGAACGCCCTGAACGCACCATGACGTCCTCTACCAAAATAAGTGGTGCAGACGCGCACATATTTTTTAGGCGTAGGTGGCGTGGCCGTGTCCTTCAGAACCGCAGATGGCGTGACCGCAGTACTGAACTTTAACAACCGAGCCGTGGCTCAGAGGTGGACAACGAGCACGAACAAAAGAATATGATGTATTTTCTTCATTGAAACTGACATGGCAAGAATCACACTCCATACCAGTGGTGGCGGTAATGCGCCGATCGCCAAAAAAAAAAGAGAGAGAGAGAAGAGGAAGAATTAGAAGGAGGCGCAACTGAAGCGGAAGTAGTGAAAGTCCGAGGCGAGTCGCTACGTGACAAGACGGAATAAAGAGGAGAGTTTGTGTTAAACTGTCCGTTGATATGTCGCCACCATGTCCGCAGTCTTATATGCCTGTTGTGTTTTCTTCTGGGGCCTTCAAATTGCTGAAGGTAAGTGTTCCTGTTGACAGGCATGCTAACGTATCAGCTAGCCACAGAGTGTGTAACAGCTACGTGCCTAGCTTGGCGTCCTACTTGTGTCTGAATGTTCAGCTATGTTGCTTATGAGGAAGTAACCAACCGCGTTGTTATCGTTGAGCCACGCTTTATGTGTACGGCGATACTTTAAAATGCTTAAAATGCTCACTAGTAGTCGGATTCGGACACAGGAAAGAGAAACGCGACATACGCAGATCATGTGGCTACTAAAACAGAAAGTAAGGTTTATCAGTGATAGGGCAGTTTTGCGCGTCACACAAGGAACTAAACAAGGTTTGTCACGTAATATTTAAGGGATTCGCAAAGCAGTTTCATAAAATCATGCTTATATTAAAGAATTTCATGTGCCATGAAGTGGAGTAATACACACGGAAAATACAAGTAATCACAGTATAGTAGTATTTGATTGCCGAGTGTTATGACACGAGTTAATAACTGTGTAGGTTCTCATTCATCCAGGTCACGGTTATCCACAAATCATTGAATCAGTAGCAGCTTTATTAGCACTATTATATGGCTGTTAAAGTTGCACTATAGCTCGAATTTCGTTGTCTGAAAATGGCTTTATAAAATGGTTTATACTTATTATCCTTTGTTATGTTTTGTTACTCCTGTATGACTATAAATGTAGTGATTTGGAACCCTTTTGTTGTTATTTTGATGCCGAGATTGAATCATGACAGTTTTCTGTTGTTTTAGGGACAGAATCTCTCAGGAAATAATTGAGGAAAGTAACCAAAAGATAAAAAACAATCATTAGTTGCTGCCCTACTATCCATTGACTTGTGTCTTTGTTTTTGTACTTGATGATTTTATGAATAGTATATAAATGACTAAATGGTGACTTGGTCCTTAAATATCTGGACATCAGAATGATATGATCTTGATTCCACTCTTAGAGGCGCAGGAATATTTCAGACTTGCTGTTCATGTCCATGATCATGAAGGCGTTGTCAGTCTGACAACATGTCTTATTTGTTAATGCTGATTGCCAGTCACTTTGAGAAAAATGACCTTAATACAGGTTGATTCCTGTACTAGAGTACTTGACTAAATTCACTATCTCGATTTAAAATAAAATAATTTTAAATATAATAAGCTTGCTAATATATAAGCTTATTATATATAAGGAATTTAAATTTCAATTTAAATTCCACAGTACTACAGGTTTTTTGTCTGTAAGATTGTGCTCATTGACATCATTGACATTGACTTTTCTTGGGTGCCAAAATCCAGATTTAGCATCGAAGCCTATTCATTAAGTCTCCAGTTGTTCAGAATCTTTTTACCCTGTTGTATTTCATGTAAATTTTGACAGATACATTATCTACAGACATACATTAATGTACACTTTTATCAAGCAAGGACATCATTTGTTGCAATGAAATTAAAATGTTGTGTTTGTTGCTATTTAAACTTCTCATCTTTAAGGTTAATACTCTGGTCAAAAGCTCTGTACCATGTGTGTGTACGTATATGTACACGCACACCCAGTTTGGTCCATATACACTACCGTTGAAAAGTTTGGGGTCACCCAGACAATTTTGTGTTTTCCATGGAAACTCACACTTTTATTTATCAAATGAGTTGCAAAATGAATAGAAAATATAGTCAAGACATTGACGAGGTTAGATGGAACCCACAAACGTGATGCTCCAGATACTCGACTAGTTCAAAGGAAGGTCACTTTTATAGCTTCTCTAAGCAGCTAAACTGTTTTCAGCTGTGCTAACATAATTGCACAAGGGTTTTCTAATCATCCGTTAGCCTTCTAACGCAATTAGCAAACACAATGTACCATTAGAACACTGGAGTGATGGTTGCTGGAAATGGGCCTCTATACACCTATGTAGATATTGCATTAAAAACCAGACGTTTGCAGCTAGAATTGTCATTTGCCACATTAACAATGTATAGAGTGGATTTCTGATTAGTTTAATGTCATCTTCATTGAAAAACAGCGCTTTTCTTTCAAAAATAAGGACATTTCTAAGTGACCCCAAACTTCTGAACGGTAGTGTACATTTGGACAAAGACAAATACTGTTCCCCACTACAATGAATTGGAAATGAAACTATCAAGATGTGATGAAAGTGTTGACTCTCAGCTTTAATTTAAAAGGGATCACACAAACAAATTGCATTAACTGTTAAGGAATTATAAGCATTTTAGCACATTGTTATAAATAATAGGCCAAACTCGAATCATGATAAATTTAAGGCTTCTTTTAATACTTGGTTGAAAAATCCTTTACAGTCAATTACTGCCTGAAGTCTGGAACCCGTGGACGTCAATAAATGCTGGGTTTCCTCCTTGAATATGCTTTGCCAGGCCTTTACCACAGCTGCCTTCGTTGCTACTTGTTTGCAGTCTTTCTGCCTTCAGTTTAGTAGAACATTCAATTTCATTACCTTTTAAAAGCACTTGTGTTGCTTTTGCAGTATGTTTTGGATCATTATCCATCTGTAATATGAAATGTATTATTTGGCTGAATGTGAGCAGAGAGGATAGCCATGTACACTTCAGAATTCATCCTGCTGCTTCTGTCACCAGTAGGGATGTCATGAAAATTTCATACCACAGTATTAGTGACCAAAATTATCATGGTTATCGGTATACTGCGGTATTGTATCAGTTGAAAAAACACTGATAAATTGAGAACATTTCACAAGATTTATATTTAAATTGATTTATTATATTTTAAAATATAATCAATCCAAAACCCTAAATTGAATACAGAAAAAAAGGACGTATAAAAACCTGTCAAAATTAACATTAAATGCTGGTAATAAAAATACATCAAAACAGTGCAATTTTAATATTAGTTAAGAATCACTACAAAATGTCTTTCTTAATAATTAATGTCATTGTTGCTTAATGCTAACAGATCACAAAACTCACAATTTAGATTTTATAATTTTTTTTTGAGAAGCAGGTTAGATCATTTTTTGATTTAAACAAAAAAGATTATTGTTCAATTAATTTAACAATATTCTAACATGGCTCTTATTTCTACACAGGCTTCATTACGTTAACTGTTTCATATTTTTACTTGTAATCTACAGTTACTACAGTAGGTATTTATAATATAACTTATTTAGTCTGTCTCTCTTTCTGACTGCTCGTCTGTCTGTTAGACTCAGTCAATCTTATTGGTCATATGTGTATATGCAGTGGTGGTCAAAAGTTTACATACTTGTAAAGAACATAATGTCATGGCTGTCTAGAGTTTCCAGTTATTTCTACAAGAAGTTAAGAGGCCATGTGATGACACCCATTTCATTGACTTCATGTTTCATTGAATTCATGTTGCTGTATGTATATTTTTGACCCAGCAGATTTGGTCACATTTTCAGTTGACCCATAATAAAGTCATAAAAGAACCAAACTTCATGAATGGTTTTTTGTGACAAAGAAGTATCTGTTCCAATCACTCAGAGAAAAACCACTGTTGTAGAAATAACTGGAAACTCTAGGCAGCCATGACATTATGTTCTTCACAAGTGTATGTAAACTTTTGACCACCACTGTATGTATTTACTTGGCTCTAAATGCTTCTGCTGGTAATTTTACACAGGAGCCCATTACATCTTGGTCACCATTATTCTGTTGTGTTATAGTCTACCTTGTTCCATTCTCACTTCCACTTTTGCCTGCTTCATACATACAGAACAGACACACGTGCACACCTGCAGTGTTTAATGCTTACTTGTGTGTACCACAGTGACACTTGTTAGTGTTTGTGCAGCAAAGAAATTTCAGAGCTACAGTTTCAAACCACCTGTTCAACAGGTGCATTTGGATAAAAATGTTTGCTTATTTCCGATTAAATCTAAGGTTTTATTTTTTAACTTTTTTTTTTTTTTGCTTTCATACTTTTTTTAATATCATTGTAGAGATTCTACTGTATGCTGTCACTTTTACAGTCACTTCCACTGCATCTGTTTATGTAAAACACCTGAACAGTTTCACCCTAAACTTCTGACAATCTGCATTGTTTTTTCTCTGTGTTACCAAACAAATTCTTAATTTTATCATTTCTGATTCAGCTTTAAAATTTACCATAACACTATTTGAAAAAATCAGTGCTTATGATGCGTTTGTGGCATTCAAATGTGCCATATTTCAGCTTTTCTAGCCAAAATATTTTGGACCCGCCCCACTTCTGAATAACTGAATAAATAATATATCTGTTAATCATAACCGTATGATACCACTCCAGCATAAAACAGGAGTTAAACACCACAGTTTCTCAAGAAATAATTATTTTATTTGGGACCCAAGTGACTTCCAATGGGTCCCTGGGTTGTGGGACGTCAACATCACTGATTCCATTTATCAGTTCTGCTGTAAATCCTCCTTCATGAAAGTCATTCTGTTCATTATTGTTCATCACTGTATTGGTCAGAGCTATAGTAATGCTGTGTAAATAATTAATTATGAACTAAACAATTTAAAGTAACAAAAAAATACAAATGCTTTTTGTTTGTCCAAAATCAGTTTGTGTTCAGTTCACATCCAAGTGTGATAAATGAATGCAGAAAATGTTAACATTTTAGAAAATGACAGAAAGAGACAGGAAAACCTGAAACTTTGTTTGAGATACAGTTTGGATTACAATTAGTTTTCATCTTCTGGCTGTGCCAGTTGTCAGTAAATGTACTTACATGTTCATTATTCAGTGTTTCTCTTTAATCATAGGAACGGATGGCATTGCTGTGACAACTTCAGTCACAGTCGGACCAGAGCTGCCTCCACCACACAACGTGATCGTGATCTCTTTGAACACCAACTACACCCTAAGCTGGGAGTGGAATCAGAGTCATTCAGAGAGAGATGATCACGTTACCTTTACTACACAGTTTGTGGGGTAAGTTTCTCTCACATACACCTGAACAAACTACTCAAGAGCAATAGCGCTTTTCTACTACACAGTTCTGACATGGCTCGACTCTACTCTGTTTGCATTTTTCCTCAACATTCGGGCATGGTTTTTATCTGGGAACTCCAGTTTCCTTCCTTCCAGTCTAAAAACATGCAGAGGGCAGTTGGAGACTCTAAATTGCCTGTAGGTGTGGCTGTGAGTGAATGGACTGGTAACTGTACACCAGGGTGTATGCTGTCTTTTGCCATATGTCAGCTGGGATTGGCTCCAGTGGCCCCCTCATGTGGAGGATAAAATGGTTGACAATAAATATATTTGTATGAATTTGCAGGTAAAGGCATGAATAGCGTTACTAAGTGCAGGTTGTGGAGGGTTTAAACCAGCTATGTACACACAATGATTTGGGTGGAATATATCAATGGCTTGTAGTGGAGTTAGGATTCCAAGATGGCTGCCACCATACAAACATTGCTTCTTTTATCATTATTAGCACTTAGTTCGTATTTGCGTCGCAGTAAATCAGTAGTACACATAGTACTGATTTTTTTATATCCCTAAATACAGTATGTTGTTATGCTGTGCTGTTTTGTGTGCACCAAATACAGTGTATAGGTTGTTATCTACTTGTAATTCTAACAATAGCTAGCCCGGGATATGTTTGTGTCCGTAGTTTTTTACAACTTCTCTTTGAATTCGGTGAACTCAGAGGTGACAATTTGGTACACAGCACAAATCCAAAAAACCGAGAACCTGATCATCAAAAGTACAGTTTGACACTTAGACTGAATAAAATGATCCTCTGATAGGATAAGATAATCTTTATAAATCCTACAAGTGGGAACTTTACATTATTACAGCATCAAAGACAGTCATAAGTACATTTAATTGCATTTTAACATTGAGGAACATACAAAAAATATAAGATATTTCATATGTCATAAGTTAGTTAATAAGTAAACACAAAGACATGAACTTGAAGACATCATTTTATTGAGAAAACTAATATTGCAATAAGAAGAAACGTTTCAAAATTAATTTGTAAAATAAAATTATAAATTTAGCAAATGTATACATTTATTTATGTCCACAGTGTAAATGGTCTACCTTGGTAAACAATTATAATTAGTGAAATTAATTTGATTGAATTAAGGTTTTCTACTTCAGCATTGTTTGTGTTTTTAGTCACCATGATTAATGTCTCATGTTTTCTTGTTTTGTTTTTTTCTTGTTTACTCAGGTTTCATAAGCTAAAGTCCAAGACGAAGACTCCAAGTTGGTTCACAGTATGTGAGGAGACGTCACACAGATCATGTGACCTTAAAGCACTTAAGCTGCACTACCTGGCCATGTACGTGTTTCGTGTACGGGCCAATGTGAACGGACGTCACTCGGAATGGGTCATGAAGGAGTTCTGCCCTGAAAAAGATGGTGAGAAAGAAACAATGAAATAAAGACAAGTGAAAGCAGAGTTGGATAGAGCAGATAAATAGTTGGTCGCAACATTCAGGGAGCTTATCGGAGGAGACACCTTTTTTGTTTGTGAGTTTGTGTTTGCATGTGAGGTCAGATGGGGCACTACAACTCAAGAAAAGGGGGAGATAGAAGAGCAAGTGAACAACCACAGAGAGATGTTGGCAGAGGCGTCCCATCTTCTAGTCATTATGTGTTTTTCACAAGTGCATGAATTATCAAAACACGCAGTGTAGAGATCAGCTGCAACCAGGAAATATAAATATAAAGTGGCAGATGTAGCAGAAAGAGCCATCATGCCAAAGCACAGAAGGATCTTTGGTTCTCAAATCATTATTAAATTATATATAACTATTATAACTTAATGTGCAAACTTTAACCCCCCAACACAGTGACCTGATTAAAGATAATGGCCTGAGATTCTGATAATGGCTCACACAACTATTGCTAGTTCTATGTGGAAAGGAAATGGCCAAATATGTTGCTGGGTTAGGTTGAATGTAGTTCAGATATTGTATATTGAACAAACCTTCAGCCACGTTCATCAGATGTGTCATTGCCCTCAGTGCTCCTCATCATGCAGCAGTAAACAAGACACCTGTGATAGTTGCAGAAATGTGCATTAATAGATCATGTTTGATCCAAACAATAATGGCAATATGGCTTGTAAATATTTTAGGTTTTGTCCCAGTATACAAGATATATGTAGATATTAATGCTGAAGTATACATTAAAATAAAATATCTACCTTAAAAATATAGGGAAATGTGTGTATTGGAGACAATTATGATCTGTATTACATACTTAAAATGCAGTTATTAGTTATCATTGCAATAACCAAGCCTATACATATGATCAGGTTGTGTCATAACACAAATAATCTGTCTTCAAATTAAGAGAGATTTCTTAACTGAGTTTATTCCATGTGATTTTCATTCATATTTAATTTTATATATTTGAGGAAGAGGCTCAATATCATTGCTGTAAAAGCCTTTGGAACCAGAAAACAACATCACAGATGCCATAATCATGACTCGGTGATATCCAGAATCAGACAGTATCTTGTCTTATGTTGAGATGTTGATATAAAATTAATATACAGTATTGCCCTGCCCTATTAACATTAACAACTATTTAATCATTAAATTATATGTGACTGAGTTTTTGTTTTTATGTTGTCTTGCGTGAAAATAGCCTAATGTGATGTTGAAGCATAATGTACTGTATTCAGTTATAATTTGAGTTTAAAAGATGATACTGAAATTGCTGAAGCAGTTAGTTCTAATCTTTGCTTGCAGTATGCCCACACCAGAATCTGCCTCATGTATCCACTCCTGAACATTACATCATTCTCTTTTTTCTCTCTTTCTCACAGCTGTTCTGGGCCCTCCAGCCAAAGTGGTCCTTGCACCTGCAGGAAGTGATCTTGAAGTATTCATCTCTGAACCAATGACAAACGACAACAGTTCCATGAGAAAACATCTTGAAAAGATGTACTACCTCATCCTCTACTGGGAACGTTCTGCTTACTCAAAGGTAGGGGCATCACAGCTCTAGACCGGGGCCAAAAAAGATGAAAGGGTCTATTGTGTTTTGAGTCAAAAAAAAACAAAAAAACTGAAAAACGACAGGAAAAGCTGTATTGTGTCGCACTTGGCTTGATGAAAAAGAGAAAATGAGACATAAATAAATATAAATTTTGATAAAACAAGATCACTCAGAGAACACAGACCTCCTTCATGGCTTTCCACCTGCGTTCTCTTTGCCAGAAGGGACTAGGTAGTATCCAATACCCCCAAAGACTTATTGTACTCAGTCCTTAATGTAAATCCACTTAATAAAATATATGATATTAAAATATATGCCCTAATCCTAGATAACTTTATCCCATGTATGACAGCTAAGTTAAGTTGGAGAAGACACATACCAGAAGAAACTTGGAAAGATATCATGCAGGGTATTCACACATCCCCTTTCTGTATCAAACATGGCTTGTTCCAATTTAAGGTTGTCCACAGGTTACATTATTCTAATGATAGATTATCTAAATTATATCTCAGTGTTGCACCAAACTGTCCTAGATGTCAATATTCCACTGTTTCTTTAGGACACATGTTTTGGTCATGTCCGTTTTTGCATGGTTTCTGTTCTTCAATCTTCCAATCTCTGTCCACGATTCCTGGCAGAACACTGCAGCCTGACCCCTTGACACATAACTGTGGCATAGAGAACCCTTCTGCTTATGTTCATTGGATTAGAGAGGTGATGTTGGGATTGGATCTAGGAAAAAAACTGGTATACAGTTCGTGGGTTGGAGGATAAATATGACAAAACCTGGTTCAGCTAACCCTGGTCACAGTGGAGGCTACCTTTTTGACTAAATAATTATGGTCTTTTTGGCTCTGGTGTTTCTTTCTTGGGCCCACGGTTGGTGTAGTGGTTAGCACTCTTGCCTTTGCAGCAAGAGGTCCTGGGTTCGCAGCAAGAGGTCCTGGGTTCACAACCCAGTTGGAACAAGGCATGTTCTCCCCGTGGTGCGTGAGTTCTCACCAGGTACTCCGGTGAGTTCTCACCAGGTACTCCGGTGAGAACTAGGTTAATTGGACACTCTAAATTGCCCGTAGGTGTGAATGGTTGTCTGTCTCTATGTGGCCCTGATGGACTGGCGACCTGTCCAGGGTGTACCCTGCCTCTCGCCCTATGTTAGCTGCCTCTCGCCCTATGTTATCTGGAGATAGGCACCAGATAAGGGTCGCGGGGGGCGCTGGTGCCTATCTCCAGATAACATAGGGCCCTATGTTAACTTGAGACCGCGACCCTTAGTGGATAAAGCGGTAGAAAATGAGTGAGTGTTTCTTTCTTTCTCTTTGACCTGTTTCCCCCCTCTTCTGGCAGAGGCTGTTATGACAGATTGGTTTGGACCCTTTTTTTGTATTTTTTGGTGTATGTGTATTTGATTATGTGGGTATGTTTGTGGGGATGCCACCTGAAGTGGGCAGTGGGGGGGGGGGGGGGGGTGGTTAGGGGGGGGGGGTGAGGTGGTTTACAACTTTTGTAAGAAATATTCAAAATATTTATATTTATTGATGTCACTGTTATTAATATGGAAAAAAAGGGAGAGGGGATGCTACGCAATGGTAAACGTTGCCCTATTTTGAGATGTGTTGCTGCCATCCAATTCAAAATGAGGTAATATTTTTCAATAAATGGTAAAATGTCTTAGTTTCAACATCTGATATGTTGTTTTTGTTCTCATGGGAATAAAATGTGGGTCTATAAGGTTTGCAAGTTAATTTACATTTTACATTACGGCCCAACTTTTTTTGGAATTGGGGCTGTAAAAATACTGTCTCTAAAGACAGCTTTTGTTCCAGAGGTGTTCGACTCATGATATCCAATAGAGCTGGTTGCATTTCATCGTCCTCAGTTCTCATCTGAGGAGCATAGATGTCTGAATACTTTGTTTCCTGCTTGCGCTCTAAGCCTTTACATAAACAGGTCTTTGAGTTTTAGACAGAATGATCATTTATTTGTGTCTTGGGCTAAGACACATATTGGGATCCCTGTGTCTAAGCAGGGGCTTTCCCACTGGATAGTAGGGACCATAGCATGTGTTTCTGTTCAGGAGTTGTGTGCCGCTGCATGCTGGTCCTCGCCCCACATGTTTTCAAGCTTCTATAGGTTGTGCAGAGGGTGTTTCCCATAGTGAGACATTCACTCATGCTAGTCGGAGAGAGAAAACCATGCAACTTGCTTAAGGAAACCAAACACCCCTAAGAAAGTTGTCTTTTTTTTTTTAGGCTAGATGAGTTTTTGGGTGAGCTACCCAGCAGTCAGAGAGAGTGGTATAAAAGGTGTATACCTATTACAAACAGCACTCATCCAGTGTGCGTAAAAAGTGAGCCAATCTGACCAAGGCTGCACACGTTGACTTTTTTTGTCAATGAAAGCCATAATCTAAAGCCTAACGTACTTGCAACTCAAAGTTTTACATTTTGTTCCATTGGGTCCAGAAGACTTTCTGGATCCGTATAGAGCTGTAGCTTAAAGTGCTTATAGTTCTCACCATCTTACATCTTACACAAGCGTTTAAAAATTTACCCTAATCTGTCATGATATCACTGAGATACAGTATACACATCTGAACTTGTTAAATGGACTGAACCGTGTTATATTTGAGTTACTGCCAAATCTGCACACACAGGAAATGGTGGATCTGTGGTAGAGTGAGCCGTCTTCAAACTTGAAGGTTGTACTGTAGGTTGCTCCTGATGTATGTGCCGGCAGCGTGTGAATGGGTATGAAAGGTGTGTGTGACAGAAAAAGTGTGAGTGAATGGGTGTGAATGAGTGAAGCAGCAGTAAATGGTCATCAAGACTAGCAAAGCGCTATATTAATACAAACAATTTACCACTACATACCAAATTTCAAATCCAATGAGCTTTCAAAGAGATTTCTTTAATTTTTTGTGACATCAGCAGCAGGTAAATCCTTGCCAAATCCTTGGGTGATCACTTACCTATCATAATATATTCTGATCTGCCAAAAACTAAAGACAGGAACAGTAGAGCAAACTTACAACAAACCCACGCCTATGAAAACATCTTGGTAGAGGTAGCAATATATAATTGGATATACTTTCTTTAATTTGAAAGTCAGTTGTTGTGTACACACACACACATACATGAATACAATTATATCAATTGATAGTGAATCATATCACTAGTTAGACATTCTGATTTGCTGGTCTTTTTCTTAAGGACATTTTCTCTATAACCTTGGTAGTCGAAGGTGAAGGTCACCATCATTATTTGAGGAAGTAATGTGCTTATTTAAAGCAGTGGAAAATACCCAACATTTTCATTTATCCACACTTCCATTTTTCTCTTCAGTTTCTGAACAAGCTCTGTGACTTCAACAGCCACATAAACAAATCTGAGGCGCAGAGCAGAGCACCTTGTTTCCTTTTTTTGTTCTGTTCAGTGGAGGGTTGCTTTTTTAGGGGAGTTTTCATTTGTGCCCTGCACACCTTGCAGAGGTTTTTCCTGTCTGTGCTTTATAGCGGCAGATGTGAGAAAGAACTTCTTGTGTGGTATAACTATTTCCTCCTTCTTTTCTTTTTTTTTTTTTTTTACATTGCATAAAACGGTAAACAGCTCTGCCTTGAAACTAGTGTGACAAGGAAGTACTGGAGTTTTATCCTTAATCTTAAAATAACCTGTAACTCGCCCACATCAGGCAATGATGTGACCTTGCATAAAGGTCACTTTGCATGCAATATTGCATGTTCTGCAGCAGAGCACTAGAACATGAATATATGTGACATAAAATGGAAAAAATCTAAGTGCATGTGATATAGGGCTGGTAATGTTAATTATCCCGTTACATTTTCCTTAGATAGCAATGTAACACAGGTTTACGTTAGTGAAATGCCAAGTGTGTTTTTGCATAGGGTAATACAACACATATGATTACTTGAAGGGCTAAGTGTGACCAGTAGGTGCCGTCCTTTTCACTGATCATTGATCTCAACATTAGCTTTAGTGGTTCTAGCCATATGTCTATAACAGGGACCAGGTTTCTGAGGTGGAGACAAAAGTGGTGGTTCCATGTAAATTGTATACACCCTCCAAAACGTTCCTGCTCTGGGGGGAAGTACTTTGGAGTTGTCAAACTAAACAGACCAGGTTCCATCATTTTATTTCATCAAATCAATCTCGACAAGAACTTAACTTAAAAATCCAGCAGTTCTTGTAGTGTTTTCAAATCACTATTACTCCCTGAAAACCACCTTCACTTGAATCTTCTTCATGTTTACTGTTGTAGATATTTTGTTGTGTGTCATAAACACTGATTATCACCTCAGCTATGGCAGACAAGCACTTTAATTTGACCAGGCTCATTTTCACATTGATCTGAATATTTTTCAGGTGTTAACCAGTATATTATAGTATCTAGTAATGTATAAGTACATTACATTATATTGTGATAAAGATCAGTTTATCTACTGCCTTTGTGGTCAAACACCAACTACTGCAGTCAAATATTGCCAATGACTTTCTTAGTCCATGCTTGCATCACCTTTGGCTCATTGTCCCAAACTTCTCCCCAGATTTCTAAGCATTAGTGGTGTTGCCTAATCCTCTATCTCCCTTGGAGGGTGGGGTGCGATTGAGAGGATTTTTTTTTTAAATCAGACATTGAGGCTGCTTGTTGAAGCTCATGTTAATATCCGGAGTCTCCCCTAATATTTGACAAGGTCTGGAAAAACAAGAAAACAGCAGCAGGAACCTTTTGGTTTTTAGTTCCTTCAAAGAAGTTTTTTGAAATGCTTTTTTTTTGTCTTTACATAAATGAAATGTTATATTGAAGTTTGAATCTAATTTCCCATGTGTCCCTCAGGCTGATCAGATTCAGAGGTTAAGAAGCATGTCCACCATGGTGATTCTGCCAAACCTAACTGCTTGGACATGGTACTGTGTGAGTGTCCAGTCACGCAGCGATGACCACGCCAAGAACAGCAGCTTTACTTCACCCATCTGCATGCAGACAGAAGGTAAGTGAGCTTACTGAACTGACTCATCTAGTGAGCTGAGTGAACCTGAGGAATCCATAGGTAAAGTAAGTAAAAGTAATAAAAGTAATTTCAGTCCACAGTGGTTTTTACTGTTAGGTACTTCTGCAGCCTTGGTGACCATCTTAATAGCTTTGTGCTTGCTTGCACCTTTGATGCCCAGCTTGTTGTAGGCCCTGCAGAGGGACTGGCACTTTGCTAACCACCTGTTGCTCCAGCACTTCTCCACTAGCTCTGCATACTTAGGCCTCTTCCTCTCATAAGCTTCCTCAATGCGTTCCTCCCAGGGAATGGTCATTTCCATGAGGATGATCTGCTTCGTGGCTTCTGAGATCAGCAGCATGTCTGGCCTTAGTGTTGTTGTGGCGATGGTTTCTGGGAACCTCAGTTGCTTCCCCAGGTCAACTTTCAGCTCCCAGTCTTGTGCCATTGCTAGCAGTCCAGACGAGGTGGTCTTTTCTGCTGCTGCAGATTTTTTGCCAGCCCTTACAAAGGCGATAGTCCTCTTCTCTGGGCAGAGGCGCAAGGAGTGGCTGATTCCACTGCAGATGGTATCTGCTACCGCTCTCAGGATTGGTCATGGCGCCAGCTGGTAGCTCCCCTCAGCCGGGGCTTTTGGGCAGCAGCAATATGCTCGAGCGTTCCTCTCTCCAAGCACAACTGGCAAGCTGGTGACTCCACTTTCCCCCAGCAGAACAGCCTGGATGAGGAATTTGATGCGGTGGGGCTCGGCCTTCCAAAGCTCAGGCCATGAGACCTTGCATTCCACCGCTTGTTCCCATCTTGTCCAGGCTTCCTGCTTCCACATCGCAACTGCCCTGCTGGCTCGCTCTTGTTCAACTGATGCCCACGCCTCCTCCTGAATGAGCAAGCCTCCCCTGGGCTAACACCCCCACAAACGCTCTGTGCCTCAGCCTTGACTCAGCCATGCTGACTGCCTCTGCTGCCTTCCACTTTCTGCCTGTCCTGACTTCGATCCCTGTCTGGGACTTTCGGGTCAGCGGGTTCCTGGTACTGCAGTAACTCTCTTGTCCCTGAAATATAGCCAGACCATTCATTTATGTAACAGTTTCTGCAGAATGTGTGATTTATTTGAAGCAAATACAGAGTTTCTCCTCCTCACACATTTTAT